>CAMTDV010001633.1:77644005-78244005 GCA_947069175.1 Scalesia atractyloides | reverse complement strand
TCCCCAAATAATTCCAGATCATTTTCCCAAATCAACCCTAATTCGTGGAATCCACAGCTAGAAGTGTAGGAGAGTACGGATCAAAATCAGAGAGGTTTTCATCTGATAAGTTGCAGTCCGATGATGTGTTGGTGGGTGAGAATGATTTAGCAGATTGGAGCCATCATCAAAGGATGGTAAAGATGCAGAATTGATCGAAGACGATGAAGACAGTTTTGGGCGAACGATTGGCGATGTTGCTTCATGGGACCAAATAAGATCAGATTGCTAAAATGTGGTGATTTTGATGAAAAAAACTATAGTTGGTTGTGGGGATTCCAAATTAATAAAGCCTATAGACACAGACAGCCTTGTTAGTCTGCAGGTACGACTCTCCTCCTGGTTATGCTACATTTGGGGAAGATGATCTGGAATTATTTGGGGAAGGAGATAGTTTTATAGGGTGAGGTTTTGATATATATTTGTTTTATTAACTTAAATTTAATTGATAATATAAAACATAAATGACAAGAAATTCTTTTAGGAAAAGGAAAAAACAGGGGGTAAAATTAGGGTAATTGACATAATTTAAATTTTGTGATCAAAATATCAGTTTGCTCTTTTATAAATAAGCTTATTTATATCTATACATATAATAAAGTAAATCATAGATGGACACGTGTCATTCATTGAAGACATTACCTTTTAGTTTTCCCGCCTTTTTTCCTCCTTATCTTATATTATTTAGTTAGAATAATAATAGATAAATAGAGCTTAGTAAATACGATCACCTTAAACGTATATTCTTTTTATGTATATTAATGGATAAATCCTAAGCCAATAATAGAACAATTAAACTAAGCCGATAAACACTAATTCAAAACTTAAATATACTTAACAATCTACGAGATGAAAGTACGGAGAATTCCATTGAACAAAAAATGTATGCATGATATTACTTATCTTTATCTTTATTATTATCTTTATTTTAATATTAATATATTTAATTAATAATATTATAAATATCTAAATCAAATATCTAATAAATTATTAATATCTCTTAAATTAATATGAAAAGAATTAATTCATAAATTTTTAAATATTAAACTAATTAAAAATAATAAATAATTTGAAACCATACCGGGTGTTATGCAGATAATAAATAAGTATTTACCTATTAACTATAGTTTTCTCTATTAATATAATAGTTTATTCAAGTTTTACAAAAATAGAATGTTTAATTTTTTTGTAATTTATGGTATTGTACCTCATGTATAGTTTTTTTTTTTTCTTTTTTCATTTCTAACCCAAAACTTTTATTCTTTTGCAATTTAGACCCCTTGTGTTTTACTTATTAACCTAAAGTTTTTTTCTTTTGCAATTTAACCCCAACTCTTTTTAATTTTCAATTTTGCTCCACCATAATTCCCAGCATTCCCAAGAATTTCGTTTCGTTCTAAATTTTGTGAGTTAACGAACCGCAACGTGCGTGTGGGTTTCACATTTTTCGTGTATTTTCTCCTGTTTGGCCCGTCGCAACACATCTACTTTTCTCTGTTTGACAAGTTCGTCGCAACGCGCGGGTTTTGGATTGACTTAGTTATTTTTTCTATGTTTTATGTTTTTGTTTAATTTCTCTGCAACGAGCGTGCGTGATTCAGTGATTTTACGTCTGCTTTTCGTTCGGCTTTATTTTTCCATTTTTATTTATTTTGTTTTTACGAGCTTTTCCGGTGTCGATGACCACTGACAATTGTATAGCATTGATGCTACTTGACAATGTTTTACGACAATCACTGCAACACAGGGGCTTAATACTAGTATAAACTATAAAGCTTAAAATATTATATACCATAAACATGTTTCACTATATAACTTTTTTATTATTTATTATACAAAATTACATTTACTCAACCCCTTAAGGGTTTTAATATGGTTTTATTCATTAATTTCGCATTTTAATCTACATACATATAGTCATATGCATTACTTTTCGTAATCATAACGAGGAATGTTGAATATGAGCATAGTTTAAACATTTTATTTAACTCCTAATCTTTTAAATTCACTGATTATTAAAATTAGACCTGTATTATTTAATAATCGGTTTCACACTTGCAACTTATCCGGATCTTATTTTTCAAATTCAAAATAATACCAGGGTATTTTTGGTTTCTCGCCAAATTATTTACAAAGTATATATATCCACAACACCCTTTATGAGTCTTTCAAATTCCCATAAGTATAAGTCTGAATAGTAGGCAAAACATTTTTTTTTAATTGCTTCATATCTTGAATAACTAACATTCTAAAGAAAATAAACTAAATCATACCTTTACTAGCATCCTTATCCTTATAATAAACCTTTACCAGCATCCGTATCCTTACAAAAAACGATTCCAGTGAACGTGACTTCTCAATGCTATATTATCCCTAAAAATTGTTTTTAATCAAATTTTAGTTTTTATTACATTTTTAATTCATATTAATAATAATAATAATAATAATCATTATAACAAATAAATATATAATCCGACCGGTTCAAGATAAAGGTTGGACTAGCTTAATTCACATTTGTCATCATTTAAATAATATTAAAAAAAAGTTACAAATAATTTCTACTCCAATAAACAATATTAAAGAAGGTCATGTGTCAATACCATATATAATAGAATGATAAAACTGCTTATTCTAAAATACTTGTTTTCATATTCGCCCTTCATTCAAATATATTTCTAAGTTAACCAATTTTTTGACTTAGATCTGCTAAACTTTCCTACAAAATTCGCTCTTCCTTCAAATATATATCTCTTATTCATAAATTACAATACTATGATATTATCTAACTAAATCTGACCAAAAATAGATTTTCATGAAAAAAAATATAGTAGATTTGTTGTGATAAAGAATGACAAAAAAATGTATGGGGTATATATTAATATCCAAGGTTAACGAAATTACTATTGGCTTCGATATACACACGTAATCCTCGCTTCCAGAATCGTGAATTGTTTCATATAATTTGCAAAATAAATGATTTTGAAGGGTATATCTGTCAAGATATAATTATTCAGCCCGTGTAACACACGGGGTTCTAACCTAGTTTTACTTATAAATAAAACTAAAAAACAATTCTCATTTACAACTCATATACACCAATATTACTCGTATAGCTTTGTCCCTAATACGACTCCTATATATCAAAAAAAGTGTTCAAGAAACCCAAAAAAAAAGCTGATATTTTTTCTTAGGAATCCAATACAACTCTTATAAGTCCATTACGAGTCATATAGCCTAACCTTCAGGCAAGTTTGACACCATTGACAGCTACATAAACTTATACGAGTCGTATAGATGTCAATGAGATGTATTGTTTGATGACCGGATAAGGCAAGCATATTTAAATACTGAGATTCTATGTTACATAATCTGTTGAATGGACACTTCTAAATACTCTTACAGAATGGTACTCAAATGAATTAAAAAGTAGTACATAATCCTTCTGAATCATTGACAGATAAATATTCGATTTCAATAGATTTATGTGATTATAATATTTGTACCAAATAACTGAAACTACCAACCCGTATCTCGGATATCTCTTCGAAAGTGCATCATCAAATTAAATCAATATACTAAATAAATAAATATACTAAAAAATCAATATACTAGATAAATATACAAATATAGCAATGAAAGAAAACATATTAGTTAGATATATATATATATATGATACATAGCTTCGGTTCAGTTAATAATTGTCATTAGTTGTAAAAACTATGAGAATTTTATTTCTCGTGCGAGTTGCGTCATAATCTTTTGCACAAACGTAGATGAAAATATTATAAACACATCTGTAAAAAAACAATAAAAAAATTGTCGAGTCGGTAGTTATGTCTGATGTAAGTTTTGTTTACACCCTGATGTCAATTTTGTTACGGCGACAAAAATCTTTTATTATACCTGATGTAAATTTTTGCATGCGACGTTTTTTTTATTATTATTATTATTTTTGCTGAAACAAGTGATTTTTTTAAGATTTTTGAGAAAAAAAATTTGAAAAAAACTTTTAAAAGGCTTAGTTATCATGGTTCTCACAATTAAAGATGGTTCTCATTTTACCCTTTCTCTATGATACATGGTTTTATTTTTTTAATTACTAACGAATGATACATAATATCCTCTAATATGTCAAATATATCTTAATAATTTTATAATAATCACTTTTACCTACTTCCAAATGTTTCAGAGAGAAGTATGTTTTGATTTAATTGTTTCAAAGTGAATTCTATTTTGATCTTAAAGCTTGATAATTATATATTATAATTTGTACCATGTTTGTGTATGGTAGATTTGTACTTTATGCTTTAGGTTTTTGGTTTTCTTTGTTGTATTGTTTGTTTTGTTGGTTGTACATGTTAAGACACATATTGATGCAATATTGTTTGTTTTGTTGGTTGTACATGTTAAGACACATATTGATGCAATAGTTGTTGTAACGTATGCATTATGGTTTCTATAGTGGTATAACTTATAATATATTGATTCAATGGTTGTTGTAATGTATTCATTATGGTTTGTAAAGTGGTAATGATATATAGATATTGTATAGTGGTAATGATATATATTACCAAACTATATATTAGAAACACATTTTTGCTTTATATACTTGTAACATTAACTTTAAGAGCTTTTCAAAAAAAAAAATTGTATTTTCCACTTTTAAACAAAAGGTTTTTATCTTTCACATATTAAACACTTTGTTTTTTTTTTTAGTTTTTGTCCAAAGCTTTTTAAGTTTTATGTTTAACCTCAACACTTTTTTTTATTTTTAACTTTGGCCCCCCATACTTTCATCTTTTGCAAGTTTTTGTTTTTATGTTTAAGTATAAATTTGATTTACTTTATGTTTGATCAAATTACAATGCTTATATAGATTACCTTGAGGTCAATCGGATATGTCGAAACACGTATTTTCATATGGTTAACGCATCACATAACGTTTGGACTAATTCACTCGATGTTTGTGATGTACCGCGGCTTAACGCGCGCAGAAGTTATTACTAGTTGTTTTTAAAACCGAACCAAAATAAGAAAGTAAACTTAAAAGAAAACACATTTAATAACAACAACGTTGTTGGTGGATAGAAACAAATGGATAATAAATGTGTATAAAATAGATGATGAGAACGTGGAGGTTGAACAACTTTTTAAAATTACAACTTTTGGGAAGTTTCCATTTAAGAAATTAGAGGTTGAACTACTTTTATAATTCATATAAAAATTCTACACTCATGAGCTGTACGATAAAACTGCGTGATTTATATAAGGTTCGACTATTTAAAACCCTATTATCATATAAGACAACAGGAGACATGGCCTTACTTCTATTTATCGCGTACAAACATTATCATGTTGTATCGAGGATCGGCACTTTGCAGCGAAATCGTTAAGCCGAACAAAAAGTAATGTGAAATAATAAATCAGGTACACACGTTACGACGTGTAACTTGCAATTATTAAACAGAAAAAAGAAAAAGTAAAACATAGAAAAGATTAATTAAGTTGGCCTAGGACGTGTGAGTTTCGACGGAGTCGTTAAACATTAAAAAATAGATGTAAAAACTTTGAACGGCAAATTTGTAAAAGATGTAACGTAGAAGAGACCAAAGTTAAAATTAGAAAAATGTTGGGGTTAAAAATTAAAGAAAAATGTTTGTGACAAATATGTAAAAAGATGAAAACTATGGGGTTAAAAGTGTAACAGATAAAACTGCGGGGCTATGTAAAAGATATAAACTACTGGGGTAAAAGTGTAAAAGATATAAAGTAAAAGGGTTAAAGTAAAATTGAAGAGTAAAACAAAAGTTAAGTGTAAAAGATATTAACGGGTTAACGTAAAATTGAAGAGTAAAACATAAGTTAAAAAATCAACGTTTTGATGATTAATATAGAGTTAGTATGTCAATTGGCGTCCATGGCTTTGTAGTCTAATGGCATTCTGGGGGTGAGATAAGGCTTAGGACTAATTGGTCCTGGATTCGATTCTCACAAGGGGCTTTTTCCCATATTTATCGGGTTTCCTCCTGAATTGGTGTATAGTCATTATGGCTAGTGGAGATGGATATGATTGGGTAGTTCCACTGGTGGCACAATAATACTCTAGTGGTCCGTCAGTTATTCAAATTTGCTACAATAATACTCTAGTGGTCCGTCAGTTATTCAAATTTGCCGTTAAAAAAAATATTTCAGTTGGCTGATTGACTTGAAGCCCAATGGGTGGCACTCACTTTTTATTGGGTCTATATTTCTCTTCTAAATTAGGTCCAGATTTATTAGGGCTCCATGCAATTCTTTATTGGCACACAAGTCTCCAACCTTTCTCCCAAGCCCAATTTAAAAGCCCTAATGACCCAATCCGTCTATGTTCTTCCAAAGTCGAAACCGACTAACACGTGAGTGGTAATGCCCATCTGAAATCCTTATTGGCTGGAGCGGGTTGGTGGGTAAATGGCCGCAAGCTAGGCGAATAGAGGGTGTGGGTAAGTTTTGCGAGTTGGACAACCCGGAGCGAGTAAGGGGAGTGGGAAGTTGTGTCATGTGTGTAACCTTTGAAATGGGTAATGAGTTGAGGATAAGTGAATTCCTCTCCTATTTGAGTTGAATTGGGTTAAAAAAATAAATAAAGATAGTTGCCCCTAAGTGTCTAATTGCCTTAGCTATTAACAAAAATGGTCTCTATTCAATTGGATGTAAACATTACATTCCTTTATGGAAATATATCTAAACATGTTTATGGGTTTACTTGGAGGTTCTTTATTTGTGATGAAACAAAAGTGTGTAAAGTAGATAAGTCTCTCTATGATTTGAAACAAGCTTTGAGAAAGTGAAATAAAACTTAACTTCAACTTTTATTGAAAATGGGTTTGTTGAAAGTGTAAGTAAATATTTCTAGTTTACTAAAGTGAGATTGATGTGTTCATCAATTTGCAAGTTTATAAGGTTGATATTGTCATAACATGAAACAATGAGCAAAAAATTGAATCGATAACTTTTTTTTAAAAAAAATATGAAGTTTTTAGTTAAAGGATTAGGAATGTTATAAGATTTTCATGGTATGTAGATTCTCAGATCACAAATAGGCTATTGTTTGTCTAAAAGGTAATTTTGTTTAAAATTTACATAAATGAAACCATGGTTTTCACTCTCATGATAAACCTGTGTCTAACGCACAGTTCTTCAAGTATTAGAGCATCTCTATCGCTCATATGGAGTGCCCGTTCATAACCGAACCCACAATCCAAAACCCCTTCCACCGTTGGAGCATGTGACATGGCACCGTCCGGTTTGGCACATCGGACAGGTCCGAAACTGACAAGGTGGGTCCATCAATTTTGAATGTATTTTAAGATTAAAAACAACTTAAATTTGTTTAATCTAATAACATAAATTTAGAAACTAAAAATAAACATAGATTAAGAAAAACAAATATATAAAATAATATAAACTAAAAAACAAATGTGTAAAATAAATTAACAAAAACATTACATAAAATAAAATTAAAATATTTACATAAAGTACATAATTAAACCAATTAACAAAAACATCAATTTAATAAAACAAAATAAATTGACAAAAACATTACATAAAATAAAATTAAAACCTTTACATAAAGTACATAATTAAACTTAAACAAACTAGATAATTCAACCTAAATAAAGTATATAACTAAACTCAAACAAACTGCATAATTAAACTAATCATCAACACAGAACCAACAAGTCAGCATCCGGATGCACAACATGATGTATACGACTATACGAGTACGGTTTCTTAGTGATTATCAGGACAAGATTTGAGTAAATATTCTATTGTTTGTAATTAAACTAGTATTCTTAAAGGGCCTCGACAATCGTTTCCGCTTCTATTTTGCCATCACCACGAGCCATCACGATATTGAAGAATCGATTAAATGTGCAAACCATCACAAACTGAGTCCAAAACTTGAAATATTTTGGTTCGAAGAGCGATTGGTTTCACCTACACATTGATAGAATTCTTGAAATAAAGTTGTTCTAAATGCAACACTTCCAAGCCTGTTATCAGACACAAAGCTATGTCTTCATCTTCAATCCAAGTTTTTCTTGTCATTTTTTATGTGTCTTTGTAGTGAATTGTGAGTTGAGAAGTGGACATCTGAATTGAAATACGAATTGAATTTATAGCCAGCTAAGAAATAATTATTGCGAAAGTAACCGTGGTGATGGATTGGTTTATCGTTGGAGATGCTTTGATGATGGTTGTGCTGAACCTAAACCTCGCAAATGACACATGATTTCCACCCTCATGTCACACCTTGTCCATTTTTACCACTTGCAATTGATATTAATATTATATATAATATTAAATGAGTTAAATGCTTGATTGGTCCCTGTGGTTTGTAAATATTGTAGGTTTGGTCCTAATGGTTCAATAATTACACGCTTGGTCCTAGTGGTTGCAATTTATGCACTCAGGTGATCCTTATCCCTAACCTGTGTTAAATATCTTAGTTAAGTATATGTAAAATTACTATATTGCCCCTGAACAGTTTAAAAAAAAAGAAATGGACTCATCTTTCATCTTCTTCTACCTCTCCTCTCTCTCTCTCTCTCTGTAAAACCCACCACTACCACCTTCAACCCCCACCACCACCACCTCCACCGTCTACCCACCACCTTTACCGTCACCTCCAACCCATCACCACCACCTCCACTGCCACCTTCAACCCATCACCATCACCTTCACCGTCAATCGACCACCACTACTTTCAACATCACAGTCACCAACCACTGTCTTCGCGACTAGCCCGACCATCGTCGCTCCACTGTCTTCGCTCAATAACCTCTGCCCTCTCTGATCCCAGCTTCAACAATGACCACCCTCTCCGACCAACCGCCGCCCTCTCCGATCCAGGTTCAACAACTACCGCCGTCGGAAAAAAGCAATATAAGAGATGCCTGGTTGGTCTGAAACCTCGTCGGATGTGAATTTCGGTTATCTTCCGACCGTCGGCAACTGGAAAAAGCTTTTGTTCTATAGATCTCGATCTGAATTATCCTCCACCGGAAGTTGCTTGATATTAATTTGGTTACTTTTTAGCTAATTTTGCTCTACAAAATATGCAACTTAGAAAAATTTGAGAATGTAGTATATTAAAAGCAACCAGACGATGTTTTTGGTGTGTTGGTGATGTTAAATCTTCCTTCCAATTGTATATATATGAACACGATGATGATGATTTTGTTACATTGATGTTTGATGTTGATGATGATGAATAATCATATCTGCAATTTTAGTTTTACATCAGGCAATAAGAACTTTTTGGTGAAAGCATGTTTTACAGAAATTATACATCATTTGAATTAATCTGGATAATTTTGTTACGGTGGTGAGATGAAGGTGACGGTGGAGGTGGTGGATGGTGGGTGGTGAAAGGAGGAGGAAGAAGATGAGAGGTGACCCCATTGTTTTTTAAATATTTTTAAATGTTTTTTATTTTTAGTTCAAGGGCAATCTAGTCATTTAACATATACTTAACTGAGATATTTAACATAAGTTAGAGATAAGGATCACCCGAGTGCATAAATTATAACCACTAAGACCAAGCGTGTAATTATTGAACCCTTAGGACTAAGTCCGCAATATCTGCAAACTACAGGGACCAACCATGCATTTAACTTAATATTAAATGAAAGAACTTCTACAGTGGTTTTGAATAGTGTTTTTTTATGTTTTTATTTTTTTAGTTTTATCCTTTAATTCTTAACATTGACTATTACAACCCTTAACTTTCTAAATCATTTTTAATTGTTTTTTTTAGTTTTACCCTTTAGTTCTTAACATTGACTATTACAACCCCTTAACTTTCTAAATACTTTTTAATCAAGTTTTAGCAAGTTTCTGTCGTTTTCTTTTTTTGTTTACCTTTATTATTTACTATATCGTTTTACCTTTTGTTATTATTTTGATGTTCAGAGCCGTGATACGGCGCAAATATTGCAACCAATTAATATATATTTATAATAAATTTTACTTATTTATTTATCGATTGTTATGGTGTGCTATACGTTCTGAATTTCAACCGTGTTCCTGCGTAACGCGCGGATAACAACCACCCTAGTTGAATATTTATTTATTAAATAATAAAATGTGATCTTATTAAAATAAAAATTGTACAGGGTATTCTCAACACGTTAAACAATGAGACCACCATTGTTGGTCTTAATTAAGCATTATAATGGCTTTTAATGATTCACGCTCTTACAAGTTTAGCATTTTTCCATTTAGAAATTGTCAAACAACCAACGTCGTCACAGCCGAAACAACATATGAAATATGATTTGATGAGTTCATTTCATCTAAAGTTAAATCAGGCTATATATAAATTACTTGATTTTAAGATTTAATTAAATATCAAATCAAAATAAAAAAATTACCATAAAATAAAAACTTATTATATACAGCAATCCAAACACCCCTAATTAATGGTTTTATACTTTGATTAAATCAGTAAACCTAGTTTTACTTTAAAACAAACACACGAATACAAAATCAAATTTACTTTACTTAATTCACCCTCTCAAATCAACAACTATCAACTTATGTTATCAGTGCTCCATCGCAAGTCCCATCGCAAGTCGCACTAGTAACGCTGCGGCAGTGTACGACGCTCCACCACCACGAACCGTCATTTCAGCCACCTCGCAACTCAATTCGCTAGACAAAACGTCCCACAATCCGTCACTAGCTAATATCAAACTCACATCCTCCGCTTCCCGTTTCATGAACATGTACTCAGGTTTAGATATCACCAACGGTTTCAAAAACCGGTCCCCTATTTATACACGAAACAATAAATCAACTAAGAAAATCATGTCATGTAACTCGGTTAATGTACAATGATATAGAAGATAACCTATGGCTTGAGTCATGGCTAGAATGCCTTCAACTCGTGCTCCATTTCCGGAGAACGAGATCCGACCTCCGAGAGCTTCGATTCTTTTCTGCTCATCTTCCCGTTCAGGCTGCAAAAATCAATAGCGGAATCATAACTTTTTAGTACAGCGCAACATACCTTATCTTTTCTACATGTATTAATTGTCCAACATATATTTTTCTTTAAAAAAAACACATATTTTTTATGTAAAAATATCAGGGAAGCGGGACAATAACTTTTAAGTCAGGTCATTATAAGTTATCTTCTCTACCGATTATAACCATATTTATTTTATTTTTTTAAGCATAATTTTAACAAAAAAAAGTTTGATATATTCTAGCGTTACGGGTATGCGGACCCTTTGACCCTACTTCGCCCCTATAATGTGTCGATAGTAACAATATCGCAGTTACCAATGCGATATACTTGAAGTGCATTTGTAACATGCAAGATGAGTTGGAGGACGTAAGAGGAGAGAGTGTAGAAATGTGGAAGCATTTGTGAGAAATAATCGACTTTCTGAATGAGTAGTGACATATGAAATACAAAAAAATAATAAAATTTAACAAAAATGCCTTCGTGGAACACGAAGATTTTCCTGCTCGTCGAGACCATTTCCAACATGTTTCTAGACATGCGACATACATGACGCGGTCCATTACCGTCTAACACGAAATTATTAGTGTCCCTATGAAAATACAAATGAATATAAAATTTGACAAAAATGCCCCGTTAACAGGCGGAGCTAGTGTATTAGCAGGGGTAACCTGTGCTACCCTCAACCTTGTCTCCATACCGTTTTTGTCGTGTAAAAAAAAAACCCGATTTAACACAAATCAATTTGATACCCTTAGATTTTTTAACTAGATCCGTCAGTGTCTTTCCAACACGAGAAATTATTAGTGTGTCCTTGTAAAAATAAGAAAGAATATAAAATTTGAGAAAAATGCCCTCGTAACACTGAAAAGACACGTGGCACACGGGATGACAAAATTACTATTCTGTCCTTATGAAAATACGGAAAGGATTTTAAAATTTGATAAAAATATCCTTATGGAACAGAGAAAATTTTCCGGCTGGTCGAGACTTTTCCGTCCATTTCACACATAAAAAATTTCACATAAAAAAGACACGTGGCTTACCCGATGCCCACCATGACCATCAAACACTCCGAAAAAAAGGACCGTTCGATAACCATTTATCTCAGGCCGACATAAATTCATCTTAACCGATATCTCATCCTCCATTTCCCTCGCCCTACCAACGACCGACATCGACCTTGGTGCTTCAATCTAGCAACTGCGGAAACCGAAGCCAGGCGTCTCCGCATCTCAATCCTACGACGCCGACGCTCGCGACACGTAATCGGCGAGTCGAAATCCTCGTACATCATAAACAAACACAGGTGTTTAGAAAACTGTTTGGAAACCTTAAAGAAACAGTCATATTTGTGGTGGAATATTTATTTATTTAATTGTTTAGGAAAGTGAATGACATGGTTTGAAGAATTTAAGGTGGCATGTGAAAGCCGACTAAATCGTTGTGATGTTGCCACGTGGATATTAGGTCAATAAACGACGATGGAAGCTGACACGTAACAGTTTAAAGTCTGTGTAATGGTCTTAGATATTGTAGTACCCTTGTGCGCCCATTGTAATTCTAGTTTTTTGTTAGGGGGTAAAGAGGGAAATAATTTACGTTTTTGAGTTTCTTTGGATTGAAGAGAAGTAATAATTTATGTTTTTGAGTTTCGTTTGAATTAGTGGGTGTTCAGAATTTGATTTGAATTTGAAAATTTTGAAATTTGACTCGATTCGAATTCGATTAATAAGGTTTGAATTCGAGTTCATTCGTATTCCAGTCCTGAATTTATGATTTTCGCTTTGATTCGAAATTCGAATTCAATTTATATATTTTTTTTAATATATATATAGGGTAAGGATCCGTTAAGAACCACCCTTTATTGCGAAAACCAATGTGAACACAACTAAAACTACTTAAAAAGCTTAAAAACACACACAAATTTTTTTAACTTTTTTCGTTATAAATCGCTACTTTTTATTTATAATAAAAAAAGAATTTTTTTCGTGACTTAAAGAAATTAATATATTTAGGTTTTGGGGGTGGGGAGGAGGGGGATGTTTAGGTTTTCGGGTTGGGGTGGGGATGGGTGTGTATGTTTTTTGGTGGTGGTGGAGTGAGTTTATTTTGTTGTGTTTACATTGGTTCTTGTTGTTCTCGCATAAACCCTACCCTATATGTATATACATACACAAACATATAGATACACATGCATAACTTATAAACTTGGTCAAAGTATGAACTACATCCATAAGTGATAAGTTTATTATTCATAACATTACCAAATCTATTGACAATTACCTCATACTACATATTTCTAAATACCTAACTTAGATCGTTACCTGTGACCAACCTATCTTCTAAATTTTAGTGTTTTGACATATAGAATTTTGCAGATTATTATATTTTTTATTGAATATAATTACTTTGTAATAGTTTAAAATAAAATAAAATAATTTATTGATTAGGGTGATTTGAATTAAATCGAATTTATTCGAATTTAAGTTTCAAATACTACTCAAATCGAATCCAATACGAATCCAGGAAAAAAGAATAAAAAATTGAATAATTCGAGTATTCGTTATTTGATTCGATGAACACATCTATTTCGAGTTAGAATGGTGTTTTGGGGTTCCGGGTGACTATTGGCATTGGTACTTGATTATATATGTAACTCTATATTATGCTTTAGTGTTATATTTGTTGAGATATATTATTTATTAATTATATGGTTGGGGTTGTAGTTGTTTATGATTTTATGTTGTTAATCCTACCTTAAATGATGACATGAAATATATAAACTTTAAAGATTGCATAGTTTTAGTCTAATATCATGTGTTAATATAGTTGGTTTTTCACGTGGGTAAAGGGGTTCGATTAGTTTGTGTGGATCACTTAATCCTATATTCATCAAAACGAGAAAAAAAATGTAACTAATTTCATATTTTGATGCCCGTCAATCATCGCAAATATTTTGGATTTTGGTTTTTATATGGTTCGGTTTTATTTTTTGCCATCCTTATAGTGTTGAGTTCTCGCATTGTATCTATTTTAATTGACTTATTTCTTAATTCAAAAACACAAACAAATTATAAGATAATTGCTTTTCAAGTAAAGTTAAAACATCCGCATTAATCATGGTTAACCAAATTCTACTTTTAGCAATAAAATTCGTGAATAATTTTATATATCTACTTTATATTGGAGTATCATTATAAATCTTTTGAACATAAAAACCAGACCCAATTTTAAAATAAATCTTTTAAACATAAAAACCAGACCCAAATTTAAAAAAGAATAAAGAATATGTTTGAAAAAATTTACAACTATAAACGTTATAACATAAACTCTACAAAAATATTTAAAAGAATAAATATCTTCATGATTTTTATTTAATGAATAATCACTTTCTTTGATCTTTGAATTTGTCATTCACTCATTCCTATCGGAATGGAGAGCATGTTCATTTGAATTTGCTTGGGCCCATTAATTTGCTCGTCACGATTTGGAAAGCATGGGCTCAAGATTATAGTGATTTGTTTATAGAACCAAAACATGTACCCACCCATACTTTCAATCATCTAAAAGCCATCAAAATATATACAAAAGTATTTACAATGAGGGTTGAAAAGGACTCTAGAAAACAAATACTAGATGAGGGTTATGTATAGCACCCTTTACAACTTATACTAAAGATTAAATATAAATAAAATTAACATACAAACGTAAAAACTGAATGAAAAGCCAAAAAAACACGGTGGCATTTTCGTAAATATTTGGTCTTCAAAATTACTCTACAGGATTATTTGTAGAGTAATTTTTGTCTTATAGGGTAATTTTGTAAAATGTTCTTGTAGAGTAATTTTGATCTTTTGTAGAGTAATTTTGTAAATTGTTCTTGTAGAGTAAATTTGTAAAATGACCCTGTAGAGTAATTTTGTTAGCATTTAGTTATGGGGTTTTTTTAATCAAAATTACTCTACAAAAATATTTTACAAAATTACTCTACAAGATCAAAATTACTCTACAAGACCAAAATCACTCTACAAATGATCCTGTAGAGTAATTTTGATAATTACCCTACGACCAAATATTTACGAAATTGCCACCGCGTTTTTTTTGTCTTTTCCTTCAGTTTGTATGTTTTGTATATTAAGTTTATTTGTACCTGAACTTTACTCGTTCTAATTTCAAACTAAACTAAACGTATACGTATGCTAACACCATAAGTTTGAAATTTAAGCATAAAGAGATAAGGTGTATTTGATTTTAATAATCTCAACTATTCATTGTTGGTCGTTAACAATCCTAACTTCAAAAATAACCACAAGCAGTCCCAACTATTAACATATTGGCCTCTAATGGACCATGACTAACGGAACCCTTACGCTGTTAGTCGCCGGTCGTCGAAAAAAAGTTCCTAAAGGTCCGATCTAAGGTTAAAAAGATGTTTGGGACAAAAATGTTAAGTTTTCCAGTCCAAAAGGAGTTTTCCAACAGCCTCAATAATTGGGTTTTTTTACCAGAAAAAGGTTCCTAAAAATCCGATCTATGGTTACAAAAAGGTTTTGGTCGAAAATGTTGAGTGTTCCGGCTACCTCAATAATTAGGGTTTTTACTAGAAAACTGTTCATAAAGGTACGATCTAATATTACGAAGAGGTTTGGGACAAAAAGGTTGAGTTTTCCGGCCAAAAACGTTTTTCCGGAGACCGGGGTTAGAGTTTTTATTAGTCAGAGTCCATTGGAGGCCAATATGTCAATTGGCGGGACTGCCAGTTGTTATTTTTGAAGTTTGTTAGCAGCCAACGATAAATAATTAGGATTATTAGAATCCAATACTCCAAAATATAAACAATAAATAAACTCTATCATATTGCGACTTGAACTCTATACCGTGACTCGCACTCCAACCGCATTCATGAAGTGTGGTTCAAACGCAAAATGCGGCCTGTGTCCTCTTCAATCGATGTTGATTTCAAACACTCCTTCTCAGCATTGGCATTGTTCATGCAATACTCTCACATAGTTCTCACATCTTAACAGCTAACAAAGGTTGGTGAACATGTTTGTTATTTGTTTGTATTAATATACTTCAGATCAGTTTCTTCCTTCAACACTTTTTTCACAAATAAAGTGATCACGAACTTCGATATGTTTAGTTCTTGCATAAAACGTAGGATTTTCAGCAAACTTTGTTCATGATATATCATCACAATAAATTTTCACAGCCAATCCAACCATAAACACGTAACCGGTTGTCGAATGGTAAGTGGTAAAATCTTAAGCAGAGTCAGCATCGCAGTATTCAATCAACCAGACATCTAACTACCTCTAAAACATTACTTCGTTACGAGGTGTTACTTTGACATACCTCAATGCCTTACATACTACATCAAGTGGAGGTTTCTTACATTCCGCATGAACCCACTTAGCACGTCCATAGCAAATGGAGTGTCAGGTCTCGTAAATGTGAGATAAATAAGACTTCGCACTAATTTGCGGTACAAAGTCGAATCTTATAAGACATTTCACTCATCAAAACGTAACTGTATAGTTAACTCCATAGGAGTAGCCTCCGCTTGCAACATGTCATGCAGAACCTACTTAACAAACTACCAACTACTTATGTTGGTGTAGAATAATTGACAACCGTGACTTTTCAGATCAAAACCTAAATTTAACTTCACGTCTATTCGTTAGAATATACATGTAGATTTAAGTTAAAGATGTTACATTTGAATTGGGTTTACATTAGTTAGACATTAGTCATAGGTGAAACATACATAAAAATATATTTTTCGGTAAACAAATATTCTCAACTTTACGGTAAGGATTATTTTTACTATTTTATTTCATGTGACAACCCAACACCTAGGGGTGAGCAAAAGGTAAAACCCGACCCGACTATTACCTGACCCGAGAACCAAAAATGTTGGGGAATTTGTAATAACGGACGATCAGAGAGGCGTGTAATCACTCTCAGATCAAATTATTTCGGTGGTTCTACCGAATAATTCAATCGAATACAACTCTGATTGAGAAATCGAACAAATTGTATTGTGTTGGTGAATTCATATGAACCAGAAAAGTGACCAAAAAACTGATTTCGAATTTGGGGATGATTTTGCAGATAACTGCCTTTGGCAGTTTAATTTCAAATTTTAATGAAATTGCCTCATAACTGCCTTAATTTTTGTTATAAATATTAGTACGAAATTTAATAAAATTTTATTTTCTAAGCATATTCCATAAAGCAATTTAGGCTCAGCCCCTTAGGCCTCGCAGGGGTTGCCGCCCCTTGGACCCTGCTCCCAGGGGCGCTGCCCCGACCGCCGCCAAGGGGGCGTTGCCCCTTGGAACCCCAATTCGGGCCTCCGCCCGAATACTTGGAATTATAACAACTCGAACAAGCGTGCACTCCAGCACCTCCTAACTTGTCCGATGTATATTATATTTGTAACACCTCGTAATTTCCTGTCCGATTAAAATTTCGACACGTGTCCCGCTGATCCTCATATGCCGTGTGCTAGACGAGAGGGACTAAACTCGCCAACATGTTATTTTATAACCTCTGAGTGGTGAATATTAAAGTCGAGGGGTTAAACGTGTCAACATGCTTAATCTATGCCTCTGAGTGACCTTTTAACGAACCCAGAACCTTATGATGTTCGGTTATACTCCCGAGAGTGCTAAACAGGTGCCATATTGAATAAACATGCTTTTATGTCAAAATATGGAAGTTTGGGAAGTCCAGGGACCAAAATTGATAATTTTGAGAAATGGTCACCCCGCGTGTCGCGCGGAACATGTTGTTCCCTCGCGTGGCGTGACGGCAGCGTTTCGCAGAATTCTGCATGCCAGCTGCAGACCTGCATGCCTGCCACCTCTTTTCGCGAATTTCAGCATTTCTCTGCTCAAGACACGTACCTGGACACTTGTGCACTTCAGGATGCATGCTAAACACTTGTATCAACCTCCATCATCTTCCAATTCCATAAATTGAAGCCTTGATTCATCCTTCAAGAAATTGCACACTCCTCAAATTCTCATCCTCAAACCTCTGCAAGTCCTGGAGCTTCAAGAGTCTTCAAGTCCATCTCATATTCGTGCAAGGACCTTGTGTAAGTGTTCCTGACCCTTAGACCTCGCAGGGGTTGCCGCCCCTTGGACCCTGCTCCCAGGGGCGCTGCCCCCGGACCCCCGCCAAGGGGGCGTTGCCCCCTTGGAACCCCAATTCGGGCCTCCGCCCGAATACTTGGAATTATAACAACTCGAACAAGCGTGCACTCCAGCACCTCCTAACTTGTCCGATGTATATTATAATTTGTAACACCTCGTAATTTCCTGTCCGATTAAAATTTCGCACGTGTCCCGTGATCCTCTATGCCGTTCTAGACGAGGGACTAAACTCGCAACATGTTATTTTATAACCTCTGATGGTGAATATTAAAGTCAGGGTTAACTGTCAACATGCTTAACTATGCCTCTGAGTGACCTTTTAACGAACCCAGAACCTTATGATGTTCGGTTATACTCCCGAGAGTGCTAAACAGTGCATATTGAATAACATGCTTTTATGTCAAAATATGAAGTTTGGGAGTCCAGGACCAAAATTGATAATTTTGAGAATGGTCACCCCCGCGTGTCGCGCGGGAACATGTTGTTCCCTCGGTGGCGTGACGGCAGCGTTTCGAGAATTCTGCATGCCAGCTGCAGACCTGCATGCCTGCCACCTCTTTTCGCGAATTTTAGCATTTCTCTGCTCAAGACACTACCGGACACTTGTGCACTTCAGGATGCATGCTAACACTTGTATAACCTCCATCATCTTCCAATTCCAAAATTGAAGCCTTGATTCATCCTTCAAGAAATTGCACACTCCTCAATTCTCATCTCAAACTCTGCAAGTCCTGAGCTTCAAGAGTCTCAAGTCCATCTCATATTCGTGCAAGGACCTTGGTAAGTGTTCTGCCTTAACCTCGCAGGGGTTCGCCTTGGACCCTGCTCCCAGGCGCTGCCCGGACCCCGCCAAGGGCTGCCCCCTTGGAACCCCAATTCGGCCTCGCCCGAATACTGGATTATACAACTCGAACAAGGTGCACTCCAGCACCTCCTAACTTTCCGTTTATTATATTTGTACACCTCGTAATTTCCTGTCCGATTAAAATTTCGACACGTGTCCCGCTGATCCTCATATGCCGTGTGCTAGACGAGAGGGACTAAACTCGCCAACATGTTATTTTATAACCTCTGAGTGGTGAATATTAAAGTCGAGGGGTTAAACGTGTCAACATGCTTAATCTATGCCTCTGAGTGACCTTTTAACGAACCCAGAACCTTATGATGTTCGGTTATACTCCCGAGAGTGCTAAACAGGTGCCATATTGAATAAACATGCTTTTATGTCAAAATATGGAAGTTTGGGAAGTCCAGGGACCAAAATTGAAAATTTTGAGAAATGGTCACCCCCGCGTGTCGCGCGGGAACATGTTGTTCCCTCGCGTGGCGTGACGGCAGCGTTTCGCAGAATTCTGCATGCCAGCTGCAGACCTGCATGCCTGCCACCTCTTTTCGCGAATTTTCAGCATTTCTCTGCTCAAGACACGTACCTGGACACTTGTGCACTTCAGGGATGCATGCTAAACACTTGTATCAACCTCCATCATCTTCCAATTCCATAAATTGAAGCCTTGATTCATCCTTCAAGAAATTGCACACTCCTCAAATTCTCATCCTCAAACCTCTGCAAGTCCTGGAGCTTCAAGAGTCTTCAAGTCCATCTCATATTCGTGCAAGGACCTTGTGTAAGTGTTCCTGACCTTCCTCATTCAATTTATTTCCCATTCTAGCTAAAAGTCAAGTTCGTCGTAAAACATCTTTGACTTTAAGCTTAAATCCTCATCGTCCTGCCATGGTTCGAATCAAACATGGTTACGTGATCGTAATGAGGTAGGTAACAACATCCCATAAGGGCACCTCCTGATTACCATGTTTGCATGTCCGATTGACGAGTCAAACTTATTTCTAAAAAAGTCAAACTCGGTCAGATTTGGTAGCTACCGCATAACTAATAACATGCATGCTATAAAATCAGTTTTGACACTCTAAATACTCGGTAATAATCATAAGAATGTGTGAGAACATATTCGGCTCGTCAAATCCAGGTCTAAAGGTCAGTTCGCAACGGAAAATCGCAAGGTTTGACTCCTACTTTAACTTTCAGTTCTGACCCGATTTAGAGTCTTTCAAGGCCAATTCTAAGTTACATTATGACCCTTATATAAAGTAGCGTAACCCTCTGAGGTCATACTATCTGGTCATAATTGAGTTTATACGCAAGTTTCATTAATGTGTCAAATTTGACTACTTTGTCCTTTTTGCTTAAAATGAGAATTTAACTAAAAATGAACATGCAACAAGTTACCTACTGATATGCTAACTTGGTTGGCTTGCATGCATGTCAATAATTTGGTCATAATCTGAGTTTTTCCTAAATATCGCAAATCAAACTTTTAAAGGACCAAAATGCCCTTTTCGGCAAATAAAATGTTTTAACCACAACTCCTACAATAAAATACTTTACCTACTGATGTTATGATATATTTACAATTATTTGGGATATTAAATGAATTTATAAACTGAGTTTATGAAAAGGTGCTTGCATGGCATAGATAAATGACGATAATGCCCTTACGATGCATAAAAATGAGTTTAAAGACATCTTCATAACCAAACCTTTTACAAACGGACTTTATATAATAAATAAAATATTTTGGTTATATAAACCTGATCAAAACTATAATTTTCCTTAAACATCGATTAAATCGTCATTTAGCGACTTTATCGCCTTTTCGACGCATAGTATGGGTTAAAACCATACCTAAGCATCAAGACTTTTACCTACTGATTATAAAACCTATTTCTAATATTTTTATAGTAGGTACAAGTTATAAACTTAGATTCCCAAATAAGTCTTCAAATCTATGTGTGAAATGACCAAAATACCCTTTCGGGGCATAGTTGGGTCTTTAAATATAAACCACACATATATTTGATATCTTACTGATATAACATCATAAATTAACTATTTTTATGACCATGACATCAGAATTATTGCAAACCTCTTTTATAAGTCGTAAAATGACCAAATTACCCTTTAAAACTTAATTCGATTCAAATCTACGACGGGCATACATGTTAGTATTTTACTGATATTATAACATGTTTTAAGTGTAATGGAACATGAAACTTGTATATGACTCATTCGGTCACCCGGCATCGCTTATATGCGTACGGTTAATCCTACGTGACTTATTTACGTAAATTCACCGAAACGGGTCTAACCTTATCATTTTTATATCAAAATTCAGAATGTCATATGTTTACCCAAAATATACAAGTCCTAGTACTTGTCGGGTTTAAACAACATTCTTTCCGCTCATCGCTTAATATAGCGTATCATCCCGTTACGTATCCTTAAGCTAACTAGTTCGAGTCAACGACTCAACCTAAACCCGTTAGCATTCTAATTGGTTATTAATACCATCAATCCAGACTAGAAGCCTCCCAGTAGATCGATACTTTGCATTTGTCTTCTTGATTAACGGCTGAGTTACTATTCGTTAGAAGAACTAGCTCAGGTAAATACTTTAACTTATTTTCCCTATACGGGCTTGGGATACGGTATTATATTACTGCTTGGTCGGGTATGGGATCATGTTTATCGGATTGTGATTAACTAAATCTTATAACCCATTTTATTCTGTATTGTCTGGTAACTTAAACATTGGGGGTTAACTCGACCGTGTCCTGGATATCCTTAGCTCATTTAAATTACTAATGGCCACGACCTAAGCGCGGGCTGTAGGCATACACCTGACAGACGCTAATGCTAAACAAATTATTTTTATTATACTTCTCCGCGGGTTTTGTTAAGTGGTGTGTCGGTTAATCAGGTTATTCGGTTTTTGCACCGGGCCCCATATATATTGACAGGCTTTTAAAACTGTAAATAAGATCATTTTGAATTGTCCCAAGTTATAAAAGAATTTTCGTGCTCAATGCACCTAAACAAAATTTAAATGTTTTCAAAATGAGTCGGTTCAATGTATTTACCAGTGAAAACTGACGTATTTTCCAAAAAGACTAAGTGACAGGTTCGACACGGAATAGGCTAGGAGCTGCTTGGTATGATGTAGAGAATTTTGCAAGTTCTTAGTCAAGCCTAAAGTCTGTCGGAGAATATCGTTTTTGTACCTACGATCCGCCTGTGGATCTAATATTGCAAACCTTGTAATTGTTTTAAGACTTTTAAACTCTACGGTTTGTAATAATATTTAATATTCAAGTCTTTCGATGTGCTGTATATATTTTAACCTTGATGATACCAATCTTACGTCACAATACTCCCCACCCGGGCCCACCGGGATTGTGTTGGAAATACGGGGTGTGACAGGTTGGTATCAGAGCCAACGTTCGAGTGAATTAAACACTAGCCTTTTGTGTTTAATCTCGGGTATATACAATAGCACATTCCTTAGTCTCCAAGTCTAGACATCGACTTAGGATTTCTCTAACCATTATTAAGAGTTTTATTATTTATATTGTTTTGCTTTGTTTTCTAATTTGCATTGAAGCAGGAAAAATGCCGCCAAGATGCCGTGGTAGCATTAGGAAAGGCGAAGGCTCGACAAGAGGAGGAACATCCGGGCAAGGACCATCCCGTGTACCGAGCCCAAACCCAAACCCATACGAAGGACCAGGAGTTCTTCGTCTTCATGGCGACCGTTTGGGTACCCGCTTCCACGCGAGTACTCTCCCCCACATTCAGAATCCCAAGACTCTCACTACTCTTTCCACTCGTACCATTCACATCACTCCTATCACTCCAACCCTCACCAAGAAGACTCCAACCCAAATAGCTATGCGCGTTCTCCATCTATAACGCCACCAGTTGACTCACTCACCCACCCACATGAAGGTAGATCCAAAAATGCCACCCTTGGGATCGCGCGACTATCATATTGAACTGTCAAGTGGTCCCCCTTCTCGCATGGGATCACCATTTGAAGGCCCTGATAGTTGGGATTTTAGATGGAGCCAATACCAGTTTTACTATACCCCTTCTCCTCATTCTTCTAAACCACCATCACCTCCCCAAGAAGCTGAACAAATGGAAGTGGAGGAACAACAACCGCAACATCAACAAACGCCTCCAAGAAGGAAGCGTGGAGCCCGTATGTCGGTACATGCTGGCAATGGACGGGTTCGCAACCACCTATGTCCCAAACTTACCCTGTTATCCCTGAGGACCCACAAATGGGTGGACCCTCAAACGCATCACCAGAGGCGGTGTTGCCACTTCTACCACCAGCCATTGAACCTGTTGTTCAACTGTCACTACCAGAACCACGAAACCCGATTCCTTCCTATCCAGATTCATCTGGGTACCACCATACACCTACACCTTTACACTATGACTATACGACGCCGTCTGTTGATCCATATATGGAAGCCGCCGCATATAATGCTTATAACCCAACTCCTTTTCTCCCATACTCAGCTACATCATATCCTGGCTATGGATACCAAAACCCTTCTGCATCCCAGTATCAACCGCAACCGCAACCCCCGCCACCGCAAACACCGCAATCAACGCCACAACTAGAGGCCATTAATCAGGCCTTGGAAAGAGTCGAGCAGATGCAGTGCCAAACCGAGAAAAAGAGAAGAAAACCTTTAAGGCCTTCAAGAAGTTGACAAAAATATGGGAGGGAAAGAAAGATGAGTAGGGATTGAGCTATTAGTATTTTTATTTTATTTAGTCCCTGCGTGGACAAGTATTTCTATTTTAGTCCCTGCGTGGACAAGTATTTTATTTTAGTCCCTACGTGGACAAGTATTTTATTTTAGTCCCTACGTGGACAAGTATTTTATTTTAGTCCCTGCGTGGACAAATATTTGGTTTCCGTCCCTGCGTGGACTAGTAATTTCTGTTAGACCCCTGCGAGGGCCAATTAATCTTAGTTTTGAATAAGAGACCTGTTTAAGGCCCTAATGTAATCCCTTATTTATTTTAATAAGGAAGGATTCAAAATTTTATATGTATGTGTATATATATGTATTAGAATATCCTTTGTTCAAGCGATCGTCACAACTTTACTGAAATTTTATTGATCCGCTAAAATTCCAAAAGATCTTCTTAATGGTTTTCACAGCCAAATGGCAATAGACCATAATAAATTGAAAAACTATGATAAGTTAAGGACTGGTAACCTTCTATCATGATAGCTAAGGAAGAGTTTCCCTTCTATCCAGAAGCGGTGAACTATGTTCCACCTCAAAGCCTAATGGTTAACAAGATCATAGTGTACATCAGGAATGTTAAACACTTTCCATTATGAGTCAAGGATGAATGGCTTACGAACCATACCTAATCATCCAATAGAGTCAAGGACATCATAACCGTTAAGGTTCCCTATCCAAGGTAGTGAGCTACGCTCCAAACCTTATTAAAATGATCACAAATGTAACCTAGGCTTTATTATAAAAACCATTTTAAGACAATTAATCCTAGTCAACATCTAAGTGATGATGACTCTCCTGGTAGTGTGACTTGAGGAACCACACTAGTCATCGAGGTAATTGGGCTACGCCCAAACCTCATCGATCATAAGTGATCAATCTTGTATCATCTTGTCATATATACAATGACAACATTCAAACATCCATTAGTGATGAAATGCCTTTGAGCCATAAATCCCATGTCCAAGCACCATACATGACTCTTTAAAAGTCTAAGCCTTTTGTGCCAAGTTTATTAAGAAACATGTACTTTAATGTACTTAAATGGTTAAGAATACCATGTCACTCTGCGAATCATCAATTGCAATGATCAACTAATGGACTTTTAAACTGTGTAGTACCAAGATCTACAAGATGGCTGACTCTGGAGGAGCCAATAGTCACCCCGATAATGATGATCATGCTAATGTTAACATCAATGATGATGCCTTCCAAGCTCGTATTGACGAGGCTGTAAGTAAGGCCATGAACAAAGCCTTGGAGAAGCTAAAAGATACCAGCGCTACTAACTCCAGAACCGCATCTACTCCGCGATCCTCAGCTAAGAGGAGTAGCTCTTTTCATTCTTCAAATAAGAGGAGTGAATCTAGAAGGACACGTGACCAAGGGCCACACGAGCATAGAGAAAGGGACCAACCTATCAGAGATGGTTGCACCTACAAGTACTTTGTCTCCTGCAAGCCACGAGACTTTAACGGTGAAAAAGGTGCAGTGGAATGTCTCAGGAGGTTGGATGAAATGGAAACCATAGTGGATATCAGCGGTTGTGCTAGAAACGATGTGGTGAAGTTTGTTTCTCACTCATTCAAGGGCGATGCCCTGATATGGTGGAAGGCGATGGTGCAGTCTACAGGTAAGGTAGCCCTGTATAATTTGGGATGGAAGAGGTTTGTTGAATTGATCAAGGAGACATACTGCCCTTCCCACGAGGTGGAGAAAATAGAGGTTGATTTCTTAACTCTCTCTATGAAGAATCTAGATTGCCGCAAGTGTGTTACTAATTATAACTCCCTGTCAAGGTTAGTTCCCTATTTGATCACCCAGAGCCAAAGCGCATTGCGTGTTTCATTAATGGTCTTGCTCCAGAAATTAAGGGGATGGTCAAGGCTTCTAAGCCTAGCACTTACCGGCCTGCTGTGGACCTAGCGCTATCCCTTACTCAAGACATTGTAAGGCAAAGATCAGTTAAGAATGGTGCTGAAGGGAAAAGGAAAAGGGAGGATGACAACTCCCACAAGTTTGACAGGAAGAAGCAGAGGTCTGGTTCAAAGGGAACCAAGGTCGGTCCGATGATAGACCCGCGTGTAAGATTTACAAGAAGAAGCATGGGGGTGAGTGTCAATTTGATCCACAGGCTAAGCCTTGTGGTATCTGTAAGAGATTGGGGCATAAGACTTTGGAGTGCAAGGATCTGAAGGACGCATCTTGCTTTGGATGTGGCAAAAAGGGCCACATAAAGACCAACTGCCCTAAGGCCACCAAGGATGGTGCCAAGAATGGAGGGGCAAATAAGGGAAGTGCTCGAGCTTTCCAGATGATTGCTAGGGAGGCCGTCAACGACAACAATGTCATAACATGTACTTTTCTCATTAATGACATTTTTGCAAGAGTTTTGTTTGATTCTGGAGCTGATAAGTCTTTCGTAAGTCATAAGTTTAGTGTGTTGTTGAATTTGCCCATAAGAGCTTTAGATATAACCTATGAAGTAGAACTCGCCGATGGAACCTTAGAATCCGCTTCTACCATTCTTGATGGGTGTTCCATATCCATAAAGAATCAATCCATTCCAGTCTCTCTTTTGCCAATGAAGTTAGCAGGGTTCGATGTAGTCTTAGGCATGGATTGGTTATCCCATAACCAAGCCCGCATCGCATGCAATAAGAAACTCATCGAAATCGTATCCCCATCCGGTGAAACCCTGACCATATTAGGAGATTATCCTCATGGGTTACCCGAAAAGGTGTCTCTTCTGAAAGCCTCAAGGTGTTTGAAGAAAGGTTGTGTCATCTACATGGCACAAGTAACCATTGACGAACCCAAACCAAAAATAGAAGACTTGAAAGTTATCTCGGAATATGTAGATGTATTCCCTGAGAAATTGCCTGGTTTACCCCCAGATAGGCAAGTGGAGTTTATGATTGATACCCTGCCTGGAGCTGCACCATTTGCGAAGGCTCCTTACCGATTAGCACCTACAGAAATGAAGGAACTAAGAACCCAACTGGGTGAGCTTTTAGAGAAAGGCTTTATACAGCCTAGCTCATCGCCTTGGGGAGCTCCAATATTGTTCGTGAAGAAGAAAGATGGTTCGATGTGTCTGTGCATTGATTATCGTGAGTTAAACAAGGTAACAATTAAGAATCGTTACCCTTTACCCAGGATCGACGACTTATTTGACCAGTTGCAAGGAGCTAGCTACTTTTCAAAGATTGATTTAAGGTCTGGATACCATCAGTTGAAAGTCAGAAGTGAAGACGTCCCGAAAACTGCTTTTAGGACCAGGTGAGCGATAATTATGAGTTCTTAGTGATACCTTTTGGACTCACTAATGCACCAGCAGCGTTCATGGATCTTATGAATAGAGTCTGCAAACCATACTTAGATAAGTTTGTCATTGTCTTCATAGACGACATCCTTATCTATTCTCGTAGTCAAGCAGATCACGAGAAACATTTAAGGTGCATTCTAGAACTTCTAAGGCAGGAAAAGCTTTATGCAAAGTTCTCTAAGTGCGAATTTTGGCTTAGAGAGGTCCAGTTTTTAGGACATGTGGTGAGCGAACGTGGCATCCAAGTTGACCCAGCCAAGATTGAAGCTATCATGAATTGGGAAGCACCCAAGACTCCTTCTGAAATCCGTAGTTTCCTAGGATTGGCCAGTTATTATAGGAGGTTCATCGAGAACTTTTTAAGAATAGCCACTCCTTTAACTACCTTGACCCGTAAGAATGTCAAGTTTAATTGGGGTCCTAAGCAACAAGAATCCTTTGAGATTCTTAAGCACAAGTTGAGCAATGCTCCTGTACTTACTATGCCTGAAGGTACTGAAGAATTTGTTGTCTACTGCGATGCTTCGCACACTGGCATGGGCTGTGTGCTTATGCAAAGGGGCAAGGTGATTGCCTACGCATCGCGATAATTAAAAGTGCATGAAAGGAATTACACTACCCATGACTCGGAACTGGGTGCCGTAGTGTTTGCACTAAAGTTATGGAGACACTATTTGTATGGTACGAAGTGTATTATCTACACTGACCACAAGAGCCTCCAACACTTGTTCAATCAAAAGGATTTGAACATGAACAATGCCATTAGATGGAGACATTAAACGATTATGATTGTGAAATACGATATCACCCTGGCAAGGCAAATGTAGTTGCAGATGCACTTAGTCGCAAGGAAAGGATGAAACCCTTGAGAATCAATGCCAAGAGCATCGAGATAAGAAATTGTTTGAATGAGAAACTACTTGATGCACAAAAGCAGGCTATGTTGGAAGCAAACCTCCCTAAGGAAGGGCTAGGTAAGACTATTGATCAATTAACTCCTGGTAATGATGAAATTCTTAAGTTCAATGGGAGAATCTGGGTTTTGATCTATGGAGGACTCAGAGATATAATCCTCCAGGAAGCTCTATAACTCCAAATATTCAATGAATCCTGGAAGTGACAAAATGTATTAGGATCTAAAACCGAGTTATTGGTGGATGGGAATGAAGAAATCCAACGCCCATCATGTAGCGAAGTGCTTGACGTGTTCGCAAGTCAAGGCAGAACATCAGAAGTCGTCAGGACTTCTACAACAACTAGAAATCCCCACATGGAAGTGGGAGATGGTAACTATGGATTTCATTACCAAGTTGCCTAAAACAAAGAGTGGAAATGACACGATATGGGCAATTGTCGATAGACTGACTAATTCAACACATTTCTTGCCCATAAAGGAGACGCATAGCTCTGACAAGTTAGCCAAGCTTTACGTAGATAAAATCGTGTCACTACACGGTGTGCCGGTATCTATTGTATCCGATAGAGATACAAGATACACTTCTCATTTCTGGAAGAGTTTCCAGTAGTCATTAGGCACCCGATTGAACTTCAGTACGGCTTACCATCCGCAGACTGATGGCCAGAGTGAGCGTACCATCCAGACACTAGAAGACATGCTTCGCGCTTGTGTGATCAATTTAGGTGGTAGTTGGGATGGCTATTTACCCCTAATCGAGTTCTCCTATAACGACAATTATCATACAAGCATCAAGGCTGCTCCTTTTGAAGCCTTGTATGGAAGGAAATGTCGAACGCCTATTTGTTGGGCGGAAGTTGGGGAGGCCCAACTATCAGGACCTGAGATAGCCCTGGAGACGACAGAAAAAGTTGGACAGATTCTTGATCGTCTCAAAGCTGCCCGGGATAGGCAGAAGAGCTACGCAGATAAGAGGCGTAAACCTCTACAGTTCCAAGTAGGGGACAAGGTCTTGTTGAAGGTATCACCTTGGAAATGTGTAATGCGCTTCGGGAAGAAGGGCAAGTTAAGCCACAGATACATAGGACCGTTCGAGATCACCAAACGAGTTGGATCAGTAGCGTATAAGCTAAGTCTACCAAAGGAGATAAGCGGAATCCATGATGTGTTCCACATTTACAACTTAAAGAAGTGCCTAGCAGATGAATCGCTAGCAATGTCTCATGAGGACATCCAGATCGATGAAAACCTGAGGTTTATGGAGAAACCAATTGCGGTCGAAGATCGACATGTCAAGAAGCTTCGAAGAAAGAAGATACCTATTGTAAAGGTCAAGTGGGATGCTCGTAGAGGTCCCGAATATACATGGGAAGTCGAGTCCAATATGCGACAAAAATACCCTCATTTGTTTGAATAAAATCTCAAGGTCAAGATTTATTTTAAGGGGTGAGGATGTAACACCTCGTAATTTCCTGTAAAATTAAAATTTCGACACGTGTCCCGCTGATCCTCGTATGTCGTGTGCTAGAAGAGAGGGACTAAACTCGCCAACATGTTATTTTATAACCTCTGAGTGGCGAATATTAAAGTCGAGGGGTTAAACGTGTCAACATGCTTAATCTATGCCTCTGAGTGACCTTTTAACGAACCCGGAACCTAATGATGTTCGGTTATACTCCCGAGAGTGCTAAACAGGTGCCATATTGAATAAAACATGCTTTTATGTCAAAATATGGAAGTTTGGGAAGTCCAGGGACCAAAATTGAAAATTTTGAGAAATGGTCACCCCCGCGTGTCGCGCGGGAACATGTTGCTCCCTCGCCTATCGTGACGGCATGCGTTTCGCAGAATTCTGCATGCCAGCTGCAGACCTGCATGCCTGCCACCTCTTTTCGTGAATTTCCAGCATTTCTCTGCTCAAGACACGTACCTGGACACTTGTGCACTTCAGGGATGCATGCTAAACACTTGTATCAACCTCCATCATCTTCCAATTCCATAAATTGAAGCCTTGATTCATCCTTCAAGAACTTGCACGCTCCTAAAATTCTCATCCTCAAACCTCTGCAAGTCCTGGAGCTTCAAGAGTCTCCAAGTCCATCTCATATTCGTGCAAGGACCTTGTGTAAGTGTTCTTGACCTTCCTCATTCAGTTTATTTCCCATTCTAGCTAAAAGTCAAGTTCGTCGTAAAACATCTTTGACTTTAAGCTTAAATCCTCATCGTCCAGCCATGGTTCGAATCAAACATGGTTACGTAATCGTAATGAGGTAGGTAACAACATCCCATAAGGGCACCTCCTGATTACCACGTTTGCATGTCCGATTGACGAGTCAAACTTATTTCTAAAAAAGTCAAACTGGGTCAGATTTGGTATCTACCGCATAACTAATAACATGCATTCTATAAAATCAGTTTTGTCACTATAAGTACTCCGTAATAATCATAAGAATGTGTGAGAACATATTCGGTTCGTCAAATCCAGGTCTAAAGGTCGGTTCGCAACGGAAAGTCGCAAGGTTTGACTCCTACTTTGACTTTCAGTTCTGAACCGATTTAGAGTCTTTCAAGGCCAATTCTAAGTTACATTATGAACCTTATATAAAGTAGCGTAACCCTCTGAGGTCATACTATCTGGTCATAATCATAATCCGAGTTTATACGCTAGTTTCATTAATGTGTCAAATTTACTACTTTGCCCTTTTTGCTTAAAAATGAGAATTTAAATAAAATTGAACATGCAACAAGTTACCTACAGATATGTTAACTTGGTTAGCTTGCATGCATGTCAATAATTTGGTCATAATCTGAGTTTTTCCTAAATATAGCAAATCAAGCTTTTAAAGGACCAAAATGCCCTTTTCGGCAAATAAAATGTTTTAACCACAACTCCTACAATAAAATACTTTACCTACTGATGTTATGATATATATTTAGAATTATTTGGGATATTAAATCAATTTATAAACTGAGTTTATGAAAAGGTGCTTGCATGGTATAGATAAATGACGATAATGCACTTACGGTGCATAAAAATGAGTTTAAAGACATCTTCATAACCAAACCTTTTACAAACTGACTTTATATAATAAATAAAATATTTGGGTTATATAAACCTGATCAAAACTATAATTTTCCTTAAACATCGATTAAATCGTCATTTAGCGACTTTATCGCCTTTTCGACGCATAGTATGGGTTAAAACCATACCTAAGCATCAAGACTTATTACCTACTGATTATAAAACCTATTTCTAATATTTTTATAGTAGGTACAAGTTATAAACTCAGATTCCCAAATAAGTCCTCAAATCTATGTGTGAAATGACCAAAATACCCTTCCGGGGCATAGTTGGGTCTTTAAATATAAACCACACATATATTTGATATCTTACTGATATAACATCATAAATTAACTATTTTTATGACCTTGACATCAGAATTATTGCAAACCTCTTTTATAAGTCGTAAAATGACCAAATTACCCTTTTAAAACTTAATTCGATTCAAATCTACGACGGGCATACATGTTAGTATCTTACTAATATTATAACATGTTTTAAGTGTAATGGAACATGAAACTTGTATATGACTCATCCGGTTACCCGGCATCGCTTATATGCGTACGGTTAAGCATACGTGACTTATTTAAGTAAATTCACCGAAACGGGTCTAACCTTATCATTTTTATATCAAAATCCAGAATGTCATATGTTTACCCAAAATATACAAGTCCTAGTACTTGTCGGGTTTAAACAACATTCTTTCCGGTCATCGCTTAATCTAGCGTATCATCCCGTTACGTATCCTTAAGCTAACTAGTTCGAGTCAACGACTCAACCTAAACCCGTTAGCATTCTAATTGGTTATTAATACCATCAATCCAGACTAGAAGCCTCCCAGTAGATCGATACTTTGCATTTGTCTTCTTGATTAACGACTGCTATTCGTTAGAAGAACTAGCTCAGGTAAATACTTTAACTTATTTTTCCTATACGGGCTTGGGATACGGTATTATATTACCGCTTGGTCGGGTATGGGATCATGTTTATCGGATTGTGATTCACTAAATCTTATAACCCGTTTTATTCTATATTGTCTGATAACTTAAACATTGGGGGTTAACTCAACTGTGTCCTGGATATCCTTAGCTCATTTAAATTACTAATGGCCACGACCTAAGCGCGAGGTGTAGGCATACACCTGACAGACGCTAATGCTAAACAAATTATTTTTATTATACTCCTCCGCGGGTTTTATTAAGTGGTGTGTCGGTTAATCAGGTTATTCGGTTTTTGCACCGGACCCCATATGTATTGACAGGCTTGTAAAACTGTAAATAAGATCATTTTGAATTGTCCCAAGTTATAAAAGAATTTTCGTGCTCAATGCACCTAAACAAATTTTAAATGTTTTCAAAATGAGTCGGTTAAATGTATTTACCAATGAAAGCTGACGTATTTTCCAAAAAGGCTAAGTGATGTGTTCGACACGGAATAGGCTAGGAGCTGATTGGTATGATGTAGAGCATTTTGCAAGTTCTTAGTCAAGCCTAAAGTCTGTCGGAGAATATCGTTTTTGTACCTACGATCCGCCTGTGGATCTAATATTGCAAACCTTGTAATTGTTTTAAGACTTTTAAACTCTACAGTTTGTAATAATATTTAATATTCAAGTCTTCCGCTGTGCTGTATATATGTTTGACCTTGATGATACCAATCTTACGTCACAATACTCCCCACCCGGGCCCACCGGGATTGTGTTGGAAATATGGGGGTGACATAATTCCCTTTGATCACCAAGTTAATCCCCGATTACACTAAAATATCTAACAATCCTCCCCTATTTTAGCGTAATCCTTGATCAACTAAAACAAAATCACAACAATCAAACTTATGCATAAATGAAATGTCACAACGATTGAATTTCACATTAGTATATTACACATTCCAAATATTCGAATATAGGGGTGTCATTAAGGATTGAACCCTTTCTATTCAGTGAATACACGAAGATAATATACACACAAGTTTACATACCCTAATGTTCTTTCTTGACACTATTTTTACTAGCATGTGTCCCATCCTTCAATGAACATGTCAAAGCCAAGTCCTAGCTTCTTGAAGCGGCTAAACTTCATGCTCATATTGGTAGCTCTTTATTCTCGCACCTGCATATGCAATTTTCCAAAGAGCTATTAAGAAGAAAACTTTCAACCTCCTTTAACTTGCAGGTCTGAACACATACCTTGGGATGATGCTACTGATGTGTTCCAATTTCTAGATGTTAAGCTTTCCACATTGAATTCAGCACCTAACGTCATATTAGGTGGGAATTAGGTATCTTAACACGAAAAATCTCAGGTGGACTTTAATCCCATCCCGACAGCCGCCTTGTGCACAAGATCTCTACATAACTCTTTGGTTAAATGGTCGGCTAAATTGTGTTGAGTTCTCACGAACTCCACCGATATCACCCCATGCATGATGAGCTCATGAATCATGTTGTATCTAACACCTGAGTGTCTAGACTTCCCATTATACACTTGGCTATAGGCCTTAGCCAAGGTAGCAGCACTATCACATCTAATAGATATTGGTGATATGGGTTTAGGCCACAATGGAATCTCATATATCAAGTTTCTTAGCCACTCAGCTTCTTTGCCAGCTGCGGCTAATGCTACAAACTCAGACTCCATTGTTGAATCAGTTATGCAAGTCTGTTTCTTAGATGCCCAAAATATGGCGCCTCCTCCGAGCAGGAAGGTCCATCCAGTCGTGGAAGAATGATCTTCCTTGTTGTTAATCCAGCTTGCATCCGAATAACCTTCTAAAACCAAAGGAAATCCAGTGTAGGTCAAACCATATTTCATGGTTCCTTTCAAGTATCTAAATACTCGATTCATAGCTTGCCAATGACTTGCACCTGGATTGCTAGTAAATCTACTAAGCTTTCCAACAGCATAAGCTATATCCGGTCTAGTGCTAATCATAGCATACATGAGGGATCCAATGGCCCTTGAATATTCAAGTTGGTTTACAGCTACACCTTCATTAGGGTAGAGCTTAAAAGCAGGGTCCATTGGAGTGCAAACCGGAGAACTATCATGAAAATTGAACTTTTTCAATATCTTCTCAATGTAGTGAGATTGAGATATTGATATGCCATTGTTATCCCTTTTGATCCTTATACCAAGTATCACTTCCACCTCCCCCATGTCTTTCATGTCAAAACAAGATGACAAAAATTTCTTTGTTTTATCAACTTGATCCTGGTCAGTACCGAAGATCAACATGTCATCTACATATAGACAAATTATGACTCCTTACCTAGAATCATCAAATGTGCTATACACACACTTGTCCGCTTGGTTTAATACAAAACCATTGGACAAAACCACATCATCAAACTTTTGATGCCACTGTTTGGGTGCTTGCTTTAAGCCATACAATGACTTAAGTAGCTTACACACCTTATGCTCATTTCCAGGCATAACAAAACCCTCTGGTTGTTTCATATATATCTCCTCATCTAAATTACCATTCAAGAATGCCGTTTTCACATCCATTTGGTGAATCACAAGATTGTGTATTGCAGCTAAGGCAACCAACAATCTAACAGTAGATATTCTTGCGACAGGAGCATATGTATCAAAGTAGTCTATTCCTTCCTTTTGTCTAAAGCCTTGGATAACCAATCGGGCTTTAAACTTATCAATTGAACCATCTACTTTCATCTTCTTTTTGAAGATCCACTTACAACCAAGTGGTTTACACCCATGGGGCAGATCGGACAATTTCCAAGTGTTGTTTTGCATAGTAGAGTCCATCTCATCATTTATAGCTTTTTTTCCAGAAAGCTACATCCTGAGATGCCATGGCTACACTATATGTTTTAGGATCTTCCTCAATATTGAAACAATATTGATATTGAATTTTAATTTCATCTCTTGATCCTTCAACCAAATATAGTTGAAAATCATCACCAAATTATTTAGCTTTTCTTGCTCTACCACTCCTCCTAGGTTCCGGAGGACTATCAATCATTTGATTAGCCATGTGAGAGTTACTGGAGCTTAGGACCATGTCCCTAGGCCTAGGTATGGAAGAGAATCTGTTCTCATCATAGTCTGTAGTTCTTGCCTCAATTACCGTATGCACAGACACGTAGTCATTTGGTTCTATAACATAGAACCTATGAGCAAATGAATGCTCCGCATACCCGATGAAAATGCAGTCAATACCTCTTTCCCCAATGTTCCTTATCTTAGGATCAGTGAGCCTTACCACGACTCTACAACCCCAAACTCTCAATTTATGCAAATAAGGTGGTCTTTTATACCAAAGCTCAAAAGGGGTGGTCTTGTTCCTTTTATTTGGAACCCTATTTAGCAAATAGCAGGCTGTCAACATAGCCTCACCCCAAAAGCCCTCACTAAGGCCCGAATAGGACAATATGGTATTGACCATTTCTTTTAGAGTTCTATTCTTCCTTTATGCCACACCATTTTGTTCCGGTGTGTAAGGAGCTGTGGTATGGTGTATTATTCCAGTCGATTGGAAATACACCGGATCAAAGTACTCACCACCTATGTCCGTATGTAGGGTTTTAATCAACCCACTCCGATGAAACTCCACTTCTTGTTTATATATCTTAAACTTTTCAAGAGCTTCATCCTTAGCATGCAACAAATAAACATAGCAGAATCTAGTAGCATCATCTGTAAACGTTACTACATACTTTTTATTTCCTAAAGATGGTGTAGCATGAAAATCACATAGATCGCTATGTATCAAATCTAACACTTTAGTTTCCCTATGAACATGTTGAATGAAAGGCTTTTTGGTTATCTTATTCACCTTGCACATGTAACATTTTTCATTGTTTATGTTAATAGGCGGAATTAAGCTCATTTTAGACATTTCTTTAACCCTTTTATAATGTACATGTCCTAGTCTAGCATGCCATAATTCCTAATCAGTCAAGTTGTTTCTACTACTAGTTGAAGCTATGCAATTCACATTACTAGTTGAAGCTATGTCATTAACATTACTAGTTGAAACAACACAAACAGATTCATTCATAAACGAAACATCAACATTCAACATAAACATTCCATTACAAAGATAGCCAAACCCTACAAAGTTACCATGTCTTGACAAGATATACTTGTCACTTTCCAACACTTGTTTGTAACCACAATTATTCAACACAATGCCACTTAACAAATTCTTTCGAATTCCGGGCACATACAAAACATTGTTCAAAAGTAAAGATTTTCCAGAAGTAAAAACAAGATGCACGGTTCCTATTCCTTTGATTGGTTCAGTTGCAACATTCCCATCTTTATGATAGATCCGTCTTCGATTGGTTGAAAGTCTTTAAACCAACGAAGATCCTTGCATACATGACTTGTTGCACCCGAATCAACCCACCAAACAATATCATCATCCTGCACATAAAATGCTTCAGAAATTAGTGACACGTAATTATGAACCGAATTATTAAATTGTACTAAATTCTGATCTTGTTTGCCCAGGTCCTTGGACCCGCTAGGACCAGCCTCATTCTTGTTCTTTGAACCAAATTTGTTAGCATTTTTCATCAATTTACAGTCCCTCTTAAAGTGACCAACTTTACCACATTTCCAGCAAGGGAAATTCGGCTTCTTGTTTGGACCCGAATTGTTATTCCCTTGAAACTTCCGTTTACCCTTGAACTTACTGTTTCCTTTGGATGATTCGCCCGTCTCAACCATGTTTACAGATGTTCCAGCCTGTTTCTTGTCATCATTAACCAGCACCTTTTCTTGTGCCCTCAAACCTTCTTCAATTCTGAAGTGGCTTCCAAGTTCAACCAAAGTTAATTCCCCTTTCTGATGTTTCAGAGTGTGTTTAACATCTCTCCAGGAAGGGGGTAACTTGTCAATGATGCTTGAAACCGAGATGGATTCGTCCATCTTCATGTCATGTTGGGCATACTGCCCCATAATTCACAACAGTTCATTATACTGTTCCATGACTGGCCTAGAATCAACCATCTTGTAATTATTGAAATTACTAACAAGAAACTTCTTACTAGAAGAATCTTCTACCATGTATTTGGCTTCCAAAGTGTCCACAGTAATTTCGCATTTTCAACATTCTGATAAACATCAAACAGGGAATCAGACATACCATTTAGAATGTGGCCAAGGCAGAAGTAATTGTCGTTTTCCCACTTGGACCGCTTCCTGATCTGTTCCAGACTGTCTTCATCCTGTACTTCCGGGATTGGAGTTGTCAACACATACGCCACTTTCAGGGTTGTGAGAAGAAAGTGCATCTTCTTCTGCCATCTTCGGAAGTCCTGCCCTTCGAACTTCTCCAGTTTGTAGAACTTGCTTGTCATATCCTTCATCGATCCGCTTGCCATCTTCACATAAATTAATTTGATCTTTGTTGGGGAATTTGTAATAACCGGACGATCAGAGAGGCGTGTGATCACTCTCAGATCAAATTATTTCGGTGGTTCTACCGAATAATTCAATCGGATACAACTCTGATTGAGAAATCGAACAAATTGTATGTGTGTTGGTGAATTCGTATGAACCAGAAAAGTGACCAAAAAAACTGATTTCGAATTTGGGGATGATTTTGCAGCCTTTGGCAGTTTAATTTCAAATTTTAATAAATTGCCTCATAACTGTCTTAATTTTTGTTATAAAAATTAGTACGAAATTTAATAAATTTTTGTTTTCTGAGGCATTTTCCATAAAGCAATTTAGGCTCTGCCCCTTGGACCCCGCCAGGGGCTGCCGCCCCTTGGACCCTGCTCCCAGGGGCGCTGCCCCCGGACCCCTGCCAAGGGGGTGTTGCCCCCTTGGAACCTTCATTCAGGCCTCCGCCCGAAAACTTGGAATTATAACAACTCGAACAAGCGTGCACTCCTGCACCTCCTAACTTGTCCGATGTATATTATAATTCCCTTTAATCGCCCAGTTAATCCTCGATTACACTAAAATGTCTAACAAAAAACCTGTTAAATCACTAACCGATTCACTACCCTAACACATAGATCGGTTCCGGGTATTTTTATTTTAGGGTAGTTCGATCTAAACCGACCCGACCCTATACAATTTTTCTCAGATTCATGTTCTGATGCCAAATCATGAAGAACAAAGAACCAAACATAGCATTCAATCCTTGTAATCGGCTTGATACATTTCAGCCCTTGTTTCTACTTCAATCCATTAATGGTAGTGAGTTATTTCTTATTTAATTTTCATTCAAGTATTATTCATAATTTAAACTCATTACCTAACAATGCAAGCATGAGGTATGGTCTGTGTTTTTGGCGTATATTGCATATCAAGTGTGTAAGTTATAACTAAATTTTTATTTTAGATAATCATGAGAATCCGATTGTTATTTTAGATGTATGATGTGATCGTTCAAAATTCTTAAACAATTCAGAATTAAAAATTAAAGATATACAAGTAATTGTATGAATGAATCAAGTAATTGTATTATACGAATACATCTCTACAATATCCGTAGGAGATCACGCTTTAATAAGGTCCACTCACACAGTTGGGCCTATAGTCCAGCAATTATTTTATAATAATTTGGTCCTCTTTATAAACTCGGTTTTCTTGGGTATATGGACCGGAACCGACCCGACCTGACCCAATACCATGTGAAATATTAGAACCGAAATAAGAACCTAAATGCTAGGGTCGGGTCGGGTTCGGTTAATTTTATGGTCGGTTAGCAGTTCTTTTCGGTCTGGATCCAAAAATGCTCACCCTACGGCAACACCACCCATTCTCTTTGTTAAAATTTTACAATAATTTCTTAAATTCTCTCGCCCCCTTTTAATGATACAATTCTAGTTTTCTTTCATTCAAAAGTTGAAATTACCAAGTTAAAGAAATAATGTACAAACATCATTGCTTAACGTACTACTATTAGCAGCGTTATGAATATGTGATACTTTCTATCTAAAATTTCAGTAAAATTTCTGAATTGTCACTTATCCGCTTGTTGCTATCTTTATTTTATTTATCGTTTAGTTTAGTTAAGTTGTTATGATTCTCAATAAACTTTCACACACACAAACTTGTTGGAGTTTTATTCATCCGCTTAGTTAAGTTGTTATGATTCCCAATAAACTTTCACACACACAAACTTGTTGGCGATACATCACCATTGGGCCAAAGTGGCCCACACATGTGAATAACCGAGAATTAGAGAGACGAAGGGAAGGGGTTCGGCCGGCCTTAACCTAATGGGCTTTAATATATGATCTCCAATACTTGAAATCGTTTTCACTCAATAATACGAAAACCCTAGTTATCCACGTAGAGGTAGGTTGCACACTGCGACTGAACAACGTAAATTCTCTCGTGTCACTTTACTTATTTTCTATTTGATTGTGTTTGTGTGTGCTGGTTTGATCCTAACAAAACTAAATTTAACAGTCTTATAATGGATTATCAGTTTCTATTAGGATTTCAGTTTTCCATAGAGTTTTAAAGTTGTTAGGTTTTATATAAGCGCTTATTAAATAATTAAGCTTTTATGTTGAAATCGAGTTCTAATTGTTCAAGTTATTAAAGATATAGTTTAGAATTTGGAAAATGAAGAAATGACTTGTGGGCTCAATGAGCTCGTTTTGTCATAGCTTACAGGCCTGTAGGCCCAGGTTTTTACAATAACAATATTTACTAAAGCGATACCAAACCGTGCTTGAAAGCATAATCATATATATATTTGGAGATATTTATAATATTCATATTGACCTAAATTATCTCATTAAAATGGCAAAATAACAAATAAATGACACGTAAACAGACAACAAGATGGTATATGGTATAATGTACTTGTGTGATATATCTATATTTACCATCATACATTATGCAAAATGCTCTGCTAATTGCCAATTAACTATCATGGTATAGATTAATGGTCAGCGTCGATTAAAACCTTCTTTGTATAACGAACGTTACAAACTGATATATCATCTTTCATTTTAAAAAGAAACAACTTCCATTCTTCATATATCCTTCTAAAACACTCATGTAACCTTTAATTATAATATTTTTAAGTTGGGGATGGAATGATAAATGAATGTCAAGTTTAACTACTAATTTAGACTTAATTATCCGGAATAATTAGACATAATTATTCAAAGTTTAACTAAAACATAATTATCCCAAAAAATGTCTTGAATATCCAAATTTTAGCTAAAAAATAGGGTTTCAAGTAGTGGCGGAGCTAATTTATTAATTTAGGGATATCCCAAAAAAAATTATGGTGCAATCATACAATAATAAAAATAAATAAATAAATAAAGTAAAACAAATAACTAATATATTTATCTTTTTCTTGTTTTCATTGCTTGAAATCGTTCAATCACACCGTCGTCTTTTTCTTAATCAAAATTTTCTTTTTGACTATTGTTCAAATATTCTAGGCCCATTCGATTGTGGTGCTTAATCAAAATTGGATATTTTATTGTTTTGGACTTTGAGGCTTAGGTTAAGTTTATCAAATAGGTCTCCTTTCAATTAAATTATTCATAATTTCGGCTAGCTTTATCATTTGTGCTAATTAATTATATAAGTTTGGGGTTATAAAATGTTTGGGCTTAAAGATATTAGGAATTTTAATAAATTCAAGTATCATATTTTTTTTCAGTGGTATCCGCGTAGTTATTCAGGTGTATCATTTGTATAAAACCGAAAAAAATAATAAAAATACACTACGAAGACGGGGTTGAGCCGTAGCCCGTGCTACACTTAACAACATTGTACCTCCGCCCCTGGTTTCAAGTTTTCAATATGTTTGGATAAAATATTTATCATTTATTATTTTTAATATAATTAAACGAACAGGAACATAACCGAAAATATTTACGAACGTTCACGAACGTAGTCGAACAAACGAGACCTTTGTTAGTGTTTGCTCGATAAGTTAACCGGACAAAATTTTTTATTCGTGTTCATTCGTTAAGCTAATCGAACAAACATAAACAAATTTCCCGTCAAATAGTTCACAAATTATTCGCTAAACATATAGTTCATTTACTGCCCTAAATAAGTAAATATCACCACATTACTTAAGCATTTTATATGTTGCAACAAATATTTGTAAATAGTAAGTTGAAGGAGGGGAATAGCGATCACGAGGGTCGTATGATGGATGTCATCTCATCAATCAAAATACTACTTTAAGCAATCGCCTTGTGGGGCCCTTCTTTGACTTGCTGGTACACCTCAACTGAATAAAATAATGTATTTTCTATCTTTAAAAAATGAAAATTTATTTGAGTATCTATTATATTTTCGATCTTTGAAAATGAGAAATTATTTGAGTATCTATTTTCTCTGGTTTGTTATTCTTCATAAAAAACATTTTATTAATGTAGTAAGAATGATTATATTCTATAACTAGTATTGGATCCTGCGTCTCGTGGGAGAGTGATGACAATTATGTATGGATCTTGCTATTCATACACTGACCAACTTATTTTCACACCCAAAGCGTCTCGTTTTGGGCAAAGCGGGGCGTTTAGGGTTACTTTACCAGACAAAAGGTGAAGTGACTGATGTCTGAGTGACATAATGGTGATACGAGGTTTGACCTGGTACGATGTTGTCCCGTGACCCCTAAGTGTCGCGCTTTGGCCAAAGCGCGGCGCTTCGGCCCCAAATATTTGCCTTTAAAGCTTGCCCGGGAGAAGAGTTAACGCATTCGATTTCTAAAATTCATTATATTGTTTCTAGACATACGTGGGGTTTTCCTGTGTTACTTGTGTTTCTTCAAAATAACGCACGGTTACGATGTCGTGGTTAAGCAACTATCTTTTCGGTGAATATTCTAACGAGCCAGTTGTTCCTGATTCTTACGAGGGGACCGCTATTTCCGATACGTATGAGAAACCGGTCTTGTCCAACTTGAGGGAGGAGGAGGAGGAGGAGGAGGTTGTATCTGGCATTCGTTATCGGGATAACACGGTGGAGCTGGATTTGAATATCCCTGTGGAGGACCCATACGCACAACAAGGTTATTCGAATTACGGATACAGAGGCGAAGCGTATCCTCAGGCTGAATATTCGAACGGTCTTCCAAACTATCCCGACTTTGGTCATGGTTGTGAGCAGAGCTTTGAACATCAAGTCTATCAGAACTCGGTGACGATGGAGAGCAGGAGGATGTGTCAGTTGACGAGGAAGGTTGTTACTCGGTTACATTTTCGTTTGATACAACTCAGAAGTTTTCGTCACGTAAAGAGCTGGTGCGTTGGGTACAAGACACGGCAAAAGACAATGGTTACCTCATTGTGATCGAGTTTCTCGCGTCATTTGTATTCACTCTGCATCAGGGGGAATACGTGGAGGACCCGGCCCATCCTCAGCACAAGATTACCTTCCGCCTGGCCAACCAGGAGTTTTGGATCAGTCTTAGGTAGTTCGCCGTCCATGCAGGTTTGTACACCGCTCCTGAGCTTGATACAAATTTATATACGCAGGGGGTTAGAGACATGGACAGGCAGACCCTTATTAGTTTCTATAGGGCTATTGCCAGGGTTCCCTTTGGGAAATCCTCGTAAAAGGCCTCCACCATCAGAGACCCCCTGTACAGATACATGCATCGCATTATCGCGTCCTCGATCGTGCCTCGGTTTCACAACCGGGACAAGGTCAACAAGGGGGACCTTTTTTTCCTGTACTACCTGCTGCGGCCTCACCCGTGCGCGCTGGCTCACTGCTTGGCCGCCGCCGCCTCACGATCAGGAGCAGCAGCCGCAGGGTGACCCGCCACCACCACCGCCATACCCGCCACAGTACCCAGAGCACGCCATTGGCGACCTGCCTCCTGCTGCGCAGGCGGTGGCACGGGACATCTACAGAGAGCTCCGACGTACTCAGCGGCAACAGACGTGGATTATCCAGACTCTCACGGCTATCAGTACTCATTTGGGACTGCCTGAGATTCCACTGCCACAGTCTCCACCGCCGGAGGATCAACCAGAGGATCAGTAGATTTACTTTGTATTGTTTTTTTCCTGTATTAGACATTGTGTTTTGTTTTCTATGTACAAACCGACTTTTTATGTATATATGCAGTTGATCTTTTTATATATGCTTGTATGGATTGTTTGTGCTTATTTCATACGTCTCATTCGCAACATATCGTACGGTGTTTTGTAAACATAAAAAAAATCTACAACTTTTCAAAAAAATTGGACAACATTTATTCAAACAACTTTAACTAATATACGCTTATAAGAAATAAAACAACTTTGTAATATAAATGTTTTGTAAACATAAAAAATATACAACTTTTCAAAAAATAACACAACCAAATACAACAAAAACAATCAACCAACAACCATTTTTACACCAAAACCTAACCCATTCCACCAAAACCAACAACCATTTTTCACCAAAACCTAACCCATTCCACCAAATTAAGTCTGGCAGCCCAAAGCGCCCCGCTTTGCCCATAATGGGGCGTTTCAGTCCAAAGTCCACAGAAAAGGACTGAGCCTGTCAGTCCTTGTATGTTGACTTTACATTGAAACGCCCCATTTTGCCCATAGCGAGGCGTTTTGGAGTGTGTAAATAGATTTGTGCGTGTGTGAATAGACCAGGCCTTATGTATTTGTTACATGATATATCTATAGGTTATCCTACACCATGCAAACTTTAATTTAAACGGCGATAAAAAATTAGCAATTAACATGGTTAAGTAACCATGTCTAAAGTTGAAAGCTAGCGTTAACTATAATAATAAAAAAATAAAAAAATAATAATTAAATTTGTTACCTAGCATATCGATGGATTAATATAGACTATGTAGGCTTTAATCTAAATGATGGTAAAATTAATCAAGCAACCCAACTAATAAACATATTTAAAGTAGTTAACTTTAATTATAATAAAGTAAATAAATAATAATTAAAATAAAAAGAAATAAATTTATAAAAAAAGATAAAATATTTGTTAAAAATGAAAATAAAAAGAGAATATATTTGATAAAAAAAATAATTAAGTTTATGAACTACTGTTCACACTTGGTATTGTTATAGTATAAGTAGTATATCCTAGTTTACGTGATTTATTAGGTATCAATAACATTAGAAGTGCGATTTATTCATTATATTATATTATAACAAATACATTAGTATATATAATTGATTAGAGCTGTATATTTAATGATAAATAAATAGTTTATTGGTAAGTAGAATAGTATTTTTAAGATTAAATAAATATGTTTAGTGGTAAGTAGAATAGTTTTCTTCTAAGATTTATTAGGTTTAGTTTGAACCTTGAATATATAAAAAAACTTTCAAATTTTGAAAGTGAGATAAGGTTTTAAAACCAATAGATATTTGATTCGTTAGTAATCCAAATTTACCGTTTAGAAAAAAGTAAAGTTTATAAATCTTATTTGTATCAAAACATAAATCTTATTTGTATCACAACAAGGGTAATGCTAGATATGATGTCAACCATCGTAGATTTGCATTTTATTTTTATTTTATATTTTTGCTATTTTTCCAGTTAATTACAAAATCGTCATCAAAAAGATATTTGGCCTAGCTGTATTTAGATATGTATAATGGTGTCATACACCGGAGATAATGGTTGTGTCTCTTATTGGATAATGGTGTGAAATTATGAGTAGATTAGGTTACGTTCACAAGAAACTATATTGCTTTTGTTCTAAACAATGATTCGTTTTAATCACCGATCTAAACACTTTAAAAATACCAATATAATACATATAGTTTGCAATTTCTCGACACTGAAGAACCAGGGTTTTGTTTTCGGTAGAACCAGGATATATCATTTACAAAAGGGGACTGTAACACAGTTTGTTGTCTGTTTGCCAGTCATTCTTTTGTAATTTTGATGTTAATATATGTGTGTGTGCTTTTTTCCTTGTGTGTATTTGGTTAGACCAAATCCAGTGGTTAAAAAGTTATGGAAATGGGAACTCTAAAAAGTAAAAAAGTTAGAAATCTTGAGATGTGACGTACTCTGGTTATAACATCAAGTCTTTTACACCAAGCTAGAGGAGTTTCTGGCGGATAAACTGCTGATGGAGAGAAGCCCCTTTTCCACTTCTTTTTAATTTTTTATTATATAATTTATTTTAGAAGTTAATATATGGAGAGAATGCCCCTTTCCCAGATTGACCGAACTTTGATCATGTATAGCCTGACCTAAGATGTTGATCTAAAAAAATTATATTTATACATCCTCTCTTTTATCTCTCTATGCATACATAATACATAAATATATACAAAAAAATGTGTGATAATAAGATGTTGGGGACTGAAAATAGTGAAAGCCTTTTTTTTTTGTTCGGACAATGCAAAGTAAATTCATAAAATTTTGAGTAACGTGTATGTAAATTAATTAAATTTTGTAGGTTAATTTTCATTCTTGATATTACAGGAAAATTTTGGAAATAATTTAGTTAAAGATTCCGAAAGTGTTGAAACTTTAAACGTGTCTTTCAATCTTTCTTTTCTCTTTTTTAATGATAAAAGAAATATTATTTTTCAAGAAACGAACCTACTAAAATGAAACATTACTAATCAATAGTTATTGTTAAATAAAACTAAAATTAAAAAGTTTTAGGGTATGTGTTTCTTGTATATGGTTCAGGTAAACAAGTATATTGTTTCGGGTAATCGTGTTAGGTATCAACTAATCTCATACCCGCTCCATGCCTTTTTTTGGAATCTCATACCCGCTCTCATATCCGTTGGGTATCAGGTATGCCCTCCCGGATGCTTCGGGTTCCGGGTATACCCGTCGGGCTCGTGGCTTTTTTTCCCATCCCTTCACCTGATTCATCGGATGAGTTCGACTTCAATGAGAGCGTCTCTAGAAGTCTACAATTTCTCACATATGTTTTCATCGAAAGTTGAAGAAAAACATTGCCTTTAAGGGTTGCTTGGTGGCATTAATTGTATACTTATCGTTTGACGAATGTGTCTGGCCCCGTCTTCAAGGCCAATATAAGAGAGGTGATCACTAATGCTCGACGATCAAGAAGCATTGGCTTCAGATGATTTGTTGTTTTAGCATGCGCTATTTGGTCTTCCCAACTCAAACAATGACATCAATATTTTCCAATAATCTTCAATATTTACTAACGAAATGCTTGGAACCGTGCCTAAGTGTCCATTTCATGTAAATGGGCGACAATACCAAAATAGATATTGTCTTACCGATGGAATCTATCCTACTTGATCTACGTTTGTGAAAGTTTTCCCATATCCAATCCAGCCCAAAGAAAAGAAGTTAAAGAAGGTGCAAATATTAGACAAGAAAAGTTGTCGAGTGAGGTTTTGGTGTTTAAAAAACTAAATGAGATATACGCAGGCGCCGGAGAAGATTAGATAGGTGAATATGCATGCATAAGGAATCTTTCAACCGATCAAGTTATTAAAGATAACTAGGGGGTTATAACCGCGCTTCGCAGCGGGGACGGCCCGATTTTTAATTTGATACAGCAATCGAAAGAGAAAACTTAAAAAATAAAGTCGTGGTAACTACAAAAGTATATCGACACGTGTTTTACATCGACTGGAAAAAATAGTAAAAGTACCAGTAACGAGTAATGGTTCTAGTAGGACTAATACTGATATTGATGTTTTTATAGGTGTATTTAGTTTTTGTAAAAAGAACTAACAAACAAACGTTATAAGATGAAAATAAAAGTGGCGGGTTAAATGCGTATATTATTTATAGTATTAAAATGAATTTAAAAATAAAAAATACTTTTACTGTAGCACTGTTATAGTGATTTGAACTTGTAATTTAATATATATATAATAATGTCCTAATTAAATATTTATATATTTCTTTAAATTAAAACTGTTGTTTTTGTATTTTTAATTCTTTTATGCTTTGTTATATTTATTAATGACAGGAATCTATTAAACTTGCATTTTTAAATATATAATTCAGTTTTAATTTTAAGAAAGAGAAATGTAAAAGAATTTTGGGTACTTTGGGTTTTGTCTGTTAATTTGGTACTTTTACATAGATCTGGTAAAAAATAAGGTGATTATCTCTTATTGATTGATGTTATTCGGGTACCTTGGGTTATGCTGCTAGTACCCTAAAGCTTAATCCTTTAACCCTTTTTTTATAGAGTCATCCTATTGGGACACCCAAATTTCTTATTTTGACACCCTTTCATGCGGGTCGCATAGGCCCATGCGCCCCCGCATGGGGTTAGGGTTTCCCAACAAAGGCAGCAGACTGACATGTCTACGTGGAAACACGTGAACCTCGTACCCATACGGGTCGCATAGGGTACCAAGAATCAGAATATAACCCCGTACACCTGCGTGACCTAAAGTTGATGTGCATGTTTGAACTCAATGCGCCCCGCAATGGCCTCTGCGGGGCGCATGGACCCTCCAGAAAGGCTATAAGACCATGCATTATCGTTGGTTATCGTATGAGATTTTCAATTCCATAATAAACCTTTCAAATCACAATCACGTATATTCACAGTATGTCGTGGTTTCAGAATATTCGGTGAGAATTCTAATGATAGTGTTGTTCCAGACTCATACGAGACCGCCATTTCTGATTCTTACGAATCTTCGTTTCAACCCAACAATTACGAGCAAGTTGTCAATCGCGTCCCTTCTCATGTCGACATTCCGCCTCTTCCAGACCCGAACTACTCACCACACAGTTATTCCGGAGGTTATTCTGGATACAACTACGGAGGTGATAATTCGTATGCAGAGGGTAATTTTCATCACGAATATGACGAGGAAGAAATCAAACTGGAAGATGAGGAGGAAAAAATACACCCTATCATAGTTTCCTATGCAACTAATCAGGGTTTTGCCTCCCGTGAAGAGATGGAGGATTGGGTAGATAGGAGGGCTCGTAATCACGGCTGCATCGTTAAGTGTGGAAGATCGAAGAAGAAACATGGTGAATTCGTGAGGGTGTGGATACATTGTATCCTTAGTGGTGATCGTAAGAGTGTAGCCACTGTTCGAAAAACCGGTAGCAAAAAAACTCCTCGCCTTTTGAACTGATAGGGTTCTATGATGAAATGCTTAACGTTTGGCGGCTACAGGTTAAGCACGAGTCACACAACCACTCTCCTCTTGAAACTTTAGAGGGGCACGCGTATGCTAGAAGACTTTCTGAGGACGAATACAGATTAGTGGAGCAGCTGGCCGAGCAAGACATTCCCACACGTAACATCTGGGCAACATTAAGGAATCAGAACCCTAATAATAAGAGCATTCCAAAAGATATACATGACGTTGTTCAGAAGATTAACGCGGGAAGAGTTTAGGAGATTCTCCGATGCAAAAACTAGAAAACTTTCTTATTTCAAAACGTTTCACTTATGAAACTCGGGAGGATCCATCCACAAACAATCTTGAAGATATTTTCTTTGTCCATGAGCATTCCGGCCAAATGTGGCGTGCATTCCCGCATGTGCTCATTATTGATGCTACCTACAATACCAACCTCTACAATCTTCCATTCATTCAGGTTGTTGGTATGACTTCTACAAAGATGTCGTTTTCAGTCGCACATGCTTTCATATCTAAAGAGAACTGTGAAACGTAGGTGTGGGTTTTAGAACATATCAGGTCAACGTTGCAAGAGGGTATGGAGCCCCAGGTTATTGTAACAGACAGGGAACTAGCGTTGATGAACGCGTGTGATATAATATTCCCTAATGCCCACAAGTATCTATGTAGGTGGCACATTTCACATGATATATTTAGAAATAGCAGGAATTGTTTTACCAATAAGGAGTGGAAAGAATTTCTTCGCTCATTCGGGAGGTTGTGTGAGTCTGCGACCGAGGAAATATACGAGTATCAAATCGAGCTGCTTAGTCGAACACTAAATGCAGCCGTTCATGATCGTAAGTTTTTCAACACATACATACATATATATAACATACAAATAACATGTATGTTTTTACATTTCAGATGTTTTTACTTATATGGTAAATAACTGGTTGAAACCATACCATACAAAGTTTATATCTGCATGGACTAACCGAACAATCAACTATCATCAAACTACAACTAACAGAGCCGAGATCCAACATGCTGCTTTTAAAAGATACATTCAAAATAATCGCAACATGTTGGTTAAACTAGCGGGTTTTGTCGACCAACAAGTTACGAAACAACGTACGTTAATTTTGATGAGTTTTGAAGAAAGTAACAGAAAAGTCATGAACCACCACAAAAAATGTCCAATGTTCAAGTTCCTGCTTCAAAAGGTTTCCATTTTTGCTCTTGAAAAATATACACAAAGCTAGAAGAACGGAAGACATCAATTATGCGAACATATGGTCATACATGTGGTTTCCAACTTTTCACGAGTTGCGGTTTGCCATGTGCTTGTCGACTTGAAAAGTTAGAAAATTCAGGTGATTTTAATACTAGTTTGACAATATATCACACTGTTTTTAAATAATCGCAAATGATTGACAGTATTCATTTACAGGGGAAGCAATCCCATTCACTTCCATTGACAAAATGTGGACAAAGCTTGATCTCAAACCGGTAACGAAAAAAGAGCTAGAATTTGACTTGAACGGCGAATTTGAGAAATTGAAATAAATATTCAGGCCACACCCTACCCAAGTAAAAAAAAGTATGTTTGAGAAAATGATTCAAGCGATTACACCGGGAAAATCCCAAAAAAAAACCCTCCTGTCGTTAAACAAAATACCCATGGTCGACCAACCTTGAAGGTCCAAGAACAAAGAAGACAGGAGGCTGCTCGTCATAGCTCATACGTGTCCTCCCAACAAAGCACTTACGGGTCTCCCTCCGAAGCTCCTCGTCATAGTTCGTACACACAATCAGAAGACTTTAAAAGACCGAGTGTCGTGACAAAGCCTGTAAAGCAACGTAGTCGTTCAACTCCCACGCAACGACAATATGACCCTGAGTTTCCCTTAATCCACGGGGGTACGGATCTTTACACAATTACCAAGTATAAGAATCACATTCCTATAATGTTTCATCCGTGCGTATCCGTAATAAAGAATGTAAATCCAGATGGTCATTGTGGATTTCGAGCTACAGCTTTGAGCTTATGGTGGGAGGAAAAGGACTTCAGAGACGTAAGACGGCAGTTGGTAGATGAGATGGTAAGAAACCAGAGCATTTGGTTCCCAATTTTCGAGAGGCGATGGAGTGTGGAAAATATAAGACCCTGTTAGACAGCATAAATTTCGACTCGTTAGAAATGGCATCATCTGAACATTGGATGGATATGCCTTATACAGGACTTCTTATTGCTGAGAGATTTGGTGTGATCGTTCATACTTTGGATACGAGGGGCTCTGATACTAGTTCCCAATTATGAAGGGTCCAGATGATGTCGTGTTCCCTCATCGATCTGTTACGGTTGTGTACCTTCGTGAATCCGAACATTTTATACATGTGAAGTTGGAAGGACAGTATCCGATGCCTACTCCGAACTTTTCATGGGCCGGGATTCATCAAAACGCCGCTTCGGGCTAGTTGACAATGTACGACAACCAACTAGATATGTATCGTAGTCGACCAAACCATAAAATAGATCTTAACGTTATCGATATACCCGAGTCCTCACTTATCAATTTTTAATGTAAATTAATGTTAAAATTTTTAAATAAAAAAAATAAAAAAACAACCAATGCGCCCCGCAAAGGCCTCATGGGATCAAAGAAACACAAAAGCACACGGATCGCTGACGTCAGCGATCCTTTCTTTGATCCCATGCGCCGCGCATAGGCCTCTGCGAGGCGCATTGGGTATTTACATAAGCCTCTGCGATCAGCAGAGGTCCATACTATCTCCAAACACTCTCCAAATACACACTAAACGACAGGAGCACGTACATACGGCAGGAGCGAGCAGTATTTTACGGTGGTGCGTATATCACCATCATTGCCAGGGCCCTGCTTCCAGAGATCGATATAGATGTGGATCCATGTTGCGGTCCCGCTATCTTCCCTAGGAGGCTTGACACCCGTACCATACAGGGTATGGGTATCCTGGGCAAGATTCCAGGTGTTGGTCGCCGCTTGGTGGCCAACAGGGGGGAGTTGTATGTCCCGGTCGATTTGCCGGAGGTCTTCCCAGTTGTAGATATCGAAGACGACCTGGTAGATCCTGCCGTTCCTGCCCCTCAGGCCGCACCTGCCGCTCAGGCCGCACCACAGCCACCGCTGCCGCACCACAGCCACCGCATCCGCCACAGTGGCCGATCCATGTTGCGCCTGATATGCATCAGTTCTACCAGATGCAGATGCTGCCTAATGCACAGATGCAGTACATGATGCGATTTCAGATTGATCAGATTGCGGCGATCATGGCTCACGTGGGTATGCTACCAGTTGATTTTCATATGCCGGCCCATCTACTACATCCTCAACCGGTACCTCAGGCACCTCAGGCTCAGCATTAGCCACAAGAGGATCAGGCTCAGCATCAGCCAGGCGAGGGTGGTCAGGATTAGGTTGTTTTCTTTTTTACTTTGTAAATTTTGATTATCGATGTACTGAACAAATGTTATATATTAATGCAGTTTCAATTTTTATTATACGTGTGTGTTTCAGTTTTTACTTTGTAAATTTTGATTATCGATGTACTTGAAATAGTGAATCTCTAACTTAATATCTAACTAAAATATGAAATAACATAACACAACCTTTAAACAACTTAAAATACCAAATTATGCGCCCCGCAGAGGCCCAAGAGCATCGCATGAGATTGATACCTATGCGCCCCGCAGAGGCCCAAGAGCATCGCATGGGATTGATACCCATGCGCCCCGCAGAGGCCTATGCGAGTCGTATGGGATTGATACCCATGTGCCCCGCAGAGGCCTATGCGGGTCGCATAGTGTTCAAATAGAAAAACTGAGTGTCACAATAGATGGAGCCTTTTCTATATTTTTATAAATAAAATAAACTAAGGTCTAATCCTCAACCCTATTTCTATATTTTAATAAATAAAATAAAGATACATAAAGAAAAGAGAGCGGTAGTGTTCCCCGCTACCTCGCCCTCCACCTCCGCATCCCGAAAGCCTTCCTCGGAGCATACAAGGCTAACTCCAATGGTACCTTTTCAAAGAGCTTGTGTCCACCTAAAACCAAAGGGCGCCTGAATAGAAAAATGAAAAAACGATAAAACTTCCGTCACGTAGCATCCGGAAGAAAAAAGTAAAAAAAACTATTTATTTATATGCTAGGGTTTGCTATTCAAAATGGGGTAGCGCCGTAGTTTGTTGCTCGCTTACCTGCAATTTTGATGTAACTCGGCCAGTTTTTATATTAATATATGAATTCAAAATTAGTGTTAAAAAATGCATTGCAGGAAAAAAGAAAAAAAACTATTTATTTTGTTTATTCTATTCTAAAATGTACGAATGAAATGTGAATAGTGACATATGGTTAGGTTGGAACTGAAATAACGTGAGACTCATCGGACCAACGGTTATTGTCTACATTTGAATCCAAAAGAAGAAAGGAGTGTTCAGAATGAAGGAAGTACAAATGTGCCCCTGAACTTTCTTAATACTTACCCATACATCCCTACCAAAGTAAACAATGGGGACCATACACAACAGTTTTGTTTTTTTTACAACAGAAATTAATTACCCTGTACCACTTGTTGCTTGCTATCATGTGTATATATCAGTGGTAATTATTATTAATATAACTGTCCACTTTTAACCATGTTACGACAATTGAATAATCCAAGTTATAATTTTTTGTGAATAGACTATAAAGTCAACATTTTTCATAAATATGACCCGTTTTTAATATTTACATGTGTTTTTAAATGATAAAAAATAATGACAATTTAATTACTGTTTTATAGACAGTTGTAGTTAAAGGCCTAGACGTGTAATTTGCTTGAGAAGTGATTGGGATGAGTATTTGGGATCGGATATCGGTATCGAACCGGTACCAAACCGTGTCGAGTATATTCGGTCCCGGTACTGGTATCCGTTTTCCTTGTTTTTCGGTATCGGTGTTTACGGGTAGAACACCGGTATATTCAGGCACCGGTATTAATTTTTCCTGTTTTTCGGTACCGAACAGATACCATCCTAAATTCATCCAAGAGTCATCTAGGGATGAAAGAATGTGTCCTGGTGTTGAAACTTGAAAACATGCTTTAAATAGGTGAAAAACACACTTTGCCAACATATATGATCTTGGCACATCGCTAAGGAGTCTCCCCAATTGCCTGGCGACGTATCAGTGCACCAAAATAGGGACACAATAGATGGCTAGACGCTATGGAAATTTGGTAATTATATAATTATATAATATATAATTATATTATATATTATATAATAATATATTTTGGAACACTTTGTTGCATTGAAGCTTACATCAAGCTTTGTTTAAGCCATATGAGTTTGTTGCATTAAAGCTTGTACATCAAGCTTTGTAGATGTATCATGTGTCTTATGGTTGTATCTATTGTGGGTTTACAACTTTTAGCCATAGGAGAGTATAAGAGATTATTGCGTAGGGTGATCTGTGACTTTGTAGCAAGCATAAGATCATGTGTAGTGGGACTTGAACTTCAAGCCTCTTCCTTAGGAATTATATGATATGTGACTCCTAATATAAATATAATTTGTAACACATGTATGTATTAAGCTATTGTATTTCAAGCTTAATTGCTTATTATGCTTAATGGTATTGTACAACGATATACAAACACTCTACGCTTTATATTACTCATTACCCAATGCTATATTTGTAACATTTTTAGGCATAGAGTTGTGGTACTTATGCTTTAAAAGTTTTTCAAAAAAAATTGTTTTTTTACTTTTAACCCAAAATTATTTGATTCTTTACTTTTAACCCAAAGCTGTTAGATATTTTTTAACCCCAAATTTTTCATCTTTACTTTTAACCAATATTAATTGATTTTTTATACTTTTAACCAAAAACTTTTCATCTTTTACAATTTAAACTCACAACTTTTTTGCTTTCAAAATTGGTCCTCTATACTTTTCATTTTACGGAAAATTTTCGTTTAACGTTCCGTTCTAAATTTTGCAGGTTAACACGGCGCAACGTGCGTGTGTGGTTAAAAGTTTATAGGTTGTCTATTTTTTTCCATTTGACAGATTCATCGTAACGCGCGGGTCCTAGATCGACTTAGTTTTTTTTCTATATGTTTTACGTTTCGGTTTAATTTCTTCGCATTAACACGCCGCAACTTTAATGTTGGTGGTCGTTGGCAGTGGTGTGACATTGGTATTCGCCACCGCCGCAACGCGGGGGTGCTTAATCCTAGTTATTCTAAACTTTCTAACGTTTCGTGCATCGCCAAGAGAAACTCCTCACCCGTTCACGACGCGCCAATAAATTGTTTCCCCATAATTTTGTATAGCGCAAATCTTTGTTCTAACTCCGTTTCCCTCCCTATTTTCCCTACATCTTCGAATTTCAACCATCACATCATCTTCCAACATCTTTATTTCCATCCAGTAGTCGTGATCGTCTAGTAGTAGTAATCGCCGTAACAGCAACAACAACAACAATAATAGTAAAGAAAATACAATAATACCATTCACAAGAAACATAAAACACTAATATACCCTAGCCAACTAACGGTTGACTCACCAAATATGTTAGCAGGGACTCAATTATTGAAATTGGGCAACCATAGAGAGTCAGAGACTTAATTGTTGAAATTAGAAAAGATGGGGCTCAATATGCAAACCAGTGTCAACCACATGGACACAAATTATAGCTTACTTTTAAAAATATATTGAATCGTTGATGAAGCTAGGTATTTATTAGTTTAGTAAGTTCTTATTCATTCTTATTTTAAAGATCTATTTGACAATTGCTTATTTTTTTTCTTTGAAACCACATTGCTTTCTTGTGTTCCTACTCCTTAATTCGACATGGATGAGTAAGGTCCAAATCATATAACAAACTACTTTCAGAAGTATATACAACTAATAAACACATAGAACACAACCATAAATGAAGAATGCATCTAAGAAAGTGAAAATGAACAAGGTCAGCGACCATAGACTTGCTAATGTAATATGAACATAATATTGGCAGTCAAATCGTGGAATGACCATGAAGCTTATGTTGGTGTGTTTTGTAACACCCGACTTTAGGGGTATTTGTTTTTTTTATGAATTTACTTAATTAATTATTAAGTTGGTTAGTTAATAATTAATTATATAGTGAATTGCAAGAGTTGTCCTTTATCTCTATACCTTTTTACGGGCGGTGTTCTTTATATTAAAAAATGATGAGTTTCAAACTTTATGTTTTAAAATCTTGCATGGTATGTCATTTAAAACCAACTCTGTTAATTATTTTGGTTAAATCAAACGACTAAAGAATATTTTTGTTTAAAATTGATGAGTTTCATACTTGATATTATTGAAGAAACAAGACCAATGGTTCCATTATACTTCTTCTCATTATTTAAGGCGCCGCAAGGGGTTCTAAATAAATTAGAAGGTCCTAGAAGGCGGGTTTTTTTTTTTTGGGGGGGGGGGGGGCAATGAAGAGAAAGCAAAAATGGCTTGGGTAGTTGGATATGCTGGGACAGAACCATTGGTCCGATCGAAAAGGGGGGTTAGGGTTGGGTTCGTTAAAGGACATGAACGTGAGTCTCCTCTTGAAGTGGTGGTGGAGATTTAAACATGAAAATGATTCACTATGGGGGAAAACTATAAAGGCAACACATCTACACTCTCATTCATTATCCTACTTACCAATTAGAGAAGGTATTACACGCATATGGAGCAACATCGTTCGGGTTGGGAAGGATCTTGCAAGTTATAACTTAAACACTAGTTCCTTGATGAAATGTAAAGTGGGAAATGGAAAAGAGACACTTTTTTGGCTGGATTGGGGATGGTCCTCTAAAGGACTGTTTCCCGGACCTCTTTAATCTAGAAAGTTGCAAACGAGTCATCATTAAAGACAGGCTGGAAGCATGGGATTGGAGACGAAACCCGAGTTCGAGTGGCCTATCAAACCAGCTACAACAATTAATAAATTTGGTACAAGATACTTACTTTGTAACATCCGTCGAAAAACGGGTTTCAAAACCCGCTTCGTTTATTAATCGAATAGTCAGTTATAAATTTTGTTGCGTAAATATTGTCCATTTTAATTTTAAACAATATATAATTAATAAATATATTAGAATTTAAAAACTATAATTAATAAACAATAAAAAAAGTGAAGAAAAAATAAAAAGGAAGCTGCCGGGTTTCGAACCCGGGTCAGCCGATTCAACAAACAAACACTACACCACTCCGCTACTTGACTCGTTTGTGTAATCAATGAAACAAATAATACTTAAGTTAAAACTCGAATTCAAAAAACCGGACTTCAGCGCAGCATAACTCGCAATCACCGGAAAATCCGGCAATCCGCGAGTTTAGCCATTTTCCTGTTGACTATAACGTTATAACCGACGTCGACATCGGTTATAACCGACGCCTAACAGTCAATTGCTGTCGTAACCGCCGGAAAAACCTTGACCACTAATCAAGACCAAATTCGGACTTAATACATTCTGTTTCTTCCTTATAAATACCCTCCCAAACCTCTGGTAATCTTTTCGCTCAAAATCGCACAAACTCTCGAAGCTTTAGCACTCGTCGGAGATATTTTTCAGTCGCCGGTATTTCACCGGAAAACCGAGACTTACTTCAAATCGGTAAATTTCTTGACTCTTTCGTTTTCAATCCATTATTAGACAAGTAATAACATAAATCGTTCAACCAGAATCCGACTCAGACAACGTTGCTGGGAATTCCTACACTCGCCGGAAAATCTCTGAAAATTCCGAAGTTTCGCTGTGAATCGGTACAATCATCTAAACCCCTGATATCCTTTGTTTAGTACCTTAATTGCACAACTCATTGATCAAAACCGTTGATTGATTCACTCAGACGGAGATCACCAATCAGAGCCGACGCCCCCTTGCCGGAAATCTGAATTAAACGCGCTGTTTTGGTACATTCTGTTCTTTAATCTCGTTAACTATTACATTTCAACTAATTATAAGTTTTGATAATCGAGTTAAACAAAACAGTCGGAACTCTCTGATCTGGGTGTTTGTAAACGAAGAAGACGAAGTCAGGAATAAGTATAAGTATAATTAAAATCACATAATCAAACGGGTTAGACACTCAGTCCAGCGGTGGACTGTTTGCGCAAACAAAACAAACGTCACGAGTTCGAATCGCACAACGTACCGACTTTCAGAAATAAAACCAATATTTTTAGAACATAATCAGAACATGTCACAGTATGTTTATAAGAGTATTATAATCCGTGAATTAATCAGATTAGAGACACAGCCCAACTGGTTGGGCTGTGCGCATACGAACCGAAGGACCCGAGTTCGACTCCGGGTCCCTGCAACCGGTTCGGCTATATAAATTCTTTTTAATAATAAGCCAAATAAAATAACAGTTAATTAGTATATATATATAATTAAAACAGAGAATATTTCGGATTAGACACGTAGCTCAGTTGGTAGAGCTGCGTGCACGCGTACGAGAGGTCTCGGGTTCGAACCTCACTCAGCGCACACTTAACCACAGTCCGACCGGTCAACGGTCAAAAAAAGTCAAATTTTTTATTTCTTTTTATTATTTATTTAATTTAAAAATCAATTAAAAATACTTAAAAATAATATTTTTAAAGTTAGAAAACGTCCTTAAACTCACAAAAATGAATCTAAAAACCCTATTAAGATTATGAATTAAAATCTATTTAAAGAACGCACCCAATGTGAGTGAATCTCTACAAATTCCCGTTTTAATCACGTTTTGGGGTGTATCATGTGTCGTACAATTCTGTTATTATATAAATATAAACACCTGTGCATTAATCATATCTGTGATCTAATGTGTATCAATTGTGTACAAATTGTTGTGTGAATTATGTTTAGTTTGGATTTATCATTTTCAGTGCAAGCATTTCATTAGGCCCATCAGCTCCCCGTGGGATACGGGTTGAGTACAGGTGCCTCATCCGATCGGCTCCGTTTGATTGAGCCTTGATCTCACATACATTCATGTCATACGATCGGCTCCGTTTGATTGAGCCTTGATCTCACAGTCATCATCATTCATATCATATACTCATCCAATGTGGTTTGTGTTTTTGTTATATACATACGTTTGCTCACATGTGATTATTGCACAATTTTTTTAATACTAAATACAACAAGGAATCAATAATAATGTTTTAACAAGGTTCACTCGCCAACTTTTGTTGACCCAAAATATTCCCCGTTTTACACATGATACAGGTGATCCCGTTGAGACAAGAAACACGTAGAAAGGCTTAGAAGAATAATTCAGTTTAAGCTTTGGATTGTATTACTTAGTTTCATTTTCCTTGTAGTTGTATGGATTTGATTTGACTATTTAAGTTGTAGTTTGAATTTAATAAATATGAAACATTTTAGTAAACATCATGAGCTTTGGTGATAACCCAATTATGCTCCGACTCCTATTCCGCTGCGGGTCGGGGTGTGACATACTTGGGGAATCATTCAGATAAATGGGAATGGACGATCAGTGAAGAAGGGGTTTTCTCACCGCAAATCCCATCAACCCTCCCAATCAAGAAGACCAGAACGTCGACAACCCTCCCTCCAAAAAGTGCTCCTACAAACACTTTAAGTCTTGCGATCCCCCAAAATATGAAGGGACCGAAGGTGTCACTGCTCTCCTCCACTGGTTTGAAGAAATGGAGAAAACCTTCCTCAATTGCGATTTTCCCGAGGATCGCAAGGTACGTTACGCAACTGGGAGACTGTTTGGGGCAGCCCTTACCTGGTGGAACACAGAAAAGGGTAAGAGAGGAATCGAAGATGCAATGGCCTTAACATGGGAAGAGTTTAGGGAACTCATGACGAGACGCTTTTATCCAAGAAGCGAAATCAAAAAGTTAGAAGATGAATTCCACTCGCTAAAACAAAAGGAAGGAGATCATACTTCCTACAACAAAAGATTTCTTGAGCTGAACCAAATGATCCCCAACTTGTTCACCCCAGTGTACCGCTTAGTTGAACACTACATTCGAGGCCTCCCCTCGAAAATCCAAGATTCGGTTCTAAGCACTTCGCCTGCAACACTTGAAGCCGCAATGGAATTAGCCACAGAACTCATCGAGAATCGCATCCGAAATGGCAAATTCAAGGATGAGAAAAAGAAAGCCCCCATTGAGGCCCAAACCCCAAACCATTCCGTCTACTCTTCGAAACAAATCACCGGTCCAGAATTAATTCAAGAAACAACAGACAAGATCCATCAAATTCGAAACAATCTTCTAGCGGCACAAAGTCGTCAAAAGAGTTATGCAGACAAACGACGAAAGCCCTTGGAGTTTAACATTGGTGATCAAGTACTTTTAAAAGTATCACCGTGGAAGGGAGTAGTTCGTTTTGGCCAGAAGGGTAAGCTAGCACCACGCTACGTAGGACTTTCAAGATACTCGAAAGAGTAGGACCTGTAGCATACAAGCTTGACCTACAGAAGAACTCAACAGAATTCATCCCACATTCCACATATCAAACTTAAAGAAGTGCCTCGCCGATGAAAACCTCCATATTCCTCTAGAAGACATTCAGATCGATGAATCTATGCATTTCATTGAAAGACCAGTAGAAATCATGGACTTCAGAGAGAAGCGTTTAAGACGAAGTCGTATTCCAATTGTCAGAGTACGCTGGGAGTCGAAACGAGGACCTTAGTTTACTTGGGAACATGAAGACTCAATGCGCGAGAAATACCCGCATCTTTTTCCTGTTACCACCACTACTTAAATTTCGGGACGAAATTTCTAAAAGTAGGGGATACTGTAACATCCGTCGAAAAACGGGTTTCAAAACCCTCTTCGTTTATTAATCGAATAGTCAGTTATAAATTTCGTTGCGTAAATATTGTCCATTTTAATTTTAAACAATATATAATTAATAAATATATTAGAATTTAAAAACTATAATTAATAAACAATAAAAACAAGTGAAGAAAAAATAAAAAGAAGCTGCCGGGTTTCGAACCCGGGTCAGCCGATTCAACAAACAAACACTACACCACTCCGCCACTTAACTCGTTTGTGTAATCAATGAAACAAATAATACTTAAGTTAAAACTCGAATTCAAAAACCGGACTTCAGCGCGGCAGAACTCGCAATCACCGGAAAATCCGGCAATCCGCGAGTTTAGCCATTTTCCTGTTGACTATAACGTTATAACCGACGTCGACATCGGTTATAACCGACGCCTAACAGTCAATTGCAGTCGTAATCGCCGGAAAAACCTTGACCACGAATCAAGACCAAATTCGGACTTAATACATTCTGTTTCTTCCTTATAAATACCCTCCCAAACATCTGGTAATCTTTTCGCTCAAAATCGCACAAACTCTCGAAGCTTTAGCACTCGCCGGAGATATTTTTCAGTCGCCGGACTTTCACCGGAAAACCGAGACTTACTTCAAATCGGTAAATTTCTCGACTCTTTCGTTTTCAATCCATTATTAGACAAGTAATAACATAAATCGTTCAACCAGAATCCGACTCAGACAACGTTGCCGGGAATTCCTACACTCACCGGAAAATCTCTGAAAATTCCGAAGTTTCGCTGTGAATCGGTACAATCATCTAAACCCCCTGATATCCTTTGTTTGGTACCTTAATTGCACAACTCATTGATCAAAACCGTTGATTGATTCACTCAGACGGAGATCACCAATCAGAGCCGACGCCCCCTTGCCGGAAATCTGAGTTAAACGCGCTGTTTTGGTACATTCTGTTCTTTAATCTCGTTAACTATTACATTTCAACTAATTATAAGTTTTGATAATCGAGTTAAACAAAACAGTCGGAACTCTCTGATCTGGGTGTTTGTAAACAAAGAAGACGAAGTCAGGAATAAGTATAAGTATAATTAAAATCACATAATCAAACGGGTTAGACACACAGTCCAGCGGTGGACTGTGTGCAAACAAAACAAACGTCACGAGTTCGAATCGCACAACGTACCGACTTTCAGAAATAAAACCAATATTTTTAGAACATAATCAGAACATGTCACAGTATGTTTATAAGAGTACTATCATCCGTGAGTTAATCAGATTAGACACACAGCCCAACTGGTTGGGCTGTGCGCATACAAACCGAAGGACCCGAGTTCGACTCCGGGTCCCTGCAATCGGTTCGGCTATATAAATTCGTTTTAATATAAGCCAAATAAAATAACAGTTAATTAGTATATATATATAATTAAAACAGAGAATATTTCGGGTTAGACACGTAGCTCAGTTGGTAGAGCTGTGTGCACGCGTACGAGAGGTCTCGGGTTCGAACCTCACTCAGCGCACACTTAACCACAGTCCGACCGGTCAACGGTCAAAAAAAGTCAATTTTTTTATTTCTTTTTATTATTTATTTAATTTAAAAATCAATTAAAAATACTTAAAAATAATATTTTTAAAGTTAGAAAACGTCCTTAAACTCACAAAAATGAATCTAAAAACCCTATTAAGATTATGAATTAAAATCTATTTATTTACCGAACCACTTTCGTTATTATTTAGGTTAGCTTTCCTCGTCGATCAAATCCCAAAACTCGTGCGCATCCATCGTCATCAAAAGAACGCACCCAATGTGAGTGAATCTCTACAAATTTCCCGTTTTAATCACGTTTTGGGGTGTATCATGTGTCGTACAATTCTGTTATTATATAAATATAAACACATGTGCATTCATCATATCTGTGATCTAATGTGTATCAATTATGTACAAATTGTTGTGTGAATTATGTTTAGTTTGGATTTATCATTTTCAGTGCAAGCATTTCATTAGGCCAATCAGCTCCCCGTGGGATACGGGTTGAGTACAGGTGCCTCATCCGATCGGCTCCATTTGATTGAGCCTTGATCTCACATACATTTATGTCATACGATCGGCTCCGTTTGATTGAGCCTTGATCTCACAGTCATCATCATTCATATCATATACTTATCCAATGTGGTTTGTGTTTTTGTTATATACATACGTTTGCTCACATGTGATTATTGCAAAATTTTTTTAATACTAAATACAACAAGGAATCAATAATAATGTTTTAACAAGGTTCACTTGCCAACTTTTGTTGACCCAAAATATTCCCCGTTTTACACATGATACAGGTGATCCCGTTGAGACAAGAAACACGTAGGAATGCTTAGAAGAATAATTCAGTTTAAGCTTTGGATTGTATTACTTAGTTTCATTTTCCTTGTAATTGTATGGATTTGATTTGACTATTTAAGTTGTAATTTGAATTTAATAAATATGAAACATTTTAGTAAACATCATGAGCTTTGGTGATAACCCAATTATGCCCCGATTCCTATTCCGCTGCGGGTCGGGGTGTGACATACTTGGGGAATCATTCAGATAAATGGGAATGGACGATCAGTGAAGAAGGGGTTTTCTCGGTAAAAGCAACGAGGGCATCTCTATGTCGGTTTGCAGTCCCGTATTGCCCATTTGATAGGGTGAAATGGGTTCCAAAAAAATTAAATATATTCGGCTGGAGGGGAATACAAGATCGGCTAGCAACATTGGAAGGATTAAAGAATAGAGGGGTACTCTCAAACTCTCCGATATGCAGATTGTGTGGAGACTGTGAAGAGAATGCAGATCATTTATTTACTGGATGCTATGTGGCGTCTATTGTTTGACAAAAGGTAAGTCGCTGGTGCAAAATACAACCGATTTATGCCTTTTCGATGAAAGAAATTTTGGAACTACATAAAAACATGGGGATCGATAATGTCAAGAGCAGGTATATACAAACGGTAATATTGGCGTCTTGTTGGTTTATATGGAAAGCAAGAAATGATTTAATATTTAACGGGAAGAAAGTAAGCATTGAAGGGATCTTCGGCGAGATACAAGCTAATGCTTTTCTTTGGATAAAAAGTCGGGCGAAGAAGCAAAATCTGGATTGGAGTAATTGGGTGAAATTCGAAAATTTAACATAAAGATTTATAAAAACTTCTAAATTGTAATAGGCGATTAAAGTTTGAGGTGGTTGGCTTAGTTGCTTACTAACCATTATGTATTAGCGAAACTTTTGGGTGTTGAATAAAATGTTGTTTGCCGTTCAAAAAAAAAAACAAGACGAATGGTATGTCCAGGTAGATCCAACATTTATGACCAACACCTTGCTTGTGAGTTGTATCTAGCATCTCAATCTTAAGATGTCATTGCATTTAATGTATTCATGATAGCTAGTATACCAAGGATTATATTTTATACTCGTCAACTATATTTCTCGGTCGTGACCGAAGATCTACTATCGGTTCATTTAAGGTTCATTTGTTACATAGTCTAGAGTAACACACTCAGCCATAACCTAGTGGTCCAGTGGTATATAACCTAGTGGTCCAGTGGGTATGGTGTTTAACGCCCACAAAAGTTACGTTTGTTAAAATCCAACAATGCAAGGTTAAGTGGTATCTATACGTACAATATTGTTGTTAAAGGTTATATAATTGTGAGTTTTTTTTTTGGTTTTTTAAACAAAACACATACAATGTTTTCTATTCTTTTACCTAATCATATATAATGGTTCGTACATTCAATTGAAATTATTAATAATGCAATATTATTTCACTATCTACCACGAATTTATTGGCTTTTATGCTTCTTTACTACAATTATTTTCCTATTTACAGCTACTTTTATGTATATTTGATGTGTAATAAGTAGCAATAAATGATTGTTTAATGACATTTAGTTGACATCGTGGATAAATTTTTCATATTTAATGCAATGAATCATCCATAATACACTTGGAACCTTGACACGTACTCTATCCACAATCTTATCTTTTTATTTTTCTGGTGTAAAGCTATAATCAAGTTATAACTTTAATATACATAATAGATAAACCAGAAAACTTGCAAAGTTACATCAAAACAGAAGGTAGACGGCCAACAAGCTGCGTCGCCAATCCTTTCCGAATTGCAAAAACCCTACCATTCCAAACACAAACCCCTACCCTCTTGGAGTTAAACAATTGTTGTGGACGACCCGTTGAACCCTCGTCAAAAAGTGGATAGCTTCTGACGCTAGGGAGCCAAAAGTATCAAAGGCAAAAGGGACAAAGACATGCTAGTTCTCTGCGTAAGCTTTAGCGTTCTTATCCACTTTCTTTGATTCTGCATTTCTTGACCGATAACGAAAAACAAGAAGCAAGGTGAATCGGGTTTATGTGGAACTCCGATTAAGGGAGACGAGTCTACTCGAGCAAAGGAGGTGATTGAATCAGTCAAAAGGCTAGTTAATTCGATTAAAGGAGAAGATTGAATCTGTTAACAGTCGTGTTGAAAAAAATCGTGTGAAGACAAAGTGATGATCAATCGAACGAAGACCTGACCCAGTGAAGAAGAATCAGAACTGAGCTAATTCCGATCGAGATCAGTCTACGAGACTATTTTAAGTTGTGTGGAAGCAGCCAATCTCGTCGAAATTGAAGAAGTTTAATCACTCTGTTTAAGTGATCAGAAGAGATGTGGCAATCTTGTATTCGATGAAGATGTGATCGGATCCGACAAGACCAGGGCCAAGAAATCGAAGGAGGCGCAAATCATGTAATTCGATCAATGTGTGAATGAATCCGACAAGATCCGTGCGAGTGATAAGTAAGGTGTGAAATCTTGTAATTCGATTAAGGTGTAATCGAATCCGGAAAAATCAGTGACACATTAATTGGTATTTTGTGGAAAGTTTCTACTGTTATAGAATTCCGTTGTCACCACAAACCGTTTATACCAAACGTCAAGAAAGAGTTCATAGTCGAAGAACAGAGGATCGAGTTGTGTAGTTTGATCATTCGACTAAGTTAAATCACAACATGTGGTTGTTGTGATCAGTATTTTGGACAAGACCGTATGTGAAGTGTGTCCAAATCATAAATAAGGGGGTGAATGAAGAGATAATCCTGATATTATCAATAAAGTTAATGTGAGTTAAAGATATTATAAGTTAGTTGGAGATAAAATTAGTTTGAATTATTTTTTATTAGATAGGTTTATATTAAATAGAGTTTGAGTTTTGTTAGGATTAGTTTATGTTTATTATAAATAGAGGGTTATGTATTCAGTTTTATTTGTCAAGTTGAATTTAATAATAAAGAATATGAGACGTGTTATTCTTCAAATCCTTTATGTATGGTTTTGTGTGTTCGTTATTGAAATGAAGAGATAATTCTGATTTGAAGGATTATACGAAAAGTTAATATGGGTTAAAGATAATTCAAGTTAATTGGAGATAAAATAGTTTGGTTTTATTTATTAAATTAGTTTGAATTATCTGTTTATTAAATAGGTTTATATTAAATATAGTTTGAGTAGGTTTAGATATTGTTCATGTCTAGTATAAATATAGGGGTTATGTATTCAGTAATATTTGTTGAGTTGAGTTTAATAATACAAAGAGAATGAGACATGTTAGTCTTCAAATCGTTTGTATTTGGTTTTACATGTTCGTGATTGGAAGTGTGGGTCAACATTTGTCGTCCAACGACAACCCCGTTTTCTCTTAAACCAACCAAAGGAGAAACCCATGTGATTGCAAAAGAGTGATTTTGGAAACTTTACATATCATTATAATTTGGTTGACGCACCATTACAAATGTTTAGCTATTAAAACACATTACAATAGCAAATTAGCAATTAAGTTTTGTGTCACAATATCCATTATAATACACATGTGTATCAAAGCTCATTACAGAAACGAATTAAACTTATACAGTTAGACAGATCATTACAAGCTAATAATCATATCATTATATGCACATGCATCTAAACCGAACACTAATTCAAAATAAGATCTTAGACATACCATTATAATAAGTTACATATACGCCAACAAAAACATCACACACATATATATAAATAGAAAGTTAGCAATAACAAAACAAATAGTGACATGGTATATAGTAAATTAAAAATAGAAACCTATATAACATTATAGAAGAATAAGTTAACTGTCATTTACGTCCCTGTGGTTTGTTTACTCTTGTCTTACTTTTGTCATTTCAGACCAATTTTAAAATAAATCCACCAGTTTCCTCCATGACATACTGGAAACATGTCATTTCAGTCCAAAAATTAAAACCCAGTTAATGCAGACAAGTTTAATGAAGGGTATTATTCTCAATCGACGGGCAAATTGAAAATTATGTGAAAATAAAAGAAATATGAAAGGACAATAATATCCTTCATTAAACCTGTCTGACTTAGTTGTGTTTCAATTTTTGGACTGAGGTGGCACGTTTCCAGTATGTCAGGGAGAAAACTGATGCATTTTTTGAAAATTGAACTGAAATGACAAAAGTAAACAAACCACATGGATGAAAATGACAGTAACTCTAAAAGAATATATGGACATAAATGTACAAAGACAAGCAAACGCAAAGTTGGGTTAAGAATTTCTGACACATGTAACACAAACATTACAATAAACAACATAAAGTTAAACAAGTTTAGCTTTAAGTTTAACAGGTTTCTTGTCTTAAACAATTCAAGACACGATTAAATTCATGTCTAAAAAGTGAATAATTTAGAATTCATGTCCAATATATATATATATATATTGGAATGACAACGTTTACTCCTGATATAATTCATCAGTATTTCTAAATTATTCACTTTTGACCAGTATTGAACCTGAAACCTCTTTCTAATAGGTATAAACTCTCTATCAAATAGGCTAAACCGACATTAACCTGCAATTTTATATGTTTTTTTAATGGCAAATTTGGATCACCGACGGACCACTGGAGTATCATCGTGTCACCAACGATACCACCTGATCATATCCATTTTCACTAGGCTATAATGTCTATACACCAATTTAGAATGAAACCAATAAAGATGGGAAAGACCCCTTATGGAAATCAAACTCAGAACCTAATGGTACCTAAACGTTATTTCACCCTTTAAATGTCACTAGGCTATAATGTCATTTTATTATACGCGAAAAAAATGACATTATATGCATGTTTGCAAAAATCGCTAGGTTCTCTCTAGTCGGATTTGAGAGTACTCGGGACTATTCGGGAAGTACTTGGTTTAGATGGAGATTACTCGAGGAATAATGTCACACCCCGACCCGCAGCGGAATAAAAGTCGGGGCATAATTGGGTTATCACCAAAGCTCATGATGTTTACTACGATGTTTCATATTTATTAAATTCAAATTACAAATTCAAATATCCAATAACAAAATTCATACAAATACAAAACTAAATGTTTATTCCAACACAATAACTTGTTTATTCTTCTAGGCCATCCTAAGTGTTTGTTTCCTCAACTGGATCACCTGTATCATGTGTAAAACAGGGGAGATTTGGGTCAACAAAAGTTGGCGAGTGAACCTTGATAAAACATTTTAAATAATTGCTTGTTTTATTTCATAACGAAAATTCGTGCATAAATCACATGTGAGCAAATATGTATGTAAACAATCACAAACCACATTGAATGAATATATGACATGAATGATGATGTATTTGAGATCAAGGCTCAATCAAACGGAGCCGATCTAATGAGGCACCTGATGCTCAACCCTTATCCCACGAGGAACTGATGGGCCTAATGAAATGAGTGCACTGAAATGATAAATTTAATCCACATAATAATCACACAACAACCATTGCACATTTGGTCACAAGATGATATAAGCACAAATGTTTAAATAAAATAAAGGAATTGTACGACACATGATACACCCCAAAACGTGATTAAAACAGGGAATTTGTAGAGATTCACTCACCTTGGGTGCGTATTCTTGAGTGGTAAAGAGAGCACACGAGTTGGAAATTAAATCGACGAGAAGGTACTAACCTAGAAATAATAACGCGATAACTCAATAAATAAATAAACTAACTTTTTGGTTTAAAACATTTGTTTAGATTTTTAAGTTATTGTTGTGGTTTTTATTGGTATTTTAAACCCTATATTTTTAGCAATTTTTATTGATTTTTAGATTAAAATTTAATATAAATCCATAAATTAAGAATAAAATAAAATAGGAAAATAAAAATAAAAACTTGTCAGTCTGACAAGGGGGTTGTCAGACCGGTCGAACAGTGGGATTTGTATGCGTGTGGTGAGACTCGAACTCGTGACCTCTCGGTTGCGTGCACGCAGCTCTTCCAACTGAGCTACGTGTCTAACCCGAAATATTCCCGATTTTAATATTCTTATACACACATTCAGTTCATTTGGAAATCATAATTTTAAAAAGATTTATAATTGATCGACCCGGCTGAGACAGTGCAGTCTCGAACCCGAGACCTCGTGGTTAATGTGCACCCAGCCCATCCGTTGGGCTGGGTGTCTAACCCGTTAGGGACTCCGATATTTATTACTCTTATATACGAGTGACGTTCTGACAGTAATTCCTTAAAAAGATGTTTAAAAATCACCGGTTCAGTGACTGGGCATGGATTCGAACTCTGTATCGTGTATATAAAATGCACACAGTCCACCGCTAGACTGTGTGTCTAACCCGTTTAAAACACAAGTTTTTATTTCTCAAATATGCTTATTGGCTTCGTCTTATTCATTTGAATAAACCTTACCCGCCTGAACCAATTCCCGATTCATTGTGATTTTATTTACAATCGAATGTATACGATGCTAATTTAGGAAACTTAAAAGGATAACAAAAGAAATCTATCGTATGAACTGGGTCAGCGGCGACGTGATTCCGGCGACTTGCAGATGAAGCTCTGATGTCAGCAGAGATGGGGAGAATAAGCGGAGGATTTCGAGAAGAGTTTGAACGAGTTTGGAACCGAGGTTAGCAGGTATTTATAGGTGATGTGATCCACCAAGATTTCGGTTTTGAAATCGTAATTTCGGAAAGAACGATCGATGACAGAGAGGCCTGATTGAAGTTTACTCTAAATAGACTCCGTAGTTGATGTTGCCATAACAAGGAAACCGCGTCTGGAAATTGACGAAATCTCCAGTGTAGCGGGGCTGGTAGTTGCCGGTTTCCGAGGTGTTTACATAAGTATTAAAATGTTCAGAGAATACTACATCTTGTGTGTGTAGTGTAGTGGTGCTGAGTGTGTGTGAGAGCCCGGGAGACCCGGGTTCGATCCCGGTTTCCCGCTTCTTTTTTTTTTTTTGATTAATTATTTATAAAGTTTAATTTAACTTTTTATTTATTTGCTATTGCTTTAAGTCTATTTTAATTGTTGTTATTTACTAATTTTAATATCCTTTTTAAATATATCATAATAATAATAAAAAAAGGAAATGTTAGAAAAATATACGCAACGATGTATAAATACACCCTTGATTAATGAAAATGGTGCGGATTTTCGAAACCCGTTTTACACAAATGTTACAAATAATTAGCCTAAGCAAACAGTACTTGGGGCTCGACAACCCCCTAATAGCGGGTACTCAGAGACTAAGCGAGACTTTACAAACATGATTACATGTGAGATATAATAATATTGTTATATATATATATATATATATCTAAAAAGATTTTTTTTTGAAAGGTGACTTCAATATGTACATGGACCATTGGTCGACGGGTAACGGTCACCGGGTTCCCATAAAGGATGGTTACCCGTCAGCCCAGCATTCGCAGACGCGATGTTCTATCGGGCCCTGGCTGCCGCTCTGACTGACCTTCGCTCGGAAACCATACTGTCCTCACACGAGAGCCTCGCTGGAGTTACAGCTGGGTAAAACCGGGTTGCCCTCCAGATCGAACCATGCCTCGATAGGAAACGATCAATCGTTAGGACGTCTCGCAACTTTTGCCCAAACCGAGAGTCGAACCGGAGACTCTGTTGAGAAACCGGCCCAACTTACCCAACTGGGCTAGGGTGGGGGATATATATCTAAAAAGATAGGTGGGTTGATTAGTGAAAACGTAAAAAGTGGATATAGAGACAAACGTAAATCAATTAGAATACTGAAAAAGTAGAAAATAAGAGTGGAAATAGGTTGAAACTGTAAACCAATAGACCAACCCAACCCAACCCAACCACAGTCCGATCCTTCCAGTCCAGTACGAGAGTATTAGGCATGTCCCGCCCTACCCCCTTCACCCACCACTCGCATCCACTAGCGCGTCCTCCCACATGCTCTGCTATTTCTTCTTTTTATATCACTTTCTTTTACTTGTGATATTAAAAACTTAAAATACTAAAACTTCTTAACAATGTTTTAACAACTTCTTAAAATAAAAGAATTGAGTAAATTACCAAAATCATCTATGAGGTTTGGTCATGTCTGTTTTATCAAAATAACTTTTTGTATCATACTGCCCTTTACTTTTAGAACTTTTTGTCATTTACATCAAAAAGTCTAACTTTTTTTTTTCAAAATCATCTCTAAGGTTTGGGATTTTTTTACCATTTTTATCCAAATATCTAACATAAAAAATAACTCAAATTAGACGTTTGAATGAAAATGACAAAAAATCTCAAAATTGAAGGGCAATATGATACAAAAAAGTTGTTTTTGATGAAACTGACAAATATGTCCAAATCTCATGGACGATTTTGACAATTTACTTTTAAAATTAAGACAAAACAATAGTTAAGTTATAAGAACTTATACAATTAAAACAAATTATAGAATTCAAATGTGTGTAAGAACTGGGTGGTATTGTAATTTTTTAATAAATTTTTAAAATAAAAAGATTAAGACAAAACAATAGTTGAGTTATAAGAACTAGAGATGTTAAACAAAACGAAACAAAGAATTCGAATGTGCGTAAGAATTGGGTGGTATTGTATTTTTTTTATATAAATAATAAGTAATGTATTTACCCAAACAAAAGGTTTTATTATTTTACCAATGATATGTGTTTTAAATAAAGTGATTAAGTAATTCTAAACAACTTTAAGTGACTTTTACTGAATTTTATTTTTATTTTATTAGCATAGCTATTTATAAAAATATATTATTTTTTTATATGTAAGGTGTCTTTCATGTTAGATTATTTACTATAGAAAAACTAATATATATATATATGTGTGTGTATATATATATATATATAGAGAGAGAGAGAAACGGGATCAGGAGAAAACGATTGGAAGTGTGAAAACGGTGAGAACGGATCCTGGTCGAACACGTGGCATGGGGGCGCTAAATGATATGCGAGATACGATTGTCGTTGTGCAGTTTTTGCCCAATAAAAGGCGTTTTAATTTCGTTTCAAACAAAACTCCAAAAAGTTCGTATTGGATGTTAGGTGTTGTTTTGATTTCATATCTTATCAAGTTTGATAGTCATATTTTCTGCACGTATCTAGTGAAACTGTAGTTGTCGTAATTTCAATTAATCATTGTTGAAATTTTAGCAATGTATTATATAACTTTTTACTTTTCAAGACAAACTAACTAATAGCTAATATAGAAAGCATGTGAATGAATCAAAAGTCATAGTTGGTTTTCACCTTCTAATATATTTGTTCTATTCTTGAAAGCATAACTTCAATTAGATAATACATTAGGAGCGCATGATATTATAGTCTAATAATATATTAGAGGTGAGGTAAGGTTTAGGGACCATTAGGTCATGGGTTCGATTCCCACAAGAAGGGGTTTTATCAAATTTATCAGATTTCCTCCTGAATTAATGTATAGGTATTATTGCCTAGTGGAGATGGATATGATTGGATGCTTCCGTCAGTGACACAATAAGACTCCAGTGATCCGTCAGTGATCCAAATTTGCTGTTAAAAAAAAAGATAATACATTCCGGGAGTCATATTCTAGCACATTGTCTTATAGAAGTGTATTTGTTAGTTGATTTAACATCTTGATCTTTGTATGTGACACATATACTCCTTTGTAGGGTAAAGCTCATGCCTTTGACGTCAAACATCACACTAGATTGTTTTTTCAATCATGCATTAAAACCATATATCGAACCCAAATCAAAGCCATTAATTACATGTGTAAAAGCCCATGTGAGAAAACCATTTATTGAAACATTAACTACTTTACTATGCATGTCACCATGTACTTTTATCAATTAGACTATCCAATTTATATCCTACAATAAAAACAACTACCATCATCATAAAACTACACTATTATGTTCATTCAAATTTCTCAATTTAAACAAGCTAAACTTAGCTTGATCTAATTTAAACAAGGCATCAACCAATTTCACCTTGTCTATAGAGGTGTACAAATCATTTTTTTTCATTGGTCCGGTTTATAAGTTTGGTTTTTCTGGTGGGAAAAACCTGTTTCTAAAAAAATTGGTTCGGTTTTTTAACCAGTTTTACATAATGGGATGCCGAACTGGTACTAATCGATTCGGTTGGGTTAAAAACCGATTTGAGCAAAAAACCGGTTTCAAAGATCAAGAATACTAATCGGTATACAAACGACCGGTTTGATTCAGATTCAAACCGATTTAAAAAAAAAACCGTTTTCAATTCCAAAACCGTTTTTTACACCTCTACTTGCATATATTCAAATTAACACATTACCAATACCTTGTTCATCACTCTCAACTCGTTAAGTTAAAGACTAACCAATACTACAAACTTAAAACTACCCCACCTTAATTTAACATTTTTTTTCTTCAAATTATTTAATAATAATAATTCCCAACCTTAATTTGGCTATTTTCAAAATAATCATATAATAACAAATATCAGATTTTTTTCAATTACAAAAAATCTTACGTGTAACCCATTATATTTGGGGCTATGTCTAAGGTCGATTTCCCAACCGCGATGAGACCATGCCACCTTGATGCACGGAAACTGGATGGAATTTGTAAACCCTCCCGTCAGGTTCGAACATAGGATTAAAACCCGATTGGTCCCTTCATCCAAATGTCACACGAAAATGACTCAAACGGGAGTCGAACCTGCAACTCCACTAGGAAATGCAAGCCTTTTGACTAGAGGTGTAAACGAGCCGTGCTAGGCTCGAGCTCGGCTCGTTATGTTTTTATGAAGCTCGAGCTCGGTTTGGTTCGAGCCTACTTATTTGAGCTCGAGCTCAATTTGAGCTATTTTGAGAACAACCTCAAACAAGCTAAAAGCTTGGCTCGAAATTGCTTCAATATCGCTTAAAACGAGCTAAAGCTCTGTTCACCAACGTTAAAAAGGTAAAATTTTGTTTGTGCTCATGAGCCTATACAAGTTTTGTGTTACAGATCGAGCTCTATTACAAACTCAAGCTCAAACTCATTAAAGCTTAGCTTATTCAAGATTTCAACTGAGCCGATAACGAGTAACTCTCGAGCCTGGTCATGTTTACACCCCCACTCGATCCTTGGGACCAACGGATAATAAATATTAGATTAGAAGACAGGATGAAGAAACTTCGGATGGCGCGTGAGAGAAGGAGGACAATTGTAACCAGTAAGGGAAACGGCAGTACGGGCAGTGACGGCCGCTGCCACATTTCTTCTTTTCCCCAACACCTCATTTACTAACGTCCATTCACCGCCGTTTACCCCCCTCTCTCCCCCCTTCTCTCTCTCTACAACAAACTTTCTCTTTCTCTTTCTCTCTCCTCATAACAATACCGCCATTAGCACCACCAGTCTATATCCTCTGTTCTCCTTCACAGTTCACGCCAAACGCCTGTTCTCTCTAAATTTCCACTTTCTCATTCATTTCATTTCTCTCCTTAACAAACAATATCCTCACTCTCTCTCTCACACACACACACTCACACTGTGTGTCATGGCACTCATTACTACTGCATTTTAGTTTGTTGCTACTGAAAGCTGAAACTCTCCAATACTGAATATATCATTATTATACTGGAATTCTGTTATCTTCAACGATGAAGAATGCTTCACTGTGTGCTGTAATGGCGGTTTTGGTTGGTCTGTTTCCGTATACGACGTCGTCTCCGATAAGTGATGAAGGTATTATTGTGTTGAGAGCAGTTTTTAAGTAGAAAGAAATGTAACAACAGAGTGTGATGAGTTTTTTTTTTAATTTTATTATTGTACAGTTTTGCTCTGTTATTATTATTATTTTTAAATTGGAGTCTTAGCGAGTTGAAATGTGTGCTGTAATGGCGGTTTTACTTGTTCTGTTTCCTTATACGACGTCGTTTCCGCTAAGCGATGAAGGTGTGTGTGTTGTGCTTAGAACATTTTTGAAGTAGAAAGAAATTTAAGAAAAAGTGTAATGAATTTATTGCAATTTTTGAAAAAAAAAACCTTTTGTTATCGTACAATTTGCTCTCTTTTTTTTTAAATTTGAGTCTTATCGAGGTGAAATGTGTGTGTGCTGTAATGGCGGTTTAGGTTGTTCTGTTACTGAATACGACGTCGTCTACTCCTCTAAATGACGATGACGAAGGTATACGGTTTTACTGTAGAGAAAGTAGTGAGAACAGTTGTGAAGTATAAACGAAATGAAAACGACAGAACGTGAAGATTTTGCAGGATTTTCGTTTTTAAAATTTTTAATAATATTTTTTTTTGTGTGTGCAGGGAAGGCGTTAATGGCGATTAAGGCGTCGTTTAGTAATGTGGTTAATGTGTTGATGGATTGGGATGAGGATCAGAATGATGATCTGTGTTCGTGGAGAGGGGTTATGTGTAATAATATTAGCACAACTGTGGTTGCTTTGTATGTTTCTGAAATTCTGCTGTTTATTCAAAATGATTATTTTGCACCTAATTAGAAGCTGAAAGTATTTTTTTTTTCAGGAATCTGTCTAATCTGAACCTCGGTGGGGAGATTTCACCCGCGATTGGGGACTTGAGGCATCTGCTGTCTGTGTACGTAATATTATAGTCTGTGGGTGTAAACGAGCTAGCCGAGCGTTAGGCTCGACTAGAAATCTAGAATGGTGTTCGGCTCGTTTAAGTTAAACGAGAGCTTGAGCTGGCTCGTTTTCGGCTAGGAGTTCGAATCAGCCTGTTCATTATTTATTGATTTATGATTAATTAATTAATTAATTAATAATTAATAATTGTTTACGTATATTTTTAAATGAACCACATTTATATTCATACTTTGTTACTATTTGTTTAATATGTTTTAAGTGTATATATATGTATTATTTGTTTATTTTTACTATATCTAAAAATTAAATTTATTATTATTATATAAAATATATATATATTTTATTCATCAAATAAAATAAAATATATGCTTATACTTGAATAAGTGAAGCTCAAGCTAGTTTATTATACAAGCTTATTTTTTGGCTCCGGCTCTAAGTCCGTTTAAGCTCGGCTTGATTCGAGCTTTAATACCCCCATGACATCAAGTAGCTCACTATCGGCTTGGCTCGTTTGCATTTAAATCCTTTCTTTGTTATGTTGGGAAACAATTCTTATTGTTTGGTTTGAATGATGAACAGAGATTTGCAGGGGAACAAGCTAACAGGACAAATCCCGGATGAAATCGGCAGCTGTGTAAACCTGGTGCTGCTGTAAGCCCCAAAAAGTTCTTCATTTCATATTCGTGAACAATAAAACATAGATTAAACATGTAATCTTGGTCTTGCAGTGACTTATCTGATAATCTGCTGTACGGTGACATACCGTTCTCCATCTCGAAGCTCAAGCGACTTGAATTATTGTGAGTTTATCCTATATAATAATTGTTATTAGCAGAATGTTCATAAACTACAGAAACCGTAGAAAGTCAACCGGTATGAAGTATGTACTGTCCGGTTCTGACGGTTTACGATTAGGTTTATGGCTTGGAACTTGCAATAAACCATTTTAACATTTATTATTTAAATATTTTAAAATTATATTAGGAATATAAAGATTTGTACACATATGTAGGTTTACGATTTGGTTTATCGATTGTGTGTGTGTATATATATATATATGCATAGGTTTACGATATGGTTTATGGATTGGAACTGATCATTTAACATTTATTATTATTTTTTTTAAATATTTTAAAATTATATTAGGAATATAAAGATTTGTACACATATGTAGGTTTACGATTTGGTTTATCGATTGTGTGTGTATATATATGTATAGGTTTACGATTTGGTTTATGGATTGGAACTGATCGTTTAACATTTATTATTTATTTTTTTAAAGATATTTTAGGAATATGAAGTTTTGTGTATATGTTATATTCATTAACAATCCTTACCATTTTTTAAAGAATTAATACAAAAGTATGCTTTTTAAAGAAAGTATATTTTTTTTTGTCTAAAATCGGCAAAAAACCAAACCGTAAAACTGTGAAAACGAGCTGGTTACTACCGCCAACCCCCCAACCTGGCAGGGTTGGTTAGTATTTTGCCAAGGAGTTACCGGTTTGGCCCAAAATTTCGCCGAAACTGGACGGTGAACACCATTGACGGATCAAGAGTCTAATAATAATAATCTCCATGGGAATAGGAATCTGAAGAACAACCAAATCACAGGCCCCATCCCTTCAACACTGACTCAAATTCCCAACCTTAAGACACTGTAAGTTGTATTCGTCCTTTTCACATTCATATAAAGGTTGTCCTTTTCTCAATAATTTGATTATCTTTGTTACATTTTGTTTATGTTAATTTGATTTGGATAGTGATTTGGCACAAAACCAGCTGACCGGTGAAATACCCAGATTAATTTACTGGAATGAAGTATTACAATATCTGTGAGTACTGCCACTAAAACACATTGAATTATTATTTTTTTCACTGTTTAATCCAAGTGTTATGTGAATTTATTTTTACAGCGGCTTGCGAGGCAATTTGTTAACCGGGACTCTGTCTGCTGATATGTGCCAGTTAACTGGCCTTTGGTATTTGTATGTATTTCTAACTTAAATATCTTATTTTAAGTTCTTGTAACGTCTTGTAAACGTTGTTCATGTTTTTTATATAGTGATGTTCGGGGAAATAACTTGACCGGCACTATCCCAGATAGCATCGGGAACTGTACTAGCTTTGAGATATTGTAAGTCTCGTTTTTGCCGTATTTGTTGATTTTTATGTACCAGTGATACTGATGACTAAATTTGTTTGATTGATATGCAGAGATATATCTTACAATCAGATCACCGGTGAAATCCCATACAATATCGGGTTTCTCCAAGTGGCAACCTTGTAAATTTCTTCCTTTTCCTGATTATATTATAAGTTGTACGTATTTATAGCGTATCTGATTTACTTTACTGTATTTTAGGTCCCTCCAAGGTAACAAGTTAACCGGAAAAATTCCAGAGGTCATTGGTCTTATGCAAGCTCTTGCTGTCTTGTAAGGATTTTTAACATTATTTAAGAGCAAAATATAACATATTCATCTTTATTATGTGACTAACACTTGACGGTTTACCTACTTTTAGGGATCTAAGTGAGAATGAATTAGTCGGACCGATCCCGGCAATCTTTGGCAACTTATCATTCACAGGCAAATTGTAAGTGTTGCTTTCGTTTTTTTTCCATAGCTACTGTTCCTTCTTTGTTTACACGTTTGTGCACGTTTGCAGGTATCTACATGGGAACCGACTTACGGGGCCGATTCCACCCGAGCTCGGCAACATGACAAAGCTTAGTTATCTGTAAATATAAATCTACAAATCTCAGTCTTAGTATTTTCAACTCGAAGACTTTGTAATTATATCTCATATGAACAAAACCGGATGTATGTTTCTTTTTTCAGGCAGTTGAACAATAATCAGCTGACCGGTGGAATTCCTGCTGAACTCGGGAATCTGGATCAACTTTTCGAATTGTGAGTTCTCAATCCTGTATATATATGTATACTGTTACTTGATTTTGCAAATAGAAAATGGCTAATCATGGATCTATGGTGTCGCAGAAATCTTGCACTCAACAATCTTGAAGGGCCCATTCCCGAACGGCTTAGCTCTTGCACTGCGTTAAATCAGCTGTGAGTCTAGTTATATGATGTTAATGATGGCTCGGATTGATTTTAATATTTTATACTCATTCGGTCACGTTCTTTGCAGCAATGTGCATGGAAACTTGCTCAACGGTTCCATTCCTTCCGGCTTTCGCAATCTAGAGAGCTTAACTTATTTGTATGTCCTATTTCTCTATAACTTTATGGTTATTGTTATGGTAATTATTATTGTTTCGTGTTAATAAAATTGACGTGTACTACAGGAATCTTTCATCGAATAAATTTAAGGGAAGTATACCATTTCAGCTTGGGAGGATAATCAATCTGGATACATTGTAAGTAACGTTTAAATCATGTCGTATTAATCCTCTTAATTTTTATATAGTGTAGTCTTATGAAATAAAATGTTACATTATGAAGGGATCTTTCGAGCAATCAATTCTCGGGATTCGTTCCTGCATCAATCGGTGATTTGGAGCATCTTTTGACCCTGTAAGCAATCTGTTATTTCACAATCAAAGTTTCGAGCAAACAATACTAGTTTATTTTATATTTTTTATAGGAATTTAAGCCGTAATAACCTTGAGGGTCCAATACCTCAAGAATTTGGGAATCTAAGAAGTGTTCAAATTATGTAAGTTCCGTTAACTCACTCCTTGCTTCCTAGTTGGACTTACTTTGACCAAAAGCATGTTCTTAGTATTGTCGTTTGTTTTCTAGTGACATGTCGTTTAACAAACTCCATGAGGCTATTCCAATCGAAATGGGCCAGTTACAAAACGTTATCCATCTGTAAGCCAACTTTCTTTTTACTAGAATATGTACACCACCATAAAGGGCTGCAAACGAACCGCACGAATACGAACAGGACCTTGATTGTGTTCGTTTGTTAAGGAAATATATGTTTTCACGAACCGTTCATGAACACTTACCGAACCAGATTTTCTGTTCGTGTCCGTTCGTTAACGAAATGGAAGTGTTCGTGTTGGTTTGTTAATTTTAGGTAACAAATGCAAACGAGCGTTCATGAACATGAACGGGCACAAACCAATGTACGGACAGAAACAACCATTCATGAACAGAATATATAATAAACAAAAACACTAATGAACCATCAAACACAAATGGACATACACGAACACGTGTTGCTGAATGTTCACGAACATAAATGAACGATCGAAATTTCTCGTTCATGTTCGTTCATTTATTAAACGTACGAACACAAACGAACATCCCGCTGAAATGTTCACGATCTGTTTGTTGACCGTTCGGTTCATTTGCAACCCTAACCACCAAATTACTTTACACACCACAAGGTGTAATGGTTTATCTTTGTTACTGGGCTTATGATATTATTTGCAGAATCTTGAACGACAACGATCTAACCGGGGAGATACCCAACCAACTATCCAACTGTTTCAGTCTAGTTGGCCTGTAAGTTTTCGTCCCGTTAAATCCTTAACTTTTTTCGTAATTATTCTATAATCTATACCGTGATTAATCGATGATCATCTCACATGTATCAGAAATGTTTCTTACAACAACCTTTCTGGGGTGGTACCCAATAGTAAAACATTTTCCCGTTTTCCACCCGATAGGTAATGCTCTACTTTTTCTTAATCTTTTTTTTTATTACATTCGAAGCGGTTCAATTTGGTTTTCCTGATACTGTACGTTACGGATGCTCTGTTCCAGCTTTCTTGGCAATCCGTTGTTATGTGGGAACTGGTTAGGTTCGATATGCGACCCATATTCACCAAAACAAAGAGGTATCCATTTAAATCTTAATTTAATCATAAATTATATTATATAACTACTTAAAAGGCTATGTCGATGGGCCAATCCGACATAGCCAAGTGTCACGATATTGTTGGCCACAATGATTTAACTCCGTTCACCCTTTAAATTTGAAAATATACATGTTTAGTCCCTCTAGTTTAACTTTGTTAATATACATGTTTAGTCCCTCCACTTTAATAAAGTTCTTTACCCCATTAGTTAACTTTGCAAATATACATGTTTAGTCTCTCTACTTGAACTTTGCTAATATATATCTTTAGTCCCTCTACTTTTATTCCTTTTAGTATCTCGTCTTTTCGTGTTTTTTTCTCGCTAACGTGACAAACCAAACTGACTCTTTTAACCAAACAAATATCGCTACGGTATCGGTATTATCAGAACCGATTTTTTTTTGGTTTTTAGTATTTCGTTTTTCAGTTTTTTCAGATACGTATGTTGACGTTTCGATTTTCTATTTTCCGTGTTTTTACGTTACCTCTTTCGGTTGCCATACCGTCAGTACTATACTAGTACTATACTGATGATCGGGGTAAAGTTACTAGTTAACCTTAATTAGAAAGTGAATTAAAGCTGTAATTTTGCTTTCTTGCTGCAGTTATATTTTCAAGAACCGCAATTGTTTGCATGACATTAGGTTTTGTGGTCCTTGTTGCGATGGTGGCATTAACGATTTTAAGAACAAGCAAGCCGAGAGAGTATATGAAAGAACCAAGCAAGGGTTTGCAAGGTTTGTCATCTTCTAGACACGTTTAACCTTTAACTGTGTATTTTACATTTCTAACTAGTTTTCATGTAGGGCCTCCGAAACTTGTGGTTCTACACATGGATATGGCGATTCACACGTACGATGATATCTTGAGAATCACCGAGAATTTCAACGAAAAATACATAATTGGATATGGTTCTTCGAGTACTGTGTACAGATGTGCGTTAAAGAATTCCCGACCTATTGCAATTAAGCGTCTTTACACCCAATACCAGCACAACTTTCAAGAGTTCGAGACTGAGCTCGAAACCGTCGGCAGCATTCGGCACCGAAATCTTGTGAGTTTGCACGGTTATTCACTTTCACCCACTGGAAACCTTCTCTTTTACGACTACATGCCAAACGGTTCTCTTTGGGATCTTCTTCATGGTCAGTAAAGTTTTATACTTTCCCTTTAACTAAACATGGTGGGCCTGCTAATGGTGATTCGTGTTTGACAGGACCGTCAAAGAAGGTGAAGCTTGATTGGGAATCGCGTCACAAAATCGCGGTCGGGGCTGCACAAGGACTAGCGTATCTTCACCATGATTGCAATCCGAGAATCATCCACAGAGACGTGAAGTCGTCAAATATTTTGCTAGACGAGAACTTTGAAGCTCATCTCTCGGATTTCGGCATTGCGAAATCTCTCCCGACGACAAAAACGTACGCGTCAACTTATGTTCTTGGGACCATTGGCTACATTGATCCGGAATACGCCAGGACCTCTCGCCTTACTGAAAAATCAGACGTCTATAGTTTCGGTATCGTTTTGTTGGAGCTTTTAACCGGAAAAAAAGCCGTCGATAACGAGTCCAACTTGCATCAACTGGTACCGTCTAATCTTTATTTCGTTTTCGTTAAACGAGTTTGCTGCTTAAACATAACAGTTGACAATTGGTCTGGTTCGTTTTTGTTTGTATCATGTTTCAGATATTGTCAAAGGCGGATGATAATACGATAATGGAAGCGGTTGATCCGGAAGTTTCCGTTACATGCATGGATCTATCTCATGTTCGTAAGACGTTTCAACTCGCCTTGTTATGCACAAGGCGTCACCCTTCCGAGAGACCCACTATGCATGAAGTTGCGGGGATTCTGCAGTCGTTACTGCCAGCTGCTAAAAAGCCGAGTTCGGTTGGTGAGAAAAAGACGGGATATACAGAGCTTCATTCGCAGCAACGCCACGAGGATGATGAGAATTCATCGGATGCTCAGTGGTTCTTCAGGTTCCGCGAACTTGTATCCAATAATACGTTTTAGAATATAGTTATATTATGGGAACTTGTTTTGGCACATGTCTACATTTATGTCTCTTTTGGGTAAAAATTTAGTATCAGATTTAGGAATTATTGATGTTTGGTAGCTTAATATTAATGTAGTTGTGGACTTTTTTTGTATGGGCTATGTTTTGGTTCTTTTAGCTGTTATTGTCTATTTAACATGTGATCTTAAGTGGTAATTGTTTCTACAATTGGGTTTTCGGTTTCTAAAGTCGGAACTGCAAATTGTTCGTTTAACTTGGGTATAGGGATGAAAGACAAATTGAACCGCCTCTCTTAGCGAAGTCGAATTTTGTGTTGATCGAAAACCTAACCGAACCTCTAAACGCCACAAAACCGACATTTTTATAAATTTAGGACCAAAACTTTTGGGTTAAAATGTGTAATAATCAAGTAGTTAACAAAAAGAAAACCAGGCCCGGTTTTAGGTCCAAATTCATTATTTTAGTTCATTTTTTTCGGGCTGAAACCAAAACATGAAACCGAACCCAAAAAAACTTCAAAACAGAATTGGCGTTTTTTAAGTTTTGAGTACAAAACAGACTCAAATCGACCCATACCTCTACTAACTTAGTCCAATCATCAATAGTTGGAAGTGGTATGTTAAATGTAATAATTTCATCAAGATGTTCAAAAAATATGATAACAATTTGTGCAAAGCCACTTTTAATCTCGAGGTCGTCATTGTGTGTTTGTAGCTCTATAAAAGCTTGAATCAAACGAGCCAAGTTTGAGCTCAAATAACTATGTCAAAACTCGACTCATTTGCATCCCTAAAACTTCGAAAATTGTATGATGTCTTTTTATCACAACCCAACACCAACTTACAAAACACAAACTGTTCATTACACAAAAGATCTTGATGTTTAAAGAGCATCTAATATGTTTTGTTTATCAAAAGGCTTATTCGTTGCGTGTTTTGGGATCATACCGCCTTTGGTTTGGTACCTAGAGGCTTTTATATACATGACAATGAACTAATGTTAAAAGTTTCCGAAGTAAGTTGACAGTGTTTTTTATGAGTATTTAGAAGTCGAAACAAGAAACAACTTGTGCACATTGCATGTTTATCTTCATCCCGAATAATTTTCAAACAACCTTCGTTGTAAACTTCGACCGCTATTCATGCTCCTGCAGCAGTAACTAACAGTGAAAACAACTTAAAATCATTTACACAACTAAAATCTTAACATTGTGTTAAAAAGGGCTTATTGCATTAGAAAGACAACTACCTTTTAAATCTAATTTATATTTAAAAATTATATTCTGTTTACACCAAAAAAAAAAAAACAAGATCTTTATGTAAGGTGATCTTTGACCTTGTCAGCAGGAAAAAAAAGAACCACAGTAAAAAAGCAGCCAAAACAGCTAATTTACAGCAATACACAAATTAAAAACAGCTAATTTACAGCAATACACAAATTAAAAACAGCTCAAAACATCATTATATAAATCAAAATAGTACTAAAAAAGCTTAAAAATAGTCTATTTTTTTTAATTTGGGTGTAAATTTGCAGTTTAATAAAATATGAACACTTAAATAAAGGCGATATATAGCTTAAAGTGAATTTAGGGGTGTCAATCGTGTTGGGTTGGCGGGTTGAAATGTGCAACCGAAACCGACCCATATTATTATTCGTGTCAAAGATTTTAACCCTGACCTGCATACACATAAATTCGGGTCTCACAACCCGCTTAACCCGTTTTTATAAATGAGCCATGCATGTTGAAGGGTTATAAGCGGGTTATCGATAACGTGTTTAATGATAAGTATGGCAAGTAAATAATATGGTGTGAAAACTAACATTATTGTTACTAACCATGTAAAATAGAAAACAGAAATATACAAATAAAAAAAAAATCTAAATATTTTAACAGGTTAACGGGTCAACCCAAACCTGACCCGTGTTTAATACGGGTCAACCGGAACCCGACCTGTTTTTTTTGTGTTGGGTTCGGGTCAGGCTTCGCGTCGTGTCAAGAATTGAATATATAGAGGCTTGAAAAATTACATTGTTCAAGCTTTTATGTTATTTGGCTGTCCGCATTTGTGCTTCTTTCCAGCATTTCCAGAGCTTTGTCTGCAATACATAACTAACTCAATGTAAGAAATCTGTTATAACAAAAGTAGACTATTTGTATAAAACAATAAAAACGATTTGTGAGTTTGTATGCCGTTTTAGCTACTTTATATAGTTGACCCGTTTGGAATAAATCACAATCCAAATCAACCCATTCATAAGTAAACGGGTCAAAATTTCCACCTCTACTTCCAACTCTTTTATGTCTCGAAAACTTACTTGAAACTCATTTGACTTAGTCATGCTCTTCGTATGTTGCTGCAACTTAAGAGCAGCATCGAAAGTCTGTCGCACAAAAACTTCCATAAATAATAATCACACGCGTAAGTAAGATTTAAAAGTAACACTAAATCACCAACGTTTCTATTCAATGGTCGTGCTCTAACAGCATGAATCGCATTCGGTTGTTTAACCGAGGTATATATATCCTGTAACCTAAATTTCAACAAAAAATCGTTAAATATTTCTACTTTGTACAACGGCATGCAATATAAGTAGCAAACATACCTTTGAGCTCTCTCTTGTGTTACCAATGCAGGTGTTTTAGGAATAGTAGTTTTAACACTAAAATTTGAGCTACCTTCCAAATTTGCAGCCTGTGAACGAAAAAAAAAGTTTATTTCTTTAAATACATTATTACATGCATGAGTTTTGTGTTTTGTTTTCTTATGCCAACGCTTAAAGATAAACGTTTACCTTCTTAGCAACCTTGTGCGAAAATGTAGGCCGGTGTTTTAATTGTGCAGCCTAGTTAAAAAACATAAATATCAGTGTCTACGTACGTTGAGGAGTTGATCCAATAGTTGGCAGACTCATATTTGGACAAACTTGATAATGAGCGTAACTTAAAACGGGCATAACTTTTGAGTGATTGGACATACAACGTTTCAACAAGCCGTAATGGTTACAAATATAAGTTTATTTATACTCAGACTATCCGTAATGGTTAATACCCCCTAAGGAGCATTTTCCGCCACATCAGCTTCATAACGCCCTTTCAAAAAATGTGTAATGGTTAACGCCGTTTAATGATTACTTTCCAATTTGTTTCTCCTCATTTGGCGTTATACTGGAAACGCCCCTCCCTCTTCATACCCCTATAACACCCATAGGGATAGTGTTGGGGGCGTTATCAAGCCCCTTCACACCCCTGTAATACCCATTTTAAATTTATCAAATTTCGGTTTGATAAATTAAGATTTACGGGGCTTGATGTAATGGTTTCTTGTTTCTTAAATTTATTAACTTTTCCTTTCAAAGAGTATTCTCTTTTTATTTGTGCTTCCGCTCTGAGTCATGTTTAACGTAAATCATAATACCTTTTTAAGCCAGTCAATGCTAACATTTGTGGCCATTGTTTAGTTAGCCATATGCGAATTAAATAAAATTACCTTACGCAAATAACCGAATTCTAGCTTCTGTCTTTTGGTGGTTTGGTTTTGGCTTCGGATAGGAGACCGTAACTTCTCACCTGCACTAACGAACGGCTTCTGCAGCCTAAAAGTTGATAAGTAGAAAACAAAATATACAAAGGGAAGCGGAAACATAAACGTTAAATCTCGTTTAGCAAGTAGCACCTTCCACAACCGCCACCCGAATGTATGTCACTACTCTCTTTATTTTGCTTCGCCAAATGACTCGCAGTAGGTTTCATGAACGATGAACAGCTTAGTTTAGGTAAGTTGACTGCAGACATTGACTTAGCTTTCATTTTATTCTGTGGAATATGACTTTGATGCTTCACACCTGCATCAGAAATAATCAAACTTGCAGAAAATTAACAAAATAGCCTTGACTATTAAAAAATACTGATCAACCAGAGCGCGACAAGTATCTTTTGGCGCAACAAACTCAAAATGGCGTAGCAGATACTGTTGCGCCAAAGGTCCCACTATTATTTTTTAATAAAAAATAAACGTGGTGCGGGAGATTCAAAAATGGCGTATGAGATTTCACTCTGACGCACAGATTTATAATCGAGGGTATAATCCGTCAGTGATTGTGACACATGTCCTCTTGTGATTGTTGGAAATTGCTTGAATCTAAATATAGTCAAAAAACTATTTTTCGTAATTTCAAAAAGTCAAAGTTTATTTTGTTAATATCCTCGGTAAAAATCAATATTTTCATAATTTTCCCAAATTATTTTTTATTTTTGTAGGCATTAAGTGACCCGGCAGAAGCACATATTATACACTGCGTCATCTGTCATGTGACACCGGTATAACTTTTTATGTGTTATTTAAGTATCCAACAGTCGAGTGACACTAGTAAAAAGACGTATTGGGTATGCCAGTATCCGTACCTTTGACTTTATCTTTGACTTCTCTTGAGGCAGCTTTCTGATCATTGTCACAATCTGAATTGCTGGATGTACTAGTTTTTTTATTAGCTTCTTTATTTGTAGATTTGGTATGGTGAGGTTTCATACGAATTTTTTTGGCTGCCTTCATCAATTTATACTTCACAAGAAAAGCTGAGATAAAATTAAATTGGCAGGTTAGAGCAACTTTATTAAGTTTGCATAAAAAGAAAATAAAGAGATTCTGTTGTTGCTTTTGATGGTATAAATTTAGAGAAAGTGTACGGTACAATTGGCCTTAATGTACGAGCGTACGCAATGAGAATTCCACACGTTATAATTCCGCATGTTGGAAAACCATAAATCCGCATGTTATAAAACATTAGGTGTTAGTCATAAAATCCGCATGTTATATTTTCATCGCATACCCATAGTATGTTAACGCCAATTGTACGTTAACTAACCCCTATAAATTTATGCCGGACTACATATGAAATGCAATAACTATATTGTTTTTTGGTGGTGTCAATCGTAATGGGTTGAATTATTGTACCTAAAGACGACCCATACAATTATTCATGTCAAACACATCAACCATAAGTAGATACACTTCAATTCATGTAACTTGAAGACGACCTGTTTAACCCATTTATCTAAACAAGTTAAACGGGTTGACAAGTGTAATCAAGTTGTGAATGTGTTAAAACAGACAGGGGAGTTGTTTTTCAAGCTTGATCTCTCCTAAGCTTAAGTCAAGTTGAACCCGAGATCAAGCTGAGCCGAGCCCACCCAAACTCAGGTCAGCTCGTGAGTAGTTTTTCAAGCTTGATCTCGACTCGTTGATTTAGCACAATTGTAATTATTTTATAGTTTATAATACATTTATGGTTATAACTTTTATGTATAACATAACATATATTATTTAGCTATATTACCATAGTTTATATAAAACAATTCTTACTATACATTTAATCAAGGTTTAAAAAAATGGAAACGAGTTTCGAGGCGAACCGAGGCGTAAGCCCGAGACGGAATTAATAAATAAAGATAAAAATATATATCTTATAAAAATAACAATACTAACTAAATTTATCATCAGATTCATCAAAAACACACATAAAAAGACATAAATTGCTTGAAACTGACACAAAAAGTCAAAAACATCAAAAATCCCTGAGGTGCAGCGCCTCAGCCTAGCCCCCTGAGGCGCGCCTCAGAATCGTGTTTTGGGCATTTCGTCTCAAGACGCATGCCTCAACCGTTTTTTTAAAACCATGCATTTAATAAATATTATATAAACAATTAGCTCGTTTAGGTTTACAAGCCAGCTCGATCTCCGTAAGTGAAACTCGAGTCCTGGCTCGTTAATTAACCAAGCTTATTTTTAAATTATAAGCGGGATTTGATTTTAGCTTTTATCATGTCCATCTCGAGTAACTCACAAGCTGCAACACATTTACAACCCCACCCCAAAAGGTTATAAAAAAACCGGTTACATGCGTCATAAACATAAACGGGTTGGTACTTCAACATATTTAATTAAACAGGTTAAACACGTCAACGACCAAACTACTTACGTGAGGGCGGATATTCATGAGCGGATCGGAACCAGTTTTCAGCATCTTCAGCCTCCGATTCGGTCTCATCTTTAGAAAAATCATAAAAATGAGCAGCATCAAACTCGTATTCGGAATCAATAACTGATTCCGAATACGAGGCGGCGTCACCTTCAACGTAATCCTCCGTCATCGTTTACCGGAAATAAACGGTAGCGGACGGCGGAGGAAGACTGCAGAATGTGCCGGTTCGAGAGGTGTCTCCGATTGATTTTTGAAACCACCAAATGTGATGTTAGAAAGAGGGGATATTATTAGAGAATATGAATTGTTGAATTGGAACCGCGAAATATTAGCGACGGTTTAAATCCGTTGTGTATTGTAGCGACCAGAATTCAATCTCCCTTGTTACCGGAATTTTGCAATGTTGTGGGGCCAACATTAATTATTATTATTATATATTTAACATATTAAATAAATATTATATAAACAACTAGTTCGTTTAGACTCTTGCCAGTCTACTTGAGCTCGAATAGTGAAGCTCGAGCGCAGGCTCTTTTGTCAATATCCTTTCTATTACATTTAGTTATCGTATATTGATTAGCTGTGTAAGTAAGAAATTTAATAATTATCTTTTATAAAATTATTATTTCCCATTGTTTGTGTTCGAATTAGTTATTGGGTGATACAGTTAAGTTTAAAATTAAGTATATTACTTTTTTTAACGGCTAACGAAAAAAAAGCTAGGCTATCCGGGGTAGCTCGTTTATGTAACTCTTAAGTATGAGTTTATCATAAACGTGTTCTAGTTTGTTATAGGTTGAATATGTGAACAAATTTAACTAAACGGGCTTATTTTCGTGTGTTACAAGAGGGTTCGTGAATTTATCCTTTAATTCGTTTAACTTTATACTTTTTAAAAAATATGTTTTATGTGATAACTTAAACTACTTAGGTATTTTATGCCCAAGTTTAAAAGCTAAAAGAGAAATCAACATCAAGTTTTCTAGTTTAAACGTAATTAGTTTATTTACATCTCTAATTTTTGTTGTAAGTTCGTAATGTAAGAGGCTGTTTGTTTCAGCTCTTAATGGGTTTTTAATGGTTCAAACCTCTGTATTGATTCAACACTTAAGGATTCAGATTCTATTTGCCCTTAGAGTATTACTATGTAACATAAATAAATAAATAAGGTTTTGTTTTATATTATTGGTGTTGTGTTTGTGTCAACGCATATGAACTCGTTTCTTGTTTGAGTTCATTAGTCTGACATGAGTTTTTGAGTTCGTGGACATGCCAATTTTATGTGTTCGTAGGTTCATCCTACCAATCAACAAACACGACCCATTTAACATCTCTATAGCCAACGGACCAATACTCCCATTATTCGATCCTGTTATGAATCATGTTGCCTTAAAACACCTGTTCGAACACTCATTTTGGGCAAATTCTGACATCTGATTCCACAAGACAAGATTTCTTTTTCTTATTCCATATGACGATAGAATACTTTACACCCAATATGGCATCTTGTGTAGTTCCAAAAGGTTTAGTGGCTGAAAATTTGGCTGGCTAGAGAGTCAATGAATCAGGACCTCAATATTCCATCTTAATACGAGTCATGTCGCTTAATGCCCCTCTTCATTCAATGATTTGAACCATGTTCAGTTCTTATATTCGATACCGCAATACAAGATGTTATTTTTCTTATTCCATCCAATAATAGAATGATTCACACGCATACAATCATATAAACAAGAGATCATATAAATATGAGAATATATAATTTAAAATCTTTTATATTAGATTAAAAAAAATAAGAAAGAACCTTACTTAACTATTTACATTTATGTTTTTTGACGTTATAGAAAGAAGATAAGTGAACAATTTAGAAAGTTAATAGAAAATAATCTTAATCTGAATACAACATTTCAACAAGTAAGGCTACCTAAAAATGATACTATTTGGCATCATTGTTGCTAGTATTGCTTTCTTCATGACTGTTAGGGCCAACGAAGCGGGAGCTGGGAGGGCTCAGTGACACCCGGCCTCATCCAGGAACATCACCCCTAGTTTCAGGAGTTTTTGTTTCATCGGATTTTGGTGAGCCCACATTGATCATCAAGGAAGTGGGAAGCCATGATGATGGAGATGGTTATGTTGATATACATACATTGCACACAATATATATATATATATATATATATATATATATATATATTAATATTTAATTAAATTGATAGAATTTTGTTTTGTGGAATTCTGAGGAAAACTGGGACGACACCATGCATTATAAGGAAAACTAAAAAAAAAAGGAGAAAGTGTGAAAAAAGGGGATGTGTCATAGATCTCAATTCTCAAAGTAAGTCGTAGAAGCGCAAAGTAAGTTGTAGATGCGTCAAGTACTGTGTCACACATAAAATCAAAGTAAGTCACAAATTTTTTAAAGGAGTCGCCATTTCTTTTGGTGGATCATAGTTTCTTCAATGAACAAACTAAAATCAGGTGGAAGTTATGACATTGTAGTTGAAAGAGTGTATGGCATCTTAATTGACAAACAAGATTTATTATGATTTTTTTTAAAGGAAAACTTTATAAAATGACTCATCCGGTTAGCAAACCACTAACATGGGAGAAAAAAATAAAAAGCGTTACACGTTTAGAAGCGGATTTTTCATCCACTCTATACAACTAACATTACATTTAGAACTACGACTAGAATACCACAGAAAAAGACAAAGAAATAATGGAATCACATAAACAAAGATGATCCCCGCTATTCCTACATTATGTTTAGAATTTAGTATGAATGATATTAATTTATTGTGTATAGTGCTAACAAATTTTCAGTTAACATGATGTTATGGTATCGTTTTAAGAAGTGTTTATCAATACTTAACTTATGAACTCACCAACGGAGTTAACATATTTTATCATGTATTCATTTCTAAGAAAATAAGGTATAAAAACATCAATTTGTGAAAGAATTAATAAAAAAAATAAGATTCTAACATTAATCTACCTATTTTTTTAAAGAAAAATCAACTTTAAAATGGATATTTTTTTGATAGGGCACTAGGTGTACCATAGTTGAGAATATATAGTGAAAGAATCTTGCTTTTGTATGTTTTTTTCATAAACTCACCTCCTTTGATCCTTTGCTAATATGGTAGCATTTCTTTATAGCTAACAAATCTCACTTTGAAAGACTATGATAGAGAATAGGAACAAAATAAAGCCTAAAATGACACCACCATACTTGAATGTGTAAATACTTCTTTGGGTGGTCAGGCGGGTGGGGGTGTGGGTGTGGGTGTGGGTGTGGTGGGGTTGTGGGGTATGTATGACCATGTTAGTGTGCCAACCAAGAAATGCTAGAAGGGTTGTTGAAACTTGAAAGTAAGTTGTAGACTAATAGAAAAAAATTATGTTTGTGATCTAATTTGTTTGATTATTTATAAAGTTCAAACTAATTATCATTTAAAAAAATAAAAACACTACTAGTGTAATATTAGTTGGTTTTAGAAATTAAAAAAGTATATGTATTTGGCCTTAAAATCTTATAAAATGGTTTGAAAGTAGTTGAATAGAAAGAAAGTAGATAGAGATAGATGATGACAAGCACTTTGGGTTTGGGCCATTGGTGATGCCCCCACCCCCACCACACCACACCATGACTCCATGAGTATGAAGGGAGCCAACACCCATTAAAAACAAGCATGTGTCCACAAAATTCCTTAGATACTTTAGCATTACTTGATCAGGATTGAATGGCATCATCTTGTTTATTAGTTAAGAAGGTTCATTATTACTTAGAAAGCTTAAATTCAATATTAATCTTTTACTTATTAATTTTGCATGGTGATCTAAACTGATAGCTAAGATCTTCTACATGTGTATTTTAATTGATAAAGGATCATACATGTGAAATAAAAGAATACATAAAGAAAAAAAAAGGTAAAAAAAAACCTTCTATCAATTTTTGTTTAACAAATAATTTAAAATAAATAATAATAGTGGTGTTTTTAAATTATATTTGATCATTCATAAAAATCAAAAGAAATATGAAGAAAAATTGTTGAATGGTTACACCAATGTTTTGCCAACAATAATAAAAAAGAAAAAACAAATAGAAAAAAAAAACTTAAAGGCTTGTTAGAGAAACTATTTAATATTTTGAGATGGTTTCTAATAAAGCATTGTTTAAAAAATCCCTTTCTTAGAATAATGGAGTAGTCAAACAGAAAGAAAAAGATTTCTTCTACAATCACTAACATTAATATTAATGATTACTAGACAAGGCCTATCAAACAATTGAAAGAGACCAAAACTCCACTTTGATCCTTTTCCTTTAAAAAATCCATATATTAATTTAATAAAACTTTTAATAAATAATATATGCATTATAATATAGGCAAATTGGAAATAAATAATCTCACCTAACTCAGTTTGGCCGAAATAATCCCAAGTCAGTTATTGGCCAATATAATCCGAACTGGTCAAGTTTTGGCCAAAAATAGTCCGCCGTTAAAAATAGTTTAACGGAGTTAAGTTTTTCTTCGAATTACAAACCGATGTTTTAGGGCTTTTGATCAGAACGATGATACGAGTCGATTGATGTAAAAATTACCTCGAAATACTGCCCCAACCCACGAAAACGGTGCTTCAATCCGGATGTTTAAACTTCCAATTAACAAAAATCAAGCCATTTCGAGCACAATTTCGAGGTAATTTTACATCAATCGACTCGTATCCTCGTTCTGATCAAAAGCCCTAAAACATCGGTTTGTAATTCGGAAAAAAACTTAACTACGTTAAACTATTTTTAACGGCGGACTATTTTTGGCCAAAACTGGACCAGTTCGGATTATATTGGCCAATAACTGACTTAGGATTATTATCAGCCAAACTGAATAGGGTGGAATTATTTTTCCAATTTGCCTATAATATAATCCACCTAAGCCAAGTCCCTTTAATGGCAATTGATAAGCTGCTAAACAAAAATGATTAGATTCCATTTAATCATGTTTAAATGCCCTTACCCCTATTCTATATTGTATAAACATCTACTTTTAGGTGTACTAGCTACTTTCAAGACATGCAATATATAATACTATGTGTTATACTGTGATACTAATTATACTGTTATACAATACACGTTTACAATACAACATAAATAAACGCGTAGAGTAGAACAACAGATCTTAAACTCAACGAATATGGAACATCAGATACAGTGGCGCATCAAGAAAATTTTTCCACTGGGTTCCTTTTGGTAGATTCTCACCAGTTCTCACTGTTTTCTTTTTTTCAAATCATACAAGATTTCCACTAATTTTTTCCATTTTTTTCCGAATCAAGGGGTTCCCAGGAATTCCCCAAAACATCCCTGGATCCGTCCCTGATTGGATAAACTAGCACGCACTCGAGAAGTTCTTAAAAGAAAAATTAAAGTATAACTAGAAAAACCAAAAACAAAAGAATGAGATCATATTGATTTTTGTGGCTATATTTCACATTTCACAACTTAACTAAAGTGGGATATTTCATATGCTTCCACTTGGTTTTACATGTATGCATAGTTGCATAAAGAAAATACATGCATGAAACAACAAACAAATATTATTGTGCACTTCATGATGGCTTCAACAATTCCTCCATTCACAAGATTACATTTATATGGAATAATGGAAGCATACAATCATATATCTATACAACAAATTATAAACTTTACAGATCATTTTGGGGAGCAAATACAAATCTTTGCAGATCTGAAATAGCTAATTTCAACTAATCTAGAGAATAAAACTATCTATGAAATTGTTTACTTAGATGGTATGATGCAATTAAACAAAGCTTTACCATTCATCTCTCTTTCAAACCTCCAAATATAATTTAACCCAACTAAGAGCTCAGTAATAGCAGCCTCGGTTTTCTCTTGGTTTGCGAAAAATAATGTTTGTAAAAGAAGAACATTTGTTTTTGGCATGAGATCTTGATGTTCAAAGCTTCTTTCATTTTGCCGTTTGATCATGTTATGTGCTAATGGTGACAACCAACCCAATATCTTCCCTAAAGCTTCTCTCCATTCTCCTGCAAGAACCGGATCACTCGCGCTGAATCCAATACCTTTTAACCGACTCCTTAACGACGATCTTATGCTTTTAGGCAACATTGAATAAAGATCATCTCTTGCATCAAGACCAACCAATTGAGGTGATCTTATCATCTTCTCCATCACAATGATCAAATTAGCATAATGCAAAGATAAAGCAGCATAACCTAAAGTGTTTGATGCTGGTGTTAGAATCTTTGAGTTTGTTTCGAAAAACCCATGTGAGATCTCAATGTTTTCTTGATGTTTAGCACTTTTAATCAACGTCGCGGATGCCAAGTTCCAATCTTTTGAAGCTTGATCCGACGGGTAGACAGTAGCCGAGGCTGAGAGGCTGCGAGGGAGAGCATTGGGATACCCATGCGCGATACCAAAAACTACCTTAATTCTTGACAAAATTGTGAACAATGATGTGGCTAACAACAAAGTTATCGAATCAAAACTCGCGTTCCATAAAGATTTCTCTTTCGCATACTTAACTTCTTGCCTTTGCCAAACAAGCTTTTGTTGGAGATCAAGAATCTTTTGTTGCTTTGTATTGTTTACAACTTCTTGATGATCCTTTTTACTATTACTATGTAAACATTTCTTTAAACTATTTTCAACTATACTCAACTCATCCATAGCTTTATAAAGTGTAGCAGTGGCTGCAACATATCTTTCCATCTTCTTAACCTTAACCTCAATATCCTTCATGCTCAAAACCCATCCATACGGGTCATGACCCGTATTCGCAAACACATCAAACACATGTTCAAAACACCGTAAACTCGAATCCTCACACCTCTCACTCAACCTAGCCACAACCATAGCCACACCTTTAACATTCTCCACCATCTCCGCACACGCGAGACCAAGAAGAACCTGATCTTTGTTTGAGACAATTTTCCGAACACCTTCTAGGCATGCCCATTGTTCGCGAACATGATCGATATTCTCATCGGAACAAAGCCACCACATGTGGGTTATCTTCGGCATGATGCCGGCCACTTCGAACACCAACACACCCACCTTTGATCTCTTAACCACACGGCTTGAATCAAGGGTTTGTGAGATGGTTTTCTTGACTTTGAACAGCCATGTTTCAAGAGGCATGGTGAGGTTTGTGGGGAGTGAATTAAGTGAAACACTCAATTGGGTATTTGGAGATCAAAGAAGTGCAGATGGGTTTGCAAAAAAGAAGTGAAAAAGTTAAAGAATTGGATTGAAATTGAAGAGGAAGTGAAGTGAAGCTCGTGGGTTGTCTGAGAAAGATGAAAGCCACATGCAGGTGGGAGTTTCAACTTTATTATTATTATTATTATTATTATTATTATTATTTTAGAAATGGAATAATATCCTTTTCTTTTGGTGTTGGGGAGGAAGGATGTTCATGTACCATTACTGTTTTCTATAATTTATATTGGGAAAAAGGTGTATTATTTTAGGATTTATTGTTTTTTTATTATTATTTTGTTATTGTTTGGGTCCTTTAAGACCTCTTACAAATTAAAACTAAGGTTGTACTTGCTTTAAGTTGTGCAAAGACGCGGTTAAAATGAGAACGCATAACACATCATGTTTATCACTATCCACTCTACTATATCTACTATTACTTTTAGTATTATCAGTATCTATTATTATAGGTAGTCCACTACTATGAGTAGCATTTATCGTCTTTTTCCTTATAAAAAATAGTTTGTTGGAGGCGGGGCTATCTCATTGGAAGCATACTTTCTATTTTATTGGATAGAGGAAAACCTCAACTTACTCTTACCCTCCACGAACCCTACTTCATTCAAAGTATATGATTAGTTTTGATGTTTGCTAAGCATATTCGTTGACTTTGACGATTCACCGATACAACTAATTAGTTAGTTGAATCTTAAAAGTCAGTCGACCAAATTCGAGAGGAGTTAAGCATTGTAGTTTTCCATAGGTTTTGCTCTCGATTTTATGGCTCACTTAAAACCTATGGAAAACTACATAGAAATGATTACATAGACGTTCAAGCTTGCCATTTTAGAAAGTGATTCCCTTCAACTTTCGTAATCCGCCTTGAATCGTCATATATATCTCACTAACTTAAAGTCGATATGTGAAATCATATCACGTAAACACTGCTTGCAACAAGAGTACTTTACATTAAAGAGCCGTTTTGAAGATGATACATAAATTTAAAGTAGGCATACATAGTTATGTCGTGTATCCACTAGAACGGGTAAGAGTATCATGAATCAAATGAGCATTTGATTGATACGTAAATACAAAAAAATGGTATGGAAAAATAAAGAATTCACATATTTAATGGTTTTCGTTGTAGGCTAAACATATTCAGTTGCTGACCCACCCAAAAATCTTTGGGGTGGGAGTGTTGGAGATTGGTTGTCTATCGCTAACTACTAAAAAAACGTTGGTCTGGTTACTAATGTTTAATTCAATAATCTAATAATTAATCTAGCAACAAGTTTTGAGAAAAAGAAAATTGTTGTTTTAGTCCCTGTGGTTTGACCAGAAGCAAGTTCTATGTGCACTTTTTTTACAAGTTTCTACAGGAAAAAAAACAATTTCTAATATTTCTATTAAAAATAAAATGATATTTACCATAAAAAGTAAGATACTTTCTTATTTTTCTCATAAAAGTCACTTAACAATTTTTTACACATAAAAAGCAAAATACTTTCTATTTTGTCTCATAAAAAGAAGGCACATACACATAAGCTAGAGGTAGCAGAGATGAGAATGCTTAGGTGGATGTGTGGACATACTAGGTTGGACAAGATACAAAATGATGTCCTTAGGAATAGATTAGGTGTGGCTAGTATTGTAGATAAGATGAGGGAGGGAAGGTTGAGATGGTTTGGGCATGTTAGGAGGAGACAGTTGAAGGCCACAGTTAGAACTGTCGAATCTCTCATTGTCGAGGAGAGGAGGAGTAGAGGTAGGCCAAGACTGACTTGGGAGGAGCGTATTAGGGTGGACTTGCTAGACTTGCATCTCTATGAGGACATGGTCGAAGATAAGAGTTTTTGGAGACGTAGGATCAAGGTTAATGACTTTTAGGAGATTGACAATTTTTTTTTGCTTAGGAGCTTAGTTTTCAAATTATTTTGATGGCCTTTACATGGTAGGATTTGCTTGTGTGCATATATGTGGTGTGCTATATGTCCATATTACGTATTTTTAGCACGTTATGCCTTTATTTGTTTTAATTTTACTTTTATATCTGCATATTGCTTTGGAGTTGGGGCTCTTACTGGAAGCAGCCTCTCTACCATCAAAGATAGTGGTAAGGCTTGTCTACATCTCACCCTCTCTAAACCATACAAATTCCTTCGGTCTATGCATGGGATTACACTATGTATGGTTGTTTTTTTGTCTCATAAAAAGCCCCTTAACAATTATATAAACACTAAAGTCCCTACATATGTTAAATTGAGCAAAAAAATAGAGTAAACTGTCATTTTGGTCCCTGAGGTTTGTGCAGTTTTGCCACTTTAGTCCAAAATTGTCATTTTAGTCACTATGGTTTTAGTTTTGTGCCATTTTGATCCAAAAACAAAGTCAGCTCATATTTCTAAAAAAATCTTAGTTTTTGTCATTTTCCTTAAGAGCAAAATGTTCATTTTAAACATTAATATATATATAAATAAAATAAAAACTCCACTCTCTTCTCTCTCTTCTCTAACACCACTGCCACGATGAACTCCACCACCACTGCCTCCCCCTTCTCACCACCGCCACCACTACCTCCTTAACACTGCCGCCACCACCACACACCTTCGGGTCGAGTACCGCATAAACTTTCAAACACCAGCCAATCGAATCAAGATCAATATATATATAAATACAATAAAAAAACCTCAAATCTTCTGGATCCGCAACGAATCGCTTCACGTGAGGCATGAAATCTCTGTTCCAAATCAACTCATCAGAGGTGATGGGGTCTTCTTTCTCGCCGCCCCAATACTTCCGGAGCTTGGTGGTGCTTGGTGGTCCGCCCGCCGTAGTCTCCGGGGGCGACGCCGGTGGACCATTTTTGGGGCTTTTTGTTGGGCAAGATGATCTTGGTGGGTAGAGTGGCATCCTGATTCATGGGTGTTTCTGTGCAGGTTACTGAAAGACAGTGGCAGTTGATTCTTGCCATTGTTGATTGATTGTGATTCGATTGGCTGGTTGAAGTAGAGATTTAAAAGCTCCATCAAAATATCTTGAAGAAATTGGTTGAAATCGGCAACGAGAGTAGTGGCGGTGGTATAGATGTGGACATGTGGTTGCCTAAGACGCGATGGTTTCGGTGGATATGTGGTGTTCCGGTGTTGGTGACGGCGGGTTCTTTTGTGGTGGGAAAGAGAGAGATATGAAGGAGCTAGTACATTAATGTATAATAAAAGCTTTAAATAAAATAAAAAATAAATGACAATTTTACCCATGAGGAAAAGAACAAAATGACAGGATTTTATAAGACAAATATAATCTGCTTTCATTTTTTGAACAAAATGGCAAAAAAATGAAACCACAGGAACCCAGATGCAAAATATTTCAACTTTGGACTAAAGTGGTAAAACTGCCCAAAACTTAGGGACCAAAATGACAGTTTACTTAAAAAAATATAACAACTTGCTACATTAAGTTATGGTTCAACCTAAGATATGTTTGAAAATTCATAGGTCATTGCTAAAGAACCGTAAATGATTAAAACCAAAAATTAAACCGAATAAAATGAATTCGGTTTATAAATAATCCAATAAACCGAGTAAAACCAAATAATCCATACTTTATATTTAGTTGAATAAGCCAATAAAATTAATTTGGTGTATTCATGAAACCAGAAACCAAATCGAATTCAAATGCAATTTGTGATTTGGTTTTGAATTACTCAAATTCCTTTATCTTTGGTTTGATTTTTCGTTTGACCCAACAAAATTCAAACAAAAAAAGAAACGGAAAATAACCGAAGACACCTCTAAGCGCTCCGAGTGGTTTTATATTTTTGGTCACAAAAAGTATTTTTCTTTCTAATAAAATCACCTCCATGCCCGTTACTTCTGGTTCAACTTGTCCACCTATAATATTCTTCATAGGCAAGCTCCAGTTTTGCTGCTACCGGATCTACAACAGGCAAATTGTAACGCCCATTACTAAAAATCAATATTTTGATACTTTGCGGAAAATAGGCCCGGATATTTTTTCTCAATAAACTATACTTAATATAACATCACTTTCATATACTCGAATCATCAGTTGATACAAACCTACATACACGACGTGCAAGGATTTTTATAAAATTTCTGCATGACCGTTCGTTTAACGAACAACCCTTACGAAAACTAAAACCTGTGATAATAGTTAATGATTAACAAATAACATAGCTCTTTAAAACGTTGATGAACTAGCAATATGCTAGAACAAAATACACTAGGGTACAAAAGACTAGACTCGCTAGGTTCAATAACCAAAACATATAATTGTTGGGCAAATCACAACCCAATCCACCTCTTATTTGACCCGCTCCCAAGACTTGATCACTTTCGCCTTATATCAGCTAACTTGTTAACCACATTCAATTGGAGTAACTCGTAGGTCACTCCCATCGTTCTTTTGTTATTCAGTTCCACCTTATTAACTCGGATCTCATTTCATTTATCCCTAGCTGCTCAATGTTCCTTCTGTTCTTGACGTCCATTTCCCATATTAGAATCACTAAATCCATTTACTCTTCACTTGTAATTCACCTAAGATGTACAACACCAAAAGTTAGTGATAACAACGTTTGGATTTGTTAAAAAACATCTGTATTTATTTAACGCAATCTATAAAGCGTGACAATAAGGCTCCTTAACTCCCAAATGAGAGATTCAAGCTCCTTATGTTTAAGCCTGCAAAACAGCTTTCTCCGCGTACTTGCTAAGTACGCGACTCACAGACCTGCAGTAAAATAATCATTATCGCAATCCCCTTTTAATATTAAAAATTCCATACTCGATACTTACCACCCCTTGGTTTGATCCATCAACCATGTTTCCAATAATCTTGTCCTTATTAGTTCCGATTCCTTTACTTCATATATTAGAAAAACTTTATATATAAAAGGCACATACCTTATACTTAATATTAACGATCTTTTGGCAAGTCTACGGTGCTTATTACTCCCAATATCTGCATCTTACTCCCATCACCTTGTTTATGATTTAATCATACTAATAAACTCGGAGATTTATATCACCGACAACAATTACCATTATCACACAACTTCGTACTAATATTAACTCTCCTTTACAATTCTTACCGCACACCATATAAATATTTTCACAAAGGTGTTTATATATTTAATAAAAATACTACTTGAGTGAAGCGTCACTCACATTTTCCCGTAGAGGTGTTGTCATCCATGCCATCCTTTTGACCCGTTGTTTCCCATCCATGTCATACCTGCTAAACAAGTCAACTTGCAAATCATCAGAACACATAACGGTCATTCACACCCTTTTAATACCTAAGTATTATTTACCCAACTCGTTATATGTGTTCTTGGCGATTTTCACCATTAGTCTATTAATTAGGTCAACCTTACCCAGGTGACCCGTTTTCACCCATTATTGCTCTTTATGCAAGTATTTTAAACACTTCTAATATACTAAGTTAGATGCATATAAACAACTAGAACTAACCATTTATGTTTAGTTCCAACGTATTCAAACATCCTTCTTTATTTAGTTTTACAAAAAAACTTTATTTTAGTGCACCACTATTTTGCACAACTGTTGTATTCGGCCTATTACACCCTTGTACAGTTTTAAATGGTTCGACATATACAAATATGATATGTAGAATACTTTTATATATTTTCAACCCAAAAAGAATCACCCAAATTGGAAATTTATATGATTTTATATGATTTCCGGAAGAAACATGACTCATTCATAAATCAACCAATAATTCAGCTTTAAACCAATCTGGTAAGCTGTTTTGTACTGCAGTTTTTGTATATATATCCTTCTTATTTCCTCTATTCTAAAAATATTTAGAAAGTATACTTTTCCAACCATATAAAGAACACCCCAAACGGACACTCGGTTGATTTTATATGATTTTTTGAAGTCTGCCCAAAATCTGATTAAAAAGCTGCGAAAATCATGTTTATGGTACTTCTAACTTCGACCCAAACCATAAAATGCAGCCCTATTTCATGGTTAAAACGTACGTTGAACTCTTAGAAAAGGTTAGGAACATCAAACACATAAATTATATATCAATGGATGGCAAAACATTACAAAATTGCAAACAATCATTCCAAAACCATCCAATTTTCAAAAGCCCCAATTTAAATCAAGAACCCTTATCTTCATAGATCAAGTACAACCATAGCTAATCATCAAGAAGGTAATTACAACTTGCTAACATCAACATAAAGTCATAAAATTCAGATTATAGTCATATCTTGTTCAATTAAACAAGAAACCCTAACATGCATCTTAATTAACAATGGAATTTCTAAGTATCATCAACACGAAATAACTATGATAAAATCATCTGTAACTTATGAAATAGATCATGTATCACCAAAAACCTTAACTTTCATCATGATTACACTTTTAACTCAAGAACACATGAAAATCTAGGGTTTTTTATAGATATTAGTTACCAGCCTTCTACATAACAGAGGATGTTCATAAGTTCTTCAATTCCATTAATCAATCACCTAAAATCGATGTATTGAAGCTTCCCTCAATTTCTTCTTGACCCATGGCTCCCATGGCACTCGCACAAAGAATACGTATCTTTTTTTTTCTAGAATTCTCTACACCTCAGGTTAAAAGAGAATCTTTCATAATTTGGCAAGATTAGCCCTTCCATTTTCAAACCTCTTTATCCTTACAATCCTTGTTAAGTTTTATAACTCTACCATATTTTAAATACTAAATGAAGCTTAACATGGTAAACAAGGTTAAGTTATTTAAATTAAGTCATTAAATTCTCAAATAGAATTACTCATTTTATAATTAATTAGTTCAACATACATAAAATGCTACATAAATTCAGATGTATCAGTATATGAACATCCCCAAATTTGGGATGTTACACAAATCCATGTGTATGACCAAGTCGACCTAACCAGAAAGGGGCATAGTTGGTTTAAAAACGCAAATTGTGAGTGACTGGGATTTAGAAACTTGCATATGACTGATCACAGCACCAATAAAGACAATGTGTTGATGAAATCATCCCCCTAGCATCTCCCCGTTTGAAAGAGAGAAACTCATTTTCAGTAGTAAGGTCTTCCAACATTTCAGGTGCTACAGGAGGTTGCCCACGAAGCCGAAGTCATTTAAATGCGAGTTCAACCTTTTCTGGACTACAGAAAAATGTGACTTGTTTTTTGGACAACTTATGCATTAGTTTTGATACATTGCTTTCCTTTCGGACGCCGTCAAACAGTATCATTTTCATGTGTGCAGATGACTCGATAGCGACTTCCTCCTCGTTGATAAACTAGTTCTTATATTGTCTGTCACTTAACATAAGCCTGAAACACTACTTGATGTAGTCATGAGTGGAAGAGTGAAAGATAAGCACATGTGGCTGCGAGACATGGTTACAAATTGTTGCCGAGAATTATTGATTTGATCATCTAGTGGTTACAAGTTACGAGATTTTTGATTGAATTCATTATCAGCTGAGATTTGATCATCCAAATTGTCTCATCGAAAATGATTACATCCACAATCGAAATATACAACTTGTAACCATTTCTTTAACATAATTGAACATCTTGACAACATATTTTATCTTATCTGGATCGTCTTCTAGGTTGATTTTGATGTGTTTACAAGAATTAATGGCATATTCTTCTTCATTCACATACAACTCTTTCAATCTTCTATCACATAATATTTGAGTACACCCTAATTTGATAACATAATTTATGGATGATGCAAAAATGAAGACCTATGGATGTTGGTGTTATTAGAATCAACAACATACTCTTCAAATTTAGAAAGTAGTATGCTTTCATACACGAGTTTGTTTCTTTGTATCTTGAAACCGTTCATTATATCATGTGATTCCCATCTCCAAACATAATCCTCATACACGAAGACTTCAATTTCGAGACCATCAATTCTAACAATAAGAGAGATAATCATCATGGGATCTTATAATAAAAAAACCTACCACACAAACACAACTTCTTGGTGGTGATTCGTAAGCTGGTCCAAACATACAAAGATCAAAAGGAAAACGACCTTATTTGTAACTTGTAATTGATGTTGCAAACGGGATTTTAGGTTCTGTAAACAAGAATGGAAAACCTTAGGAGACTAAACTATGACGACCTAAACCCAAATTAGGTTAAACAACATATATATTAGCCATGTAAAAAAGTTTTTTTTTTAAATATTTTTATATCAATTGGTTATTGGACGTTATTATATATATAGGGGATCAAATATTAAACTAATTGAACATATTTGATATTTTGTTTTTGTAAGTTAAATAATTATACATTACATATACTTAGTTTTTTCTTACATATGTCGTAGTATTAGGATTTCAAATGGTTCTATTAAGTGATCCATACATGTAGTTTATTTTTTGTTTTTCTAACTACATTTCCCATCCTTGTCATTTATAGTTTGAAGCTCTCCTTGATATGTTAGTGCAAGCAACGACTTGGCAGGTTGTTTGTAACGTTTAAATTATTTTTTTCTTATGCCTTCATTTTTGGTTTGGAATTCTCACGTTTTGTTGTAATTCAGGCTACTAGAATTGCAAGGCTGGTTTATGTTGGCGGTCTTCCTCCAACTGCTGATCAACATGCTTGTCTACTGAATCTTTTAATTAAATTTTCCTTTGTATCTGGTTGATTTGTTTGTTCATAAATGCATCTAACCATCTTCTTTGCAGAATGTCGAAGCTTTCTTCAATCTTGCTATGGATGCCATTGGTGGAAAAACTACTAGTCTAGGTTAGTGTTGGCCAAAAGTTGCATGTGATTAGGTGATGCTTTATGATTGAAGTTTCATGTGTATTATTTATTCTCTGCACATTGTGAGTTTGTGTATTAAATTGGTGGACTACAGTTAGTACATCACATGTTTTTTGTTTCAATATGTAAACAACCCTTTTAAGTTTATACTCTAAAAAAGTTGCATTTGATCAGATGGTGATACTGTTTTCAATGCTTACATGGGTCATCAAAGAAGTTTGCTTTTGTTGAGATGAGATCTGACGAGGACGCCAGCAAGCAATGTCTTTGGATGACATTATATTTGAGGTAGTCTAATTGTCATTTTCTATAAATTAATGACCGTTTTTCTCAGTGTGCATAATCAAGTATATGTATATGTTTAGGGAGTGCCTGTGCTGGTGAGGAGACATACAAATTACAATCGATCAATAGCTGCTGCCCCTAATCCCAATCTGAACCGTGCTGATGTTGGCCTTCCACCCTGTGGGCTCGAGGGTCCTAATGGTATATACGCTAGTGGGTTGCCATACTTGTCACACCCCAACCGATGGCGGAAACCTCGGAGTGAGACGAAAACATGATTGCTCGAGGCATCATAACTTGCTAATTGCGACAATAGTTAAATAATTCAAATTTCATTCATACTAAAGATTAATACATTGTTTTAGAAAGGAAAGTACAACATAATGCAAATAACATAACAACATGAATCAAGACTTAAATTAAAGTTTAGGTGTGCTTCTAGTACACCCTAAATATCGTTCTTCAATCGTCATCAATTAGTTTTCTGCAACATGTATTAAATAAAAATCAACAAAAGTTGGAAAGTATACAAGTTTGAATACACAGCATAACTATGACTAAAAGTTTTCTCATATCAACATGGTAATTTGCATACATTGTTCGTTAACATACTAGCATGTGTTATCTATAAGTCAAACCAAAGTATACCGCAATCATGCATATCCTTGTCGTCGAAACGACAAGGTCGTAAAGTAGATTTCTTAACAATTCCATAGCGCTATAATTGTTAAGGTAGGCTTACAAAGTTAATGAGCATATAGAACACAAGTATAAATATAGCATGTGACAAAAAGAATATAACAAGTATCATGTCTTAACGGATAGAGCGTGTATGTAAACAAGTTTGATGCTGAATATGTGATTGGTAGTATACTGTACATGTTACACCTTAAGTATGTAAAAAGGGAAAATGAGTTCGAGTATACTAGTAAATCCACGAACGTGAGTTTGACAAGTCCTGAGTTGGAAACATCAAAGTTACCCTAAAATGGGAAACGAAGGTGTGTGAGTTACAGATTCGATTGTTTGGATTGGATTCGGAATTTAGAGGGCAAATTATAAGTTATAGTAAAATGTAAAGTAAAGGTACCATGAAAATGGTCATGCAAGGAGGTAAGATGATTAGCATCCATTAAACCTCATTATATGATTCACCAAAGCACAAAATCATCAAACTTTTTGATGATATCGGTTGGTCATGAATGTGAATATAAGAACATAAAACTACTGGATCTAAAAACAACCAAGTGAGCTAGCTAGATGCGTGCATCCCAAACATGGAGAGTGTTTGGGGACGTGATGTAGCCTTGTCCCTTTGTTTGAAAGTTGTTTTGAGATTTTGTGGTATGTAGATAAGCTAACAAATCAAAAAAGTGAGGTAGTGGAACATAGTTGGATAGCCAAGGCTTCCATGGTTCACACTTTTACCTAAACACAAGTCCCACCATATTGAAGATGATGAACTTGCATGGTCTCAACACTTGTAGGTTGATTGGAACCTTGTTAAAAAGCAGAAAGTTTAGGAGGTTCTTGGACCTCTAAACTTGTGGGAATCAAGACCCTATTCAAGCCCCATAACCATAGGTTTGGTTAGAAGCAAGGTAGGTGTAGGATTTTTAGAAGAACAAGATGAACATTAACTTGTTATGAAAGGTTTGTTTAAAATAGAAAGTTTTAACCACTTTGAACACCATTTCTAGAGTTACCATGTTACACCATGGTGAACCTTAGATAACACTCCTAGAGGTTATCCAAGTGGTTTGATACAAGAAAACAAGAAGAAAAAGTAGAAGAAGTGAGTTAGAACTCACTTTGAACACAAGAGAGTATTCTGCTTAAAATCATAATTTCCTTGAAGATCTTGGAGTGTTTTAAGAGTGAAATGAGGTTGTGGAAAGCGAAAATGTGTTAGGGAAGGCTTGGATTTATAGCGGGGAAGTAGGGTTTAAGTCATAACTAAGTTAGGAGGTGATTGGAGGAGAAGGGGGTGGAAAAAGTGGTTGAAATGGGTGAATCCGGACTTAATTTGCAAGTTGTACATTTTTATGGCCATCACGTCAGACATGCTTACGGCCATAAGGACATGGTTATGGTCCGTAACCACCTTCAGTTTCCAAAATTCACATTTTAGCCCCTCATTGTTGTTAGTTAAGTTATATTATGCAATAAACTTTGGTGTTAAGTATAATTTAGGGGAAAAGGGTAGTGTTTAAGCATATCATGTATATGGTGTATGATTGATTAAATTCCAATCTCGAATAAACTTAAATATGTGCCGGTTGTGTATAAATTATATGCATGACCTTGGGTAGGCATAAGCATCGAATAACATTTTGTAGTGTTGTATATAAAACACGCATTTGCAAACGAGTAAGTATTATGTATGCACAAATTTAAACAAGTAATATATTGAAATGTGTTTCCATTATGATCAAGTTTCGAGATTACAAAGATTGAACGAAATACGAATACACCTTTCTAAATAAGGAAAGTACAGAAATGCAAAGCGTTACAATACCTTTAGGGGGAAGCTAAGGTTAGGCAGTTTCTGGAGTCTTTCTGGGCTCTTAGTGGCTTTGATTATGTGAAAGAGAAAGATACTGGCAACAAGGTTATTCATGGTGCCACATTTGGTGATACAACCATTACGGTTAGACAGGCTAATTACCAAAGTGAAGTCCAACAAAATACCAAACAAAAAAGCAGCACCCAACAACATATTACATGGCAGGTGAGAAGTTCTACATTGCTTTTGCACCCATATGTACTGCTTTTTTCAGAGACCGATGACAGCGATCAACCCACCTCCCACGAGGGTTTTATTATGGACAGAAGTAGTAACCAAAGATAAACCGATAAACAATGAAGATTACGAAGACATAATGGCATGAACATAGAATGTCGAAAGTATGGTAAGATGGTATTTGTATTTTGCCTTAAAAAGACTAATTTTAAATTAATTTTGCAGGTGACTTAGTCAGAGTGATCGTCCCACGCCCAAGTCTTATTGGTATTGAACTAGTAGCAGGGGTTAGCAAGGTTAATTTTCAATATTTTGTTCTTTTCATGTTTAATTTCAGATAAAGATAAAGTGGGCTGTTAATTGCACTTTTTTGTCGAGTACTAGAGGTGGGCTGAGTGGCCAAATGGGTCATTTGGGTGACGGGTCAAAATGGTTTTGGGACAAAATAAGTGTTTTGGCACATGTTGAAATCTAGTTTGCCGCCTAGAGTAACGTGCACGTCTGGTGTTATAGACTTGTTTTTGGCAGATTTAGACTGTTTTTTGCATGGTTCTGTTTCAGGCGCTAAAAGCGCCTTGCTGTACTCAAGGCGGTTTGGCCTCGCCTCACCTCACCTAGGCACACGCCTTTGGTGCCTTTGACTACATTGGTTAACATGGGTTAGGTTAATCCTTTTTTTCTTACGCCTTCATTTTTTGTTTGTAATTCTCACGTTTTGCTTCAATTCATTCCACTAGAATTGCAAGGCTGGTTTATGTTGGCGGTCTTCCTCCAACTGCTGATCAACATGTCTCTCTACTAAATCTTTTAATTGAATTTTCCTTTGTATCCAACCATCTTCTTTGCAGAATGTCGAAGCCTTCTTCAATCTTGCTATGGATGCCATTGGTGGAAAAAAACTACTGGTCTAGGTTAGTGTTGGCCAAAAGTTGCATGTGATCAGGTGATGCTTTACGATTGAAGTTTCATGCGTGTTCTTTATTCTCTGCACATTGTCTATGAAATTGGTGCACTACAGTTAGTACATCAAATGTCGTTTTCAATAAATAAACAACCCTTTAAACTTCATACTCTAAAAAAGTTGCATGTGATCAGATGTTGATGATGTTGTCAATGTTTACATGGGTCGTGAAAAGAAGTTTGCTTTTGTTGAGATGAGATCTGCTAAGGAGGCAAGAAATGCAATTTGAGGTATTCTAATTGTCGTTTTCTAGAAATCCTATGTGATTTCTGTCTTAATTTCATCCACGTTTGACTTTTACCTTTCAAGTGTCGTCTTTGCTTCTGACTTCTGTTTGCTTTCTTAACTAGTTTTACTGCCACATTTTTGTGCATTTATTCCTCTTTCCAAGTTTTACTGCTTTTAGTGAAACAAATACTTCATTTTTAGACTTTGTATCAGTTATAGTCTTGTTTTAAGGCTATCTCCAACGCCGCCGGCGCCCTTGCCACGCTCGAGCCGTCCTTTGCATATTACTTCAATATATTTTTAGGGTAGAAGTTTTATGGGCTTAATAGACTTTATTAATTAAACACAATTAACAACAAAATGCTACATAACTTGGGATAGTCTGCCCCTTTTCTATCATTTAATTAAAAAAATTGTTGCATGTGTGAATACAATCTCTCTGTTTTTGCAATTTACTTTTATTTTAAATATTATTGTTTTACTTATATTCAGATTTTTTTTTAATTTTAGATATTAATTATTTAAATACAAATAATTTAAATAATTGAATATAAAGAAAAATGAGTGGTGATGTGAAAAATGTATGGATATGTAAGGATATTTGTATGGTTGGAGGTGAAATTGAAAGTTTTTAAGAATTTGCAAGGATATGATGTGGAAGCTGACTACGCGGTAAGGGCGCCTAAGGGCCTCTTTGGCATTGGAGATAGTCTAACTCAACTCAAACATTATACTTTTTAGCATAAAAAGTAATATTGATATATGGTTGTATGTCTTTACACTAGAGGATACTGATATATATGAATATGATTTTGCTTGTTTGCATTGTATATGCATTTACGTTTACAGGGCAGTATCTTTGTTGCATTTTGTATTTTGGTCTAATATGGATTAACATTGTTTGTAAGGCATGCTTTTGTGTTAATATTACTTCTTATGGTGTGTTTAAGTGTAGATCTTATATTATACAAACAGTTAAGCTTAGTCATTTTTTGGTCTTTCTTGCACTTATATATCTTTAAAAACCACATTTTTATTTTTAACTTTATATTTATACAGATACTAGGTTAGTAACCTATCCAACCTCATTAATTTGAGTTATTTGTTTATAAAAAAAATACTTAAAGTTAATTTTTCCTGGTTTTTGTAGAATATGCGGATACAGAAAGCTCAAAAGAAGCTTGGCTTGGATTACATGAAAGGAAGATCGGTTCGAACCCAGTCGTTGCAACCTTTTACCCGGAGAATAGATTCAACGCGGGCGAGTATAATGGATAGTATTTGTGACAACTTTAACTGTGAAGAGTGATTACATTACTAATAGATGTCTATAATTAGGTTAACAACTATTCTAAACCGCGTAGGAACCCCATTAGTTTACTATTAATGGTATGTTAAATAAAAAGGATAGAAGTTTCCATAAATTGAAGCTTTAGTTACAAAACCAAGAAGTGTTACATATGTAACACAATTAGCAACCGAAGTCAAATAAACAAATAATTATATGTAATAAATAAAAATTAAATAATAATAATCTATTATACATAATAAACGAAAATAAATTTGGGACACGTGTCGCTTAATTATGGTCTTCTAGATGTGGTTTAGGCGAGAAAATGTATGGGTCTTTTTTTCCCCTTTAGTGAAGCCCCGTTTGTACCCGGTTTTGGTTATTCGGATCCATATATATTCTTTCTAAAAGAAAAGATGTTTTACTTTTTTCATATTAATCACAATCACCAACCCTTCGTCTCCTTCCTTCTCTCTCATCTTTTACCATTGCGATATTGATTTGAAGATCCATGTCCTTCATGCTCTCTTTTCTTTTACCATTGGTGATATGGATTTGAAGATCCGATCAAATCCAGGTATAACATTCATCTTCGATTGTTATTTTTTTATTGATCATCTGATCCGATTCTGAAGGTTTTTGTATTTTTGATTGTTAAAGGAAGCTTTTGTTTCAGTAGATCAGGAAATTTGATATCTCATGAAATCGTTATTATCAATTTTAATGTTTAGAAAACATTATTATCTTTTCTTTAGTAATTGTCATACTTTTTTATTGGGGAATTGGCCTGTAATAATCCTACCTAGACCTTATTGGCCATTAATAATCCCACCTCAGAATATTCCCCCCACCAGTCCCACTTTTCACCTATTTTTCCTACAATGGTCCCCCGTTAAAAAAACTTAACGGAGTTAAGCTTTTTTCTAAATTACAAACAAATTTTTTAGGGCTTTTAATCAGAACGATGATACGAGTCCATTGATGTAAAACTTACTTCGAAATGGTGCTCCAAGTGACTTAATTTTGGTTATTGGAAATTTAAACACCCGAATTGAAGCGCCATTTTCATCGTTTGGAGCATCGTTTCGAGGAAAGTTTTACATCAATGGACTCGTATCGTCGTTCTAATCAAAAGCCCAAAAAAATCTGTTTGTAATTTGGAAAAAAGTTTAACTCCGTTAAGTTTTTTTAACCGGAGACCATTGTAGGAAAAACAGGTGAAAGGTGGGATTGGTGAGGGGAATATTCTGAGGTAGGATTATTAATGACCAATAAGGTCTAAGTGAGATTATTACAGGCCAATTTCCTTTTTTTATTTAACTATTTCAACATTTTCAAATGTTTTTTGGTTTATTGTTTATTTACACATCATTTAAAATATGTATTTGTATAAGTTATTTTATGTTTTTGATATAAGATGTTAACCAGTAGGGATAACATATATAATTTTTTCGAACCCGGTAAGCAGTCCCGGGTGATAACTTAGTATTTATATAAACCAAAAATTTATATATTAATGTATAAAACCCTATTGATTTAATCAAATTCCAGTGGTATCACCAAATCTTACATATTTATCAACTAATCATCTAACCAATCCAATCCCTAACCCAACCCTTTGTAATAGACACCTCCCCCCTCCCATGCCATTATATTCTGAACATTATATAAAATATTAAATTGTAACACTAATAAAAATAAGCATGTCGCAAAGGCAAAATCAGGATTTTATAAAATATTATATTTAAAATCTGTAAGAAGAAAAAAAAACTTGCAACAACTTTGACGGCACATACACTTGTGTTTTAATAACTTGTACATTATCATGCTCAACTCAGTTTTTGATTAAAATTTACATGAAGACAGAGAAAAAAATAAGCACGTTGGAAGCACTTTGAAAAAAAAATGATTTAGATATTTAACAAGTTTAACTAAAGTTGATGAGGCTATATAGTAATTACTCAAAAAATACAAAATTAAAAACTACGTAGACAAACCTTTAGGTATAAAAATTTTGTAACCAATTTATAAAACATTAAATAAAAACTATACTAATCACATTGCCATTTAAAAAAAAAACCTTTGTCCAATTTATTCAAAAGCTTGAAGTAAACTTTTTAAACGTATACTAGATCAGGAGGAGGCGAATGATTTGGATACTTGTTTTGAATATTTTAAGTGGAGTTTGTATGACAAATGAACCAGATTTGTTGGAAGTGGACTCCTGATGTTAAAGAGGAGTATCCGATGGTATCGAAGGATGGGTGCCTAAAAAAATTAACATATTCGTATAGAGAGCGGAGTTGAAAAAATTACCTAACACTAGTCGCCTTAAGACGAAGAAATATGTGCAAGTGGAATCAGTTACATGTAAACTATGCGGAGGGTACCGAATATTTTTGCGTTTGAATTTCGAGACTTGTGCTAGATCAATAATAAATTAATAATATCAAGCGTGGTTCCTTCAAAGACAAGGCGGTTAATGCAATCATTCGTTTGACATGTTGGAGCGTATGGAAGGCGTGAAATGAAGTTATCTTTCCTGACAACAAGGCGAGCATAGCTAAAGTTATGGAAGGTGTTAAGTCTTTAGCGTATATTTGGATAAAAAAAAATGGCTCATCGAGTAACAATCTTTCTTGGATTGATTGATGCTCGTTTTAGATGTAATTTGACATTATGTTTTTCTAGCTTCTTGCTAGTTTGTTTTTTTAATGAAAGTCAACATTTAGTTTTAAACAACTTTTTATGGAATTTTGGTTTTGTAATAGCATTTAATTTTGTGCTAAAACTAAAAAAAATGCCCATTTGGTGGTTAAGTGAACCGAACATTATGGTTTTAGTTAGGGCTGAAACCGATTCGTTTTTTACACAAAACCAAAAATTACGGTTTTAGTTAGGGCTCAAATAGAACTAAACCGTCCCATGCACACCCCTAGTTGTTAAAGTATTGGATTATTTATGTTTTGTTGTTATCATTTCATTGTCACTACTATTATTCTTTTCATACATGAGCAACTTTTTACTCAACCATATATGTTTCTTTTTGTTATTTTCTTTTGTTTCCACGATAGGTGCTCAAGTGAATTATGAGAATTTGTTAGGACAGTAAAACCACAAATCAGAACATGAATGTTCGAGAAAGTTTAACGGACTAAATATTATGTATATCAAAATATTTAATTTTGAACTTATGTAAGGATTTGGAAATTGGTTATAGTGATTTTAATCAAACAAATGCAAAACGAGGAATATAATTAAGTATAGAGACAATAATACCTTACACGACCTGCACCATTACTCGCACATGAAGCGAATATAATCAAATATTGTGTTGACCAATATAATTGTTGATTAGACGCAACGCGACATGTTTAATAAATGGGTGTATCCGAAAACCCTTTTATGACAGATGGGTTAGTAATGTCAGATAGTATAGACTAGTTCGAGGTTCTTTCGATTGAAGAAAGATGAAAGGTTTCAATCAGTGATTTCTATTGAATAAGATCATCAAAGTGAATTAAATTATGAGGTCGCGGTAGGCTAGGCATTTGTTGAGTGATGAAAAGAAGGCAGGGGTAGGAATGGAAGAAGAGTGTAAAAATATATGATTTGTTCTTGAGAGTGTGTAAAAATTATAGGATTTGTTCTTGAGACTTTTAGGCTGCCATCTTAAAAATTGGTTAAAATTACTTTATTGTCCATCCAATTTGGTTAATAAAATAGTATAGATAGATGATTAAATATTAAACTAATTCAACATATTTGATATTTTGATTTTATAAGTTAAATAGTTATACATTACATATACTTAGTTTTTCTTACATATGCCATAAAGTATTAGGATTTCAAATGGTTCAATTAAGAATTTGCATATACTTATTCTCAACTCTTAATATAACCAAAATTATCTTAAACATTATCCCAACTTATCTTAAACATTATCCCAACAAAAGTATATACGAAGTTTAACATATTAGGTTTTTACTAAGTTTGGTAGAAAAAACTGAATTATATACGAATCTTAATTTTAAACAAAATACTCTATATAACGTTTGAATTTTTTATATTTTTTTTACCATTTATATAAAATATATATAATTTATATAACTAGTGGCGAAGTATTTAACTCTTAAATATTTAACACTAGGTTAGATCCCCTGTATTGCACGAGTTAAATAAATACACTGTTATATACTTAGTAATTTAAAAGTTATGTCTTTAAAAACTCGTGCATTGCTTGAGATGAATAAAATAAAATAAAATATAATCTCTTAATGCGTACCAATTATCAAGATATGTTTGAAAAAAATGAGCTTTGATACGACAATTATATATTCTGTTAAGTTAATTTTAACTAACATAATTTTGAAGTTAGTTATATTTTAAGATTTAAATAGAAGCTTTTAATTAGAAAAAATAAGTTTACTTAAAAATTCATAATTAATTTTATATTAATTTATTTAGTTAATTATAAATTACTATTTTTAGTTAAAGAATTAGTATCCATAATTAAATATAATAACTATTATACATTATACATATGATTTATAACTTCTGATGAACAGTAGAAAATATTTTTTATTTTAACATATTTTATTTTTTTATTTTATGTTTCACCCCTAATATATTAAATAATTATACATATGATTTACAACTTGTGATGAACAGTAGAAATTTTTTTTAATTAATATATATTATTTTTTTATTTTATGTTTCACCCCTAATATCTTAAATAATATAAACTTTTAACCCATTTAGTTTTTTTTTTAATTTAAGTTTTATTCGATAACTCGAGTTTATTATTTTTTAACTGAATACTTGATTGTGTTTTTCTCCTCATATATGATTTATAACTTGTGATGAATATAACAATTGCAAGTTACATGAACACTAACTTGCAATTTGTTTTTTTCTTTTTTATCTTTTCTTTTTTTTTTTGTTTTGTCTTTTGTCTTTTTTTTATTTTTTTATATTTTACCACTTAACTTTTAGCGTTACAATTACAACCCTTAATTTTTTTAAATACTTTTTAATTGAGTTTTACGTGTTTATTTTTATGTACATTTTGGTATAAATTCAAATTCATTTACGTGCTTTTCCGGTAATAATTGGGTCAAATATAATATGTTTTAATTTAGAAAACATTTTTTATTGTAATATATATTATTTTTTATTTTAATTTTCACCCCTAATATATTAAATAATATAAACTTTTAACCCATTTAGTTTTTACTTAATTTAATTTTTATTCGATAACTCGAGTTTATTATTTTTTTGATTGAATACTTGATAATGTTTTTCTCCTCGATGTTCCCATATAGACTTTCTAGGAAAAAAGAATTTATTCAAAATACTATACAGTGTTATTATCGGAAGTGATACCACTCTCGTCTTTATTGTTTATTATCAATATCGTCACTGATATTGTTATTATTAGAACTGACACCAGTATCTGTTTATATGGTTTTTCATGTAAAATGAATTTTTTGTGCATATCATGACTTTGTATCGAGTGATGCTACCATAGTGACACCGTCACAAACCGAATCGATACCGGTCAAACTATTGTATCACGCAGGAAAATTTCGCTAGTTAATAATTAAAAAAGAAGTATTCAATTAAACATCTGTGAGAAAGATGCGAGAAAACAAAAAATAAAATGGCCCCATGTGTTGATAAGTGTCCCCTGTGTTTTATGGTTTTCTTTGATTATAGAGTATATGTATGATTAAAAACTTACTAACACTAGAATAAGTATAAATGCATACATCTGTTTAAAGTTTCGATTTGGTACCTAGGTCGTGACGATGTTGGTGGTCGATCATCGGAGCTCCACTTATCTTCCTGGACAGATGCGAACAAGAGAGACGAATAATTCGGATGCTACCAGCCTTTGATTTTTAGACAAAGGGTCTCAAACTTGGTGAATGCGTGCTTTTAAGGTTGCTTTCGGTTCTGATTTGCAGGTGAAGGTGTATATGTGTGGTACATATTTCTGTTTCTGTTAAAGGAAAAACAACATAAATGTAAAAAAAGAATAATTATTTCTCAAATAAGACGAAATAGGAGTAGAGATAAGCTCGGTATCTGTACCGTATTGAAAATCGCCACTTATGGGTACTGATACCAGTACCGAAAATATTTGGTACGATGTGATACCAGTATTTAAAGGTAAACCGCACACGTAAAATATGTCGTCGTCGGCAATGCATAGTCATCAGTTTGCTACACTTGTTACAATAGAACTTTGTGTTGTTTTTAACTAGTAAATATCCCCGCGCGATGCGGCGGGTCCAAATGTAAAGTAACTTGGATTTATGTAGTAAATATCTAAATCGTTTCTGAACAAAAGTTACGTCCAAACGTAGATAAACTCCTCATCATCATCATCATACTTAGTAAATCCCACCTATAGCAAAGCTAAGGTAGGGTCTGAGAAGGGTAAATGTAGACAGCATTACCTCTACCTCGTAGGAATAGAGAGGCTGCTTCCAGTGAGACCTCCGGCTCAATAGCAGTTTTGCATCAAGCCTTGTACATAAGGCACATAACACTTAGCAATTGGGAAAAAAACCGATTAGTGCAATGTAACACTCTGAAAACGGGTTTGGTAGTCAAACCACGTTAATAATAATGAACGGGTGAAATACTGTTAGTGGTAAAACTTAACCCGGTAAATATTAGGATTCAAATAAATAATCCTAATGTTAATTAAAAAGAAGAATAAAAGCTTCGAGAAGACAAAGTTTATAAGAGGCCCGAGTTAACGGGACATAAAATAAAATGGGCTACAACTCCCTGAACCCACTAAGTTAACTAGGAATAATAAACCTAGTTAGTAATGTGTAATTAAGTGATAAAGTATGAGTTATAGCTTCATTTGATCAAAACGAAACATGAGGGACTAATATGAACAAGTGGGTAAAATTAAGTTTTAATAAAAACTAATAATAAAAACTAATAATAAAAACACAACACACACTAAGTGTGTGTGTGTGTACGGCCAGGAGAAGGAACAAGGGGGTGAAACCCTTGTTCAAGTTCAAACCCAAAATTGAAGGTCAATTCGAGACCTGAATCGATGCATGAACGCAAATTATTGATCACCTAAGCTAGGAGATCAAAAGATATGTCAAATTTTGTAATTTGGTGATATATTTAAATCTTGATAAACACTCATAATTGGAATTCATGCTTGAATGTTGAATGTATAAGTGTTGTTATGTTGAAATCATGTCTAGGAGTAAACCCTAGTTGAAAGTTTGATGATTTAGGGTTGAAAACTATGAAATTGATGAACACCCATATATGTGTTAAGTGGGTTTTATGTCATTGTGATGAACACATGATTTTGTATGTGTAATTATGAGAAAACTGAAGTTATGATGCAAGATAGTGATATAGATCATGAATACTAGACCAAGGGCTTGATTTTGATAATATAAACTTGGTTAAAAGTTAGTAATGAACTAGAAAAGAGTAGTATAAAAATCTTGGCCGCAAGGTGTTTGTTAAAATGCCTAAACAAATGAGGATATGTAGAAATTACGAAAGAAACAAGTAATTGGCTAATTTGACTAATTACGTGTGATATGGAATAATACGGGTTCTAAACATGATGTTGATTTGAACCTAATTGTGCATAAATATAAGTAAATAGACGATTGACTTTTAAAAAGTCAAACCGACCTATGATAGAGTTCAATAAGTAAAACTGGTATAAAGGTTCATAAGGTGTGAAGGTCATGATTTACAATGACTAATCTAATCACCTTGTGAATATTATATGATAGTTTGACGCTTGACAAGCTAGGTGGAAGCTTGGGATGGAAGCGGGTCAAACGAATCAAGTATGAAGGAAAAAGCGTAGTTTGGATGCAAGGTAAGTGAAGCTTACACCCCTTTATAAATTACCTACTTGTGTGTATTGAATATTGAATAAGATAAATTTCGTAATATAAAAATGGTGTTCCGACGTGAAATAATATGAGTCGGAACAAGTGAAAATGGTGGGAAACCATAATTAATGGTAAAAAGGGTAAAACGGTAAATTAGTCATGTGATGAATAACAAACAAGGAATTTTGAAATATCACGTTGTGGTATAAACCATGACATGTAAAAGTGGTAAAATATTAATCCGGACATGAGTTGACGGATAGATAAAAAGATTCGAAAAGACACCACATGGCATAAGTCATAACGGGTCAAACAAAATAAGAAACGACCTTTGAGAAATATGAACTCACGGAGTAAACTGGAATAGGTTAATGAGGTGAGATGGTAATTAAATACCATCTCAAAAGATAAATGGTTATTTCAACTAAACGGGTCAAATGGTGTTAACATCATTTGACAATAATAATTGATGATCGCTTGTTGAGTTTTGTGATCACAGGGAAATAAGATATGGTTCGCGTTGCTATTATCTAGTAATTAATAGTGAAAGGTATTTAAACAGGTCAATGCCATGACCCGATCCAGGTACGCATAAATAAGACTATAGCAAAACGAGCAATTTTGGTTAAATATCTAGTAAAAGTCCTTCATCGTAAAATGAGGGACTAAAGTTGACCAAAACGCCATTGACGGGTAAATCGGACAAACGACCCTTATGGGTTGTTTAGAAATAAGTTATTTGATCAATTAAACACTTAGTACAAGTATAAAAGCGAAAGGTATGATTCTGGTGAGTCAAATTCTTTAAAATACGTTTTGTCGTAAATTAGTAATCCGAAAGATAAAACTCGAAACAAATAGTCACCACATTAAAATCCACTACAATTATAGTTGTGATGGAAGATTATTTGTTAAAGTAATGTGGTAATATAATGCTAGAAGCGAATGTAAGTGAATTATGCGGAAAAATGCTTAAATACCCCTTAACGGGTCAAAATAAGCATCTAAGTAAAAACGGATGTAAGAATATATATAAACTCGTGAATTGAACCTAGGATAATAGCTAATATTGAAATTATAAGGTTCACGAGAAATTGGGATCAAACAAACATCTTTGTTTGATAAATACATGAACGGGTCCAAATTTAGTAAATATATATATTAAGCCGAAGGCTTAAAAATCTCAAATTTTGTTAATCCGGATGTCGGATTTTAACTCCATGTGATGGAGAACTAAATTACGATAACGTAGAAAGAAACGGAATCGTAATACGGATATGTTTTTTGAAAGTTATGCAAGTTTTCATGCATAACAAGTTCGAGTTGGTAGAGCTGGGAATACGCAGCACCAGCCAAAACAACTTTCTGTCAAAAAGGGGCCGTGGCGTAGCGGGACGCCCCCCGTCGCGCGTGGCGACGCCCCTAAAAATAAAAAAGTTAATAAATGTTGTTTTTCTTGTTCGTTTTAGCATCCGGACTTGATTAAACACTTGTAAACTCCGAATGACTAACCCATTTCATGGTTTATGAAATGTAGGTATATTTTGAAGTACCGAATGACGATCAAGCTCAACGAAGAACCGAACACAATCAAGATACAAGCTTCCGCACGATGATTCGTCGTCATTTTAAACGACGAACTTATAAACATAATGTTGAAATGTTTTAAATTCTTAAATGTTTTAACAAACCCGCATTTTTCAAATGTATGTGTAATCGTAAATACACATTTATACTCTAAACCAATATGAAAACTGTTAAATAGAAGTATGGGTCTTACATGCAAGTACCCCCTTGTCTTTCGGCTATCAGCGCCACCACATGATGCATGATTAACCAACCGTCCCCAGCTTTTTAACGTTATTTTCACGAAATTAGTAAAATAACGTTAAAGTTAGTGCACTTTCACTTTTGCCCCCAAGGGCCCACACATATATACATTATATGTGCATACCGCAAATGGGGCTTCAAACGTAGATAAACTAAAGATTTATATAAAAATAAACACGGAAACGTATTATATATGCCCGACTTATTTGCGAAAGAAATTTACATCGAACACCAACCTTACCTTATACTGACACGTACAAAGAATAAGTAAAAATCTATGTTTTTTAAGTTATAAATGGCACCACGCATTGCGGTGGGGCCGAAACGTAAAGTAAATCAAACTTGTAAAACAAAATTTATGCCAAAACGTAGATCAACAGAAAACGCACAAAAAAGCAAAAAAAAAATTATATCCGAGTCTAACTATTTTCAAAGAAACGTAATGAACTTGAATTTATACGACATGTACCGAAATATAAGGATGTAAAAATCATTACAATTTTTTTAGAAAGTTGAAGGGCTATAAATGTCAATACTAAATGTTGAAGGGCAAAGGCTTTAACAAAAACCTACTAAAAGACAAAAAAAACGTAATAAACTTGAATTTATACTAAGACGTACAAATATATAAGCATGATTATAAAGTTTATAGAAAGTTGAAGGGTTGTAAGTGGCAATACTAAATGTTAAATGGTAAATGCTAAAATAAACAAAAAGTTACTAAAAGACAAAAGGAAAAAAAACTAAAGAAAAGTGACCAATGGGCAGTTGCTCGCGCGTTGCGGCAACGTCGAGACGTAAAGTAACTCCAACTTATACCGTCTAATAAAAACGTATTATATTTGAGCCAACTCGTTTTTAAACAAAAGTTACGTTAAAACGTAGATCAACCAACACGTACATAAAAAATACAAAGTTTGAAGGATTATAAGTGTGAAAACTAAATGTTAAAGGTAAAAGTAAAAAGTAGAAGAAAAACAAAAGAAACTAAAAAAACAAAAAAAAAAAAAAACAAAAAACTCAGCTACCTGCTATTGTCGACCAAACTTTTGGTTGTAGCTTTATATAATTCTTAGTTGACAATGTTTAAACTATTTTAAATTCGAAGGTATTTATGGGGTTCCCTTAAAAGGAACTACATTTGTTTCTTTTTTTCATATAAATGAGCCGATTCAGTTATTTGGAGTGATTATTGTACCTAGTTTTTTATAAAGAAACATCAAGTCTAAACTCACGGGTTTATCGTTGTGACAATGGTCTCATTAAGATGGGTTAATCGTTAACCATTTCTTGGTAAATAGTTAGAGTGTAATATGAAAAACAAAGCACCGTGAGACTCGTTACGAGGAGAGGTAGGAGGTTCACTTTGTAACCACCCTCCAGCGTGAGAATAAGTATCGTTTAAGAACGAGTGTGTGTTAAGAATGAGAGAGCCGATCCTTAAACCTGTGGTTGAAGGCTTGCATTTATAGTCGAAGAGTGTGGAGAAGGAGATGAGCTGATAGGCGTTGGGCCAGACGTCGCCATAAAGGAATATCCTATTTGTCTCCTCTGACACGACCGTTAGTGTTTGCAGAGGATTGAGACGTTGGCGCATGGAGCCACGTGGTCTGGCGGTTGTCCTTGTTGTCGAGTATGTCACCAGCTGTGAGTGGAAATCATGGAGCAGTGAACGGCACAACCTGATTGGTTACACATCACTGTCCTTTTGTATTTCTTGTCTCCTGCACGATTGATCATTGTAGGAGTTGTTTGGGCAGAGCCTGACGCACGTCGATTGGCTGCAGCCTTTGCCATTTGTACTGTTTGTACTTGTACCAGCTGCTAATGTGCTGCATGCGTCGATTAGAGCATGCGCACAAGCTCTGGTGGTAGCTAAGTATTGTTTTGCTAAGTCTGGGTATGGCCCCTTGCGCGCATGTCCAGTAATATTTTGCGTAGGATTTAGGATCATAACCCTTCACCGGTACTGACCTGCATACCCAGAAACTGAGCCGGCCCATCCTTTGTAATAAACCTGTTTGATCCAAACTCGTTTGGGCCTAACCTGACCCATCGGTTTATGACCGTTTTAAATATTTTAAAAAACGGATCTTAAAAAACCAATTTATCAATTTTACCAATATGAAGCGTTTCTAATGGCTATATAGTCATTTTTTATTGTTGGATGTCATATTTGATCGTTTTTTAATTATTATGTTTCCAAAACCTTAAGGCTATCTAAACTAGTATAAACAGATTGAATCACAACATTAAAAAACGCTTTTAACTGTCAAAAAAAATAAAAATAAAAGACGCAAGCTTCATCAAGTGCTCAATCTTCCACTCGTTGCAAGGCAACTTCAACCCCGGGTACACCAAATAGTTGTCATCATATAGTAATTGATTTTTTCAGTCTTTTAAAGGAAGAAAATCTTGAACATGTTGCGAAGCGTAAAGAAATCGAAGTGGCGATTGAAATCGAGGAGGTGAAGATTAAAGAAATCAAGGAGACAGATATTGAAGAAATCAAGGCGTCAATATTAAATAAAATGTGTGACGAATATTAAAACCTTAAAAAGCAAAACTTGTTTAGTTTTTCATTTTATACAAGATTTTTAATTATTTGTTGTTTAGTTTGTATTTATTTTAAATTCAATGGTTAAATGTAAAAAAGGGCCTTTATATTTGGATCGTTGAAGAACCCGTGGTTTTTTTTGTCAAGATGTTACTATTTTGGTCGAAAATGAGAAACACGCATTGGGTCTTGTTTTATACACATTAGGACCTTAGACTTACACGGGTAAGAGGCAAAGGATAGATATGGTCCTAACTTTTGGGATCACGTTAAGGATAGATTTGACTAGAAAATGAGTTTCTCAATCGAGCGTAAAACGGATCAATTATTACCAAAGATGACGAGGGTGTCGTTAATGCTTGAAAGATTTCAAAGATTTACCATAGACGGATGGACAAATAGAAAGACGATCGAAACGATGAAACTATTGTTGAAGAATCTTGGATAGAATATGCACAAGTTAATGGCAAACCGTTTACTAATTTATAAATTTGGAAGCTTATAGTCGACATCAGTTTTTACTAATTTGGTAACATGTATCTAAACTTTTAAGTATTAATAGGGATGATTTTTTTAGTTTTTATATTTTCTAAGTTTTTAAGTAACAATAAATAAGTTTTTTAGTTATTTTTTAAAATAAATGGTTTAATTAAAAAAAGTTTCAAAACTAGTTTGAATCAAACTGGTTTTAGGCCCGACCGTAATCGATTTGGATGGTTCAGGGGTTTCATCAGTGAAACCATATCTTCACCGGAACCAATTTAGACCAAACCAGTTTGAGCCTACACAAAAACTAACTGGGCCGGGTTTTAAACCGGACCGGTTTGGGCCAAACGAGGATTTATACACCACTGGTGTGAAACCTCTCCCAAAATCCCAAATGAACACCAGCCCTTTAGGCTTCGTGAGGCCCAAAAATCATTGGGCACAGGTAGAATCTACATGCATTTTAAAATTTAAAGCTTCTTTACAGTTCTCTTTGAATGGTTTTGACTTTGGATATCTATTTCTTTCAATTAAAAAAAAAGGTTTTCGTTTGGGAAGATCACCATTCACCAAATCTAGCAAGTTGACCACTAATATTATAGAAATGATATTTGACCTTTTGTTTCATTAGATCACGTAAGAGCGCATGGCATTATAGCCTAACTGCATCTTAGGGGTGAGATAAGGCTTAGAGATTATCAGATCCAGTGTTCGATTCTCACAAAGAGGTTTTTTTATAGATTTATTGGATTTCCTCCTGAATTGGTGTATAAGCATTATTGCCTAGTGGAGATAGTTATGATCGGGTGGTTCCGCTGGTAACACGATGATACTCTAGTGGTTCGTCAGTGATCCAAATTTGTCATTAAAAAAAGATTCTACGAAGTAAATCTACAAGAAGATGTCAAGCTCCTAGATTTTTTAATATTTTGTTTTCATCAAAATACAAATTTCAACATCAAATGTTGCAAGAATGGTTTGAGACCAATATGTCTCTTTATACACGTCAAATGATTGAAAGATCATTTGTTAACTCTCGTATTGACTCTCTTGACGAGTTGGTTGAATACATAATTCTATATGTACTGCCAAAATTTGTTGAAGAGTTTGTTTCAAACAACTATTTGAAAGGAAAAGACATGACAAAGTACATGTTACATAAGTCAACAACGAATTTTGTGTGTTTCTCTGGGTGGTGTGGTATCACGACCAAGGGCGCATCATAGTGGGGGGCGTCCGACTCCTCGAACTTTTTGCTCAGTAGCGTCCGGTATGTAGTTTTCGTATAATGTTTTTTAGGTATATACTTTTTCGACCCACCGGTTTTATAATTTTTTAGATATAATTTTAGGTCCGGTGACTTCCGACCCCCTGGTCGGAAATCTCAAGCTTCGCCACTGCTCCCACCCCCTGTCACCTCACCCATTTTGGCGCCATGGGCGCCCCTACACCACAACGCCTCCGCCAAAGGGGGCGCTGTCCTTGGCCTCCGCCAAAGCCATAGCGGGCACGAAGAGGAAGAAGGGGATGAAGTCCACTGCTTGAACCAATCATATTTGAGTTTATCTATTATTATTTTTATATAGTTAAAGGGAGCCTTATATGTGGCGTTATTTCACACAATGCAAGTTAACGATAAAACCCTGCTTATGTGTCACAAAGTTATGGTAATATAAAAGGGCTTTGTGAGACTATGGTGAAAGGGCTTGTGAGACTAGGATTTTGTGTATCGGTATAGTATATTAACTGTTACCATTGTGGTAAAATTGGTTAACGGAGTAAAATTGTTCATTATTTGCTATATCATTTCAATTTCCATTTTTATAAAATTGCTATGAGTGTTGTCATCGTAAATAAATTTTGCGTTTCATAATGTTTAAACCTAGGCCCTTATGGACATAAGCCGAGCTCGAAGTAAATATGATCACAATCAAAAGAACACATGTTGTGTTCGCTTTCTATATCTTCTATTGAATGAGTTATGTTTTGTTTATCCAAATTTCAACCGGTTTAAGTGAGCAAATTGATCACCAAACCATCTACAACCCTTTTTTACAACTCTCTTAGTATGTTTACATTTTAGTCACATGTTTATATATTTTTGAATAGCAAATTAATCTACTACTAAATGTTTTATTTTACTCTCACAATGGAACTAAAATCCTCGCCGTTCAGAACACCTAGAATGGACTACACCTTAACAATTACTTTGATATTATTGAGCTACAGTTCCTTTCGCATTTCACCCGTGTATGTATATATATATATATGTATGTATATGTGTGTTAATTGATTATATTTTAATTACAATATATCTTTTGAATCTATCTTTTTATTTAGGTGCTTAAATGAGAAGCGGTCAAAGGAGGCAGAAATGGTCAAAAGAATCCAATATTCCACTCTTAACTTTACATTTTTAAATCATATAAATAAACAAATAACCTTCTTTTTCCAATTATTTTATGACATATATTTTCAGAATATTTACTTATTTAATACTTAACCAATACTTAAATATATTTTCCCCATTATTTAATACAAATTTATTAAATTTCCAAGACGGACTTCAAACCATTTTCTTAACCAAAATCAATACTTTATATTTCATAATTAATTCCAAATTATCCAATCAAATTACATATTATATTACATATATATATTAATAAAACTCTTAATATTCATTTTTATTTTATTTATCCCCTTTCTTCTTTACAAAACCCTAATATCATTTCTTGAATTTTCTTTCAAGCAAACAAAACTTGATTCTATTTTTTATTTTCCAGTTTTTTTTCTTAATTTTACTTCAATTAAATCTTAATTTACTGAAATTCAGCAAAAAAAATTATAATTTTGGCAATTAGGGTTTGTGAAAATGGAAGGTAAAGAAGATAACCAAATTCAAGATTCCGGCAACCTTCTTCCACCAGCTCCGCCGCCGCACACGGAGGCGCCACCACCACCGGCTGAAACAACGGTGGGTGGTGTGAATTTTGGGTCAGATGGGTTCAAGAAAAAGAGGGGAAGACCGAGAAAGTACGGACCGGACGGTAAACCGACGGTGGCGCTGTCTCCGATGCCGATATCGGCGTCAATTCCGCTCACTGGAGATTACCCCAGTTGGAAGCACAGTCAGGTGGAGAAGAGTTTGACTTCTGTTAAGAGAAAACAGAAATTGGAGTTCTGCACACCAGGTGTTCGACGTTATGTTTGTTGTTTTTTTTGTTGAATTTGAGGGCAATTTTGTCTTTTTCATTGGGTATATTGGGTTTTTTTAGGATAAAATGGAGTTTGTGCATTTTTTTCGTGTTGGGTATAACCTAGATCTTTGGATCTTTGATCAACTTATTGGAGATTCACTGTTGAATTTGAGGTCAATTTGGTCAATTTGTGCATATGTTTTGTGGTGAGTATAAGCTAGATGTGTGGATCTTGGTCCATGGGTTTATTGGTGGACTGGGTCCCTTATGGTGGATGACTGGATGTCAAATTTGAACATATACAATAAAGAGTCAGCCACACATCATTGTCCTCCTATTCTTATGCTTAAAATCATTGGATCATGACAGATTTTGTTAAGTCAAAATCTGTTACTATTTATAGCCACTCATTGTTGTCCAAAGGAATCTTTCTGCAGAAAAAGAAAAGACTTTGTTTCACCTTTATTTTGTGTTTTACAAAATTTCAAATAAACAAATTCATGGTTTTATTGGTTTAGTATGTTATTTACAAACTTATTGTAGAAATTTTAGTGGTTTTGATTTAGTTTAGTTGCTAATAGATTTGTAAGTATGTGAACTGTGCAATACAAAATGTGTGGTCACTGATGCGCTCTGCGCGCTTTTTATCCTTTCGTTGAACTTCTCGGTCCCACTTTGTGATAAGAAAAGTTTGAAAAACAGGTGCATACTGTTGTTCGATGTAATATGCTTAGAATTTCCGAAAAAATTATTTAATCACCTCAGTTTACCACAAGTGAATATAATTATACTTGTGATTGTGCTCTTGCAGAGTTTAGTTGTAAAAATGCAAATTGTGATCTAGTTCAAAGATTGGATTTTTATTTGACGTAATCGTTTTTTCTTGATCTTTGCTTTCATATTTATTGTTTTGTATGATCTTGATGTTGTAGGTGAACAATTGGCATACGCATTTGGTCCTGATTTTACGCCCCATGTGCTTACAGTAAATACCGGAGAGGTATTCCCATACGATACTCTGTTTTAGATTCTATATTGTTTTTAGTTCCCCGAGATATGAACGTATGTACTCTCCTCGCGTATGAACTGTATGCTAATTATAATTACAGCACTTATCAAGCTTCTTTGTATGTGTTTTAGGATGTTAATATGAAGATTATATCTTTTGCGCAACAAGGGTCAAAAGCTATATGTGTTCTTTCTGCAAACGGTGCAATTTCGAATGTAACACTTCGTCAGCCTAACTCTTCTGGAGGTACTTTAACATACGAGGTACAACTCTTTTCTTTCTTTCATTTTCTTCTTTAGAAAGCGACGTTTCTGCAGGTCACATCTGATCTTTATGGTCAAAGGTTTTTGATATTTTGTGTGAAACTTTTGCAGGGTCGTTTTGACATTCTTACTTTGTCGGGGGCATTTACGTCATCTGACATTGGAGGAGCAAAAAGTATGTCTGGTGGGATGAGCGTTTCGTTGGCGGGTCCTGATGGTCGTGTTTTGGGTGGGGGTCTTGCTGGTATGCTGGTTGCTGCGGGTCCCATTCAGGTAGGAGATTTTACATTTTTGGGTTGGTTGGTAACGGGTCAAAATGGAGAGCGTTGAAACCGGGGTCAATTTTGAATTGGGTTGAAAGAATAGTTATATTACAGTACTAATCGAAATAAAGCTATTTGAGGCTTGTATGCATTAAATATGCACGAGTAAAATCATAGTCACAGGAAACGCAGATCCCCCCTCGAATCCCGAATCGGTTCGGCCGTACCAGAATCGGGTACAGAATCGAACCATTCGCCCTGGGTTCGCGAACCGGATTGGAAAAAAGGTCGTACCCGATTATCACAATACTCGTTCCGAATCACTGAAAAACGTGTTTCCGATTGAAAAATCCGCCATTTCGGAATGATTCGATTCGTGTACCAGTCAATAGATGCACTAATTGCAAACATGATTAGACACTTTTCCCGCCTTTTTAATGGAGCCTAATACAGATTGCATTATTTTAGGAGATATATTTGTAATTGATATTATTATTTAGAAGATATATCTTTGAGACTTTGACACATTTTGGATACGATTATCAAATTTGTTTTTCAGATTGGATTATCTTTATAAACTATATTGTAATTGTTTTATATACGATACGACGTACCAAACTATATGGTACACCGTACCGCGTACCGAATTGGCGTTCCGAATGAACCTACCCCCTCTCGTACCGAATTTTAAAATTTCACGAACTACGTACCCGTTTTCGTTCCGCGAACCGGAGCGAACCGCGATCCATGTGACTATAAGTAAAATGTCATTTTCGTCCCTGAGGTTTGATCAATTTTGCGACTTTCGTCCAAAGGTTTGTTTTTTCGCATTTGGATCCAAAAGGTTTGAAATCTTGCCATATTCATGATTTCATCCAGCCCGTTAACTTCATCCATTTTTTCTCCGTTAAGTCAGGGGTATTTCCGTCTTTTTGCTAACTTAAAGGGCAATTGCGGCCTTTTTCCCTCTATGTAAAATGACCGAATTTCCCTTTAAGTTAACAAAAAGGACAGAAATAACCCTGGCTTAGCGGAGAAAAATGGATGGAGTTAACGAGCCAGACGAAAATGACAAGATTTCAAACTTTTTGGATCCAGATACGGAAAAACAAACCTTTGGACTAAAGTTGAAAAACTAGCCAAACATGATGATATTGGCATTTTACCCAAAATGCACTTTAATCAACTTTTTACCTATTTTACTGGTTCGCTTTTAAGCTGTTTTTTTTCTCATTTGACCCTATTGCAATAAAGATATTTTTATATATAATTTCATTTGATCTGTTAGTGATTTGTTATAGATTTAATTATCATCATCAATCTTGAAATCAATAATGATCATGTTTGACCACAATTACCATCTTAGGTCATACTCGGAAGCTTTCTTCCAGCCCACCAACACGAGCAACAAAACCCCAAGAAACCGAGACTTGAACCCGTACCAGCCATCTCGCCACCTATTATGGCTGCAATGCCCATCTTCAAAGAAACAACCGATAGAGCTCATGGAGATCAACAGAACATAAGCTTTACTCTCACAAGCCCGACAAACGTATCACATGGTGTAGGCCCAGAAAATAATGGATCTTTGCAACGGTCTGAGTCAAAGGGGGTCAACGCATCAATGTTTGGGGTTTCGTGCTGATCAAATGTTGTGTGTATTGGGTTCTTTGTTAGCAACATGTTAGCCCTTGACTTAGGAAATCATTTGACTGTTTATTGGTGTTGGAAGAGATAAAATTTGGGGTGTTGTTTTAAGTTATAATGTTAGGTATTAAGATTAGGGTTATGTTGATTGGAGATGTAGGATAAGGAAAGATGGGAAATGGGGTGTTAGATTTATTGTTGTTAAAGTAAGTTGAGTTGTATGGGTAAGAATTTGAGTTTCTTGAAATGTTATACAACTGAATATTTGCCTTTGGTTTGTGTGCTTGTTTTGTACAATTCTCAATTGGCCAATTGGATTCTCATGAAATTAGATTTATAACCTTAAAAGTTAAATAAAACTTCTGGGTTACACCCGCGCTTTTGCAGCAGGGCGACCTGATTTTTAACAAATATTAAATGGAAAAGTAGACGCAATGATAAAAATAACGTTAATGACGGGAAATTGGTTGGTATCGGTTTAGTTATGGTACCAACACTCGCTATAACAACCGAAAGAGAGAAAAAAAGTCGTGATATGACCAAAAAGATATCGACACATGTTTTACATCGATCAAAATCAATAAAAACGAATATCGATACCGACATTCGATTGATATCAGTCCGATTTATTTCGTTAACCGTATAATACAACAATTCTATATAATTAAGGACGATAAGTTACTTTAATCACAAAGGTGCAATTGAAAATGAAAATAAAAAATAGAAACAAAAAGTAATGTAGCATCAACATGTTCGTGTTTTATGAAAATGAAAATAGAGTTCTTGTAATTTATTTATCTACCAAAAATAGATTTAATCAGTGGCGGAATCAGAACGTTAACTCAGGGGTGTCCCTTGCGGTTGCAACTGGTAAAAGCAAAGTTAGCTTCACTACCCGATAAACTAAAGAACAAGAACTATGTTGCATGTTCTTGTATAGATGAGCACTGATCAGCGTCTGGCCCCTGCACTCAGGTCGACGTTTAGTTTCCTTCCGACACTCCACTGCCGCGCTTTGAAACTTCAAAAGGGTTATTAACTTATTTTGTATTTTGGACTAACATATAAACTGTTTTGGGCTTATTATTAACATATAAAACAAAGGATTGATTGACAAAGTTTAAAAATATATAGGATTTAAAGTTCCTAACCAGTTGTATTTTAAATATATTAAGAATAAGAATAAGAATAAGAATAAGAATTATAGGGACTAATATTGTACAATATCAAAACTTTCAAAATTAAATAAAACAAACAACCGTTCTTCGGTTCATCTTCTCCGACTATTCCGGTGGAGTTCCGGCAACTTCGGAATGGTTCAATCCCCTCGTGTTTAGCTTGTTTTTCTTGCACTAAAGTTTATCTCCACTCTTTTCCTAATCGCTATCGGTAGTACTATCCCGAAAAAACCGAAAAAATATATATAAATATACACTACCGACACGAAGTTGAGCCCTGTCCCGTGCTACGGCTCGTAAAGAGCTAGGTCCGTCCCTGGATTTAATGATACATACGCACTATATATATTTTATCCTGAGCTCATCCGGGTTTTCGTTCCACCGTGTATTACGTCAGAGAGTGTTCAACTCTTGTGTTGGCATAACGGCTATCAAGTGGCAATCAGCGGTATGGTTTCTCGGGGAACGTCCAAGCTAAACTCTAAAGCCAGCGTGGGCCCTGTTAAGACAACATAGTCTGGCTGGAGTGAGGCAACATGACTCTCCAATTTGAGGAGTGCAATTGCTTAATACAATAAAGTCATTCTAAAAAAATATATTGTATGTATAAGAAAGAAGACGACACACATGATTTTAACATGATTTTGATTTACTTATGTAACAACACTCAAAAATTTTTCCGACGACAACCCGTAATCAAAACCCCAAGTGTGCGCGCCGAAACTTGTTATAATCAATAAGAAAACTTAGCGGTTAAGAAAACTTGGCGGTTGACGAACCAACCCGCACAAAAATACCCTTGCTAAACTCAAAATTACAAACCGAACCATTTAGGATCAAGACCCGAGCATACACGATAAGTATCGGCATGAAAATCAAGAAAAATGCGCGATTGGACGAAAAAGGCGGCCAAGGACACGTGTCACGCAGAGGCACCACGTGTTAGACCTATGCTAGACACGTGGCAGGTCTAGGCTAGGCCGACCGCCCTGGCGCCACGCGAGGGAAACCATGGTTTCTCCCGCGACGCGCGGGAGAGGTCAGCCTAGCTATATAAAGGGCTGGTCCTGGACTGCTCAAACTCGCTCATTTTGATTCAAATCGATTTCTGTAAACTCCTGTATCTCTGTTTCTATGTATTCTCGTGTATGAAACCCTAATCACTGAAACGATATCCTGTCCGATCGATCTGAAACCAAATCAACAGATGTTTAAGTGCTGCCTGAATAAGGCTATACTTTGCCGTCTGCGTTAAGGTTTTGATCTCGTGATAATCGTTAAAGTTTGAATTGTGTTTATCCACTAATACGGATAACAAGGCTTAAATTCACTGATAAAGTAGATGCTCAATTATCTGAAGACTTGGAGCTATAGACTTATTGTTAATCAAGAGGCTTAGTATCAAAAGGCTTGTTAAATCAAAACCCTAATTCTACAAAGTGGTTCATTCTCATTTCTCAAAATGCTTTCAAACCCCGAAATGTTTTCTAGTTGTATTTACAGTGATTAAGTTTTTGTATTATGAAATTATTGTCAGTATGTGGGGTTTTGTATACACTACTTGTTAAGCTTCACAATTGGACAATTGAGGGCCAATAGTGATATAGCCACAGTCACAGGAACTGCCACCAAGTGACAAATATTGATTGAGTAATTGTCAGATATAAACAAATGTAAAAACCCTTAATGTTGTAATTATAACAACGTGTCATCTTATACAAATGAATGAACTCACCAGTATTTCCTGCTGATAAAATGTTTTTAAACATGTTTCAGGTGATTACAGTAGATCTGGATAAGAGTTGAGACACGACACCAAAAGGCTTAAAGAAGTGGCTTATTTTATCAATTAAATTAAGAAACGTTGTTTTATGAACTCGGGCTTATCCCGTATTAAAGCTACCTTTATAAACATGGATTTATCCCCATCTATTTAATAAATAAAATCCGGTGTTTCTAAACTCTTATATTTTTCCTAACTCACGGCCTTGAAGAATTTTTCCGCTACGAGTTTTCAAAATAACCATTGGTACCACTTGACTGTTCACAGCTTATGTTTAGGGTGTGGTCGGGGGTTGGGACAACTTATGACATGCAAAAGAATTAGTAAGTAAAAATAAATTAGACTAGTGGGTGTGGGCGTGGCCAAATGGAGTTCTTGGCCCTTTAACGCAGGGTACACTACCCCGGGTTGGCGTTTTGGTGGGGGTTGCCCGCTTGGTGTGGCATTAGTGCTTGGCGTGGGGCGCTGACCTGGGGTGGCGTGTCTGACAATGGTTGGTTGGGTGTTGAAGATAGTTTAGCTAGCAGTTCCAAAAATTGAAAAACCACTATCAAACTCTATATATATATATATATATATATATATATATATATAATGGCTTTTTCAAGTTCAAGCGATTCGTATGACAAATTTTCTTTATCATCCTCATCAGACGATGTGGCGGAATTATTATTATCAATTGTGTCGAAGGTGGTGAAAGCTATTGTTGACGATGCAAATGAAAGGACTTCCCAACCCAAACGAATGAAATATATTGTTCGTGAGCGTGAAACCGCAAATGATTCTTATTGCTCCTCACGGGCCGCGACAAGGAAGCCCGGACCCTTCGCGGGGCGCAAGAGGCATAAAAGCCGCAAGAGACACGTGTAGATCACGTGTCACCCACGTGTCAAGCCTACCCCATGAGTCATGACACCTATGCCCTAGCTAGACCTCCTCGCAAGCCGTGACACGCATGCCCTGATCCATCGCGGGGCGCGGGAACTCTAAAATCAGCTATAAAAGGGATGTGCACTGCACATTTCAAATTCGTTCAATTCTTTTCTTTCTCTCTCTCTCTCTTATTCTGTCATTCTAATGCAAGAACTCCTAAACCCTTGAAACTTTTCTCCATAGAAAGTGTATGAAACCCTAATAACTGAAACGATACCCTGTCCAATTGATCTGAAACCCTAGCAACGAAAATATGAAGTTCCACATGAATAAGGTGATACTTTGTACGTTGCGGTTTGGATCCCGTGATTACAGTTAAAGTTTTATTTGGTTTCTCACACTAATCCATGTCCCATTCTGGTATATCTAGAAATTAGAACTTATAATTAGGGGGATACTAAACTAGAAAACTTAATGGTTAAGAAAACTTAATAGCTAAGGAAAACAGGAAACAGAACTTAATAGCTAAGTAAGCTAAGTAAGTTAATTAATTAATCGGTTTAGTAAGTTAAATAATTAAACAATTAAAGTAAATTAGTTAGTTAAATAGCCAAGTTTAAAACAATTAAGTAAGCTTAATAACTTAATATCTTAATAAATATATAAAATAGATAAACATCTAAATAGATATATACGAGGTGGATAACTACTAAGGGAGGTGTATATAGGTATGAAGTAGGGATGAGAATTTGGTATCGGGTACTGAACCGTACCGGGTATATTCGGTACCGGTACCGGTTCCCATTTTTCGGTACAGGTATATACGGGTAAAATACCGGTACTGAACCGGTGTATTCAGTACCGGTACCACTTTTCTCTGATTTTCGGTACCAGTACCGAAGGGGTACCAAGCTCATCCCTAGTATGAAGTATCTAAGGAAGATGTATATGTGTATGAAGTATCTAAGGAATGTGTATATGGGTAGGGAGTATCTAAGGAAGGTGTATATGGGTAGGAAGTATCTAAGGAAGATGTATATGGGTAACTAGTATCTAGGGAAGGCTTATCTAGTGAATGTATATATGAAACTTCCTAAAAAAGAAAGACATATTCCTTACCTATAAATAGGAAGCTTAGGATTCATTTTTCTTTGCTCATTCCTTCTCTTTATCTCTTTATATGTTGGTGTTCTAACCAATAATCACCGGTACGATATTCTGTCCGATCGATCAGGGAACCAACTAACGGATGTTTAAGTGCTGCCTGAATAAGGCTATACTTTGTCACCTATGTTATGGTTCTGATATCATGACTATCGTTAGGTTCGATTTGGTTTTACACTAATACATATTCTACACTGTGAAACTTAATGTTTAACTATTAGAAAGCTCATAATACTACCAAAAATAGATGTTTAATTGCCAGAAGATTCAGAACTATAAAAGTAGATGCTTAACTATCAGAAGGCTTAGAATCAGGAGGCCTATTAACTCAAGAACTATATGCTAAAAGGTGAGTCATTCTCTTTTATTAAATGCTTTTAAAACCCTAAATGTTTCCCAATTTGTTACTTATATTACAGTGATTAAGTCTTTGTATTCTTACTGGGAAACTACTGCCAGTATGTGGGGTTTTGTATACATTACTTGTTATGCATCACCATTGGGCAACAAGATAGCCAATGAGTGATATGACCACAGTCACAAGAACTGCCACCGAGTGACAAATACTATTAAAATGGTTTCTTTGCTATTCGACAACGCGATAGCCAATAGTAATTGGTAAGATTGAAACAAATGTAAAAACCCTTAATGTTGTAATTATAACAATGTATCTTTTTGTACAAATGGAATGAACTCACCAGTATTTCCTGCTGATGAAATGTTTTTAAACATGTTTCAGGTGATTACGGTAGATCCGAATAAGAGTTGTGATACAGCACCAAAGGCTTAAAGAAGTGGCTTATTTTATCAATTAAATTAAGAAATATTGTTTTATGTATTCGGGTTTATCCAATATTAAAGCTACCTTTGTCAAATATGGGTTTATCCCCATCTGTTTAATAAATAAAATCTGGTGTTTCTAAACTCTGATATTTTTCCTAACTCATGGTCCAGATGAAATTTCCGATGCAATATTTTCGAAATAACCATCGATACCACTTGACTGTTCATGGCTCCCGTCCAGGGTGTGGTCAGGGGTTGTGACAATGCGCGTGGTGTTTGGTCGCCCAGGCTTATAAAAGTGTTGTTGCTTTGATCATACACACACCATCATCTCATCTCTGTTCATTCTCTCTCTCTCTAGAATCTTCATAGGTAGGGGTTTTGTTATTTGTGGTTCGAGAGTTTGGTGATTGTTTTGATCATCTCATTCTGCTGATGATCTACATAGGCTGAGAGTTTACTGGTGAATATTGTATTTCTTGATTCCTTTTGGTAATCTATGCCGAGTGTTTTTGTACTTTGATTGAAGTCAATATGTGCCGACTTATGGCTTAATAAAGTGTTTTCTATTCTTGATATTGTGTTCTTGACAGGTTTTTTTATCAAATTTCTTTATCTTCATCTAATAAAATGGCCAAAAGAATTCGAACAAAATATAGTCCCATTTATTAATCATCCACATGCATCATACACTTATTTTGTTTAAATAAAACCCGCTACAACTAAAAAACAACTATGGTTAATCCCTGGGGTTTACATAGTAAAGAAATTGTTTCTTGGGCTTAAAGAGATACCAAGAACCAAATGTTAAGCGAATTACATCGACTAACACATGATGTTGCAGCGCAACATATAGGAGGACTGGCGTGACAGCAAGGGCACTGATAGATATAGGTATCCATTTCATTTCATTATGGTATAGTATGAAGAAGCTGACGCTAAAAGTGACCATCATGGCTGTTATAGAGAGGAAAAGCGTTGTTACACCTAACATGAGCTTATTGGGTAATGAGCTCACAAAATCATGTTCTGCATAACGAGATGTAAGGATTGATAAAAAGGTGAGTATGGAAGTTGACGATAAGAACAGGGATAAGGCATCTGCTACTACAAAGACGATAAAGGTTGGTTTCCGATAGAAGATGGGAATACCATTATTTTGATTATATCCACCTGGAATTGTAAAAGCTGACGCAAATACTATCGTTGCAATAAGGGCTGCAACAACCATACATTGACTAGCCGTTTCTTTCATCCATTTCTCGCCATCTGTAATAAGGTCTCTATGTTCCTTGGTAAATAACTGACGTGGTGTTGGACCTTCTTTATTCTTCTTTTCTCTATATACAGGTGGGATTCTATCCCTTACTTCCTAGAACACAAAAAACGAAGTATTATAGAAAACTAGTAAAGAAAAAAGGAAGCAAGTACTTGGAGAGGAATGTAAGCATACCTTGAACCACAATAGTTCTCTCTGCATCTGTAAAGCAGCCCCTGACACATCCGCAAGTCGTTCTCTCTCGGCCCTCTTTGCAGCTAAGTGCAAGATATTGTTTTCATCTGCATCTCGGAGATTCGATACCATATCCTTCACTGAGCCTATCTCGTACAACAGATTGTAGATACCCTCGTGTCGATGCTTGACAGCAATGTGAAATATACTTTGACTTTTATCGTTTAAGATCGATATCAAATCAGGATATTGACGTATAAGTTCAACTAAAAAAATAGTATTGCCCATTTCTGCGGCAATAAACTGTACCTGAGAGCATTGTGATTCCTTGAAAGTTATTTCAGAACGCATTGCGGTAATGTATTTCGAAATGAGGTTTTGTAGGCCCTTAGTTTTATCTACAGAATCTCGCATAATGATGTTGGATTTATCATCCATTTTCTTCATAAGTTCAGAACAAAGATTTTGTAGGTCCTGTGCTTTTTCGTCATGCTGTCCATACGATCGCTCATAGATTTTCTGTGTTTCGACACGCATTTTCTCAAGATGCCTAGAAATTAGTTCGTTTAATTGCGTAGCTTGAGAAAGCATTTCAGAAGTTGACTCGGAGATTTGCACAATTTCATTTGGTGACCCCATCATTATGTTTTGAGTTTCTTTATCTAGCTTGTGAAGTTGTTCAGAAACAAATTTTTGTAGTAGTAGAAATTTAATGTGTTTTAGCTCATCCAAATCATTCCAACTTATGAGTTTTTCTTCAATTTCTTTCTTAGTCTTTTGGGGAATATCTTTCCAAATGAGTTTTAGTAGTTGCAATGCTTCACTTTCCTTGTTATAAGCTCCCACCAAACCAATTAATGCCAAAACTGAAAGGGTCCAATTTAGGATATGAAATCATTATGATAGTATTGCCAGTACTGTACTGATAATCAAATTCTCGTGTCATAACGTACCGGATTAAAATACTTGTACAACTAAAGTAACTATCAAGGAGTAAGATGTTTACCTGAATGAATGCTTCTTTTGATGATATTTGGTCTGCTTTTTGAAAATGCTTCTGGCTTTCGAGCCAAATTTTCAAGCACACTCCCACTTCCAAGTTCTGGATACTTTGTCACAATCTTCAAGGCGACATCTAAAATTAATGGAAATCAATTTGTGTGAGACAGTTTTAACAAAAGCAACAATAAATGCAAAACGTAAAGCATATAGATTTTGTTTGCATTGAGTAGGTCTGTAATGAACCAAGTATGTTCGTGTTCGTTCATTTAACTTTAATCGAATACGTATACGAACACGAACATATAATCGAACACATTTTTTTGTTCGTGTTCGTTCATTAAGAAATCAGGCATGTTCGTGTTCGTTTAAAGCCTAAACGAACATTTCATGAACATAAACGAATATAATGTTGGGTTAATCGGGTTTTGTTCAAGGGTTGCCGGTTCACGGATACGGTTCGTTTACGGGTCACGGGTTGGCACCTTATTGTGTCACGGATCTTGGAGCTAAAATTGTGGGTTTTACTAAAATAAATTAGTAAGCAATCTTTGTTGAAAGGGTAAATAACTATTTCGCATGTGCATGAACGTGGTTTTATTTAGTTTAGAGTTCCACTATTATTTAGGAAGAATATTCTTGAAGAGTTGAATAGGTGAATGCACGTGTTGAATATTTTGGATCTTTAGACTAGTTTAGTATATTCTTTTTTATTTGCTTTGTGTAAGGCTATAAATAGCCTTTTGATTTATTAAATACAACAACCTTTTCTCATTCGAAATAACTTATGCAAACCTTCTGTCCATTTACATTACATACATAATTGTGAGTGTGTATTAGGGGCCTGAACCAACATATAAACATAAAAAATTTAATTAACATATTTGAATAAACATTAACAAACATTAATTAACATGATTGAACAAACATAAACGAACACAAATGAACGTAATTGAACAAATATAAACAAACACAATTTAACATTAGTGAAAACAAACAAACATGTCTTAATAGATTAGAGTTCATCCGAAAACACATAGAAATTAGGGTTCATAGATACTAAAATTAAGTAGTTTTTATATAAATATTAAGTAAGTTATGAGTTACGATCTAAGAAGAATTTTAAAATCGTATTTTTTTATTATTAGAAAACTCAACTACTAATTAGTTATATTTATATAAGTAGTTAAAAAACCTAATATTTATATAAATATAACTATTTATGTATTTACTAAAATTTAAACGAACGCTCACGAACATAAATGAACGAACACAAGGTGTGTTCATGTTCGTTCATTTAATTAGATGAACAAAAAATTTTGTTCGTGTTCGTTCGTTTATTAAATAAACGAACATAAACGAACTTCCCGCCGAACAAGTTCACGAACAGTTATGAACGTTTGGTTCGTTTACAGGCCTAGCATTGAGCAATGACATAACCTTGGTGTATTATTAATAAATTGTTTAATTTTTTAAGTGATTTCAACGTATTAAAAAGAAAAATAAATACTAAAAAGTATAATATTCAATTATTTTTATTAATTTAAAAGTTTCTTCAATCTTTTGAATTTTGATACACTTTTTATGTACTTACTACTCCTCAAGATAACTATGACTAGGGTTGAGCCCTTTACGGTTCTGAACCGACTAATCCAATCGTAACCGTCTATTTCAGGTCTGGTTCCGGTTCTTAAGTTTGGGAGAAAACGGTTCCTGGTTCGGTTCCGGTTATAACCGGCGGTTCCATTTAAAGAACCGCTAGAATCGATTTGGGTTTAAACTTTAAATAATATATTCAAAAACCATATTAGTTTATTTAAACTTTAAATATTATATTTAAAAAAAATATTTATAGTATTAAAGAATACAAAAATAGTTTTGACATAATGTATGAATACTTTATATAATATAGAGAAAAAAGTAGAGGAAACAACAAAAAACCCACTACATTTGAATTTCTAAAATAGAGAAAATTTTATAGAGACTAAAGATACACCTTTATATTTAGAGGGTTATACTCAACTCTTTATATTATTAAGCTGAGTGTGTAGATAAGAGAAAATAATAATAAACTAAGTGTTTGTGACTGAGATAGAGATAGAAGGTTGAATGTGAGAGGTTTAATAAAAATTAACAAAATTTAAAGAAAAATGTATTCTTTGATTAAAATATATAGATGGGGATAGAGAATCCAATTTGCATGCTCTAATATCTTCAACTTAACATGCAGATGCTACAAAATAGTAATAACCCGAATTTTTGCAAGAATATAGTTAAAAGAAGTTCTTTTGGAGCATTCATATAGGAGTTTTCATCTTCATCTATATAATTCAAACAAAAATACATTTTCTCCTACTTTTGTTTATTTGTAAAAAATCTTCCATATCAAACTCTCTATCTCTGGGGTACTCACAAACACTTATTTTATTATTTTTTTCTTTTTCCTACACACTCATAATAAAAATATAGAGGGTAAATATGAGCCTCTAAAGATAGAGACTGTACTTTAGTTTCTATAAAAGTTTCTCTATTATTGAGATTCCAATGTAGTAATGTTTTATTGTTTTCTCTATTTCTTCCTCTATATTATATAGAATGTATGAATATAGAGGTTTCAACGTGAAAACCGTTAATTCATTAATTCATGTAAACTAACAATCTGTCAAAACCAAGAGTAGAGAAGCACACATAATAATATAGAGAGTTGAGTATAACCCTCTAAACTAGCGTAAAATGCTTACCAAACATATCACCCTCCACACATTTCCGAAGAAGCCAACCGCGATTCTGAGAGTTCCAACCGTTATCACTCAAGTCCCTCGACTTTTCATACAGATACTTCACCACCTCATGATGTCCATAGAAAGCAGCCGTATACAATGGCATCAGTATTCCTCCAGCACCAGCGATTAACGGTAAATTCTTGTTCCTTTCAACCATCATCCTAACCGTTTTAATGTTTCCAGCTGCAACTGCTAAATATAAGGCGGTGTCCGAATTTTTTTTTACAAGTTCCAAGTCTTTGTCATCCATCCTTTTCATCAAATTTTTCACAAAAGTCTCCACATGTTTGCTTCTTTTTACTGATGCAGCCACATGAAGTGCTGTTTCCCCATTGTTTGTGATGCTACCAACTCCTTCTTCTTGTCAAGGATTCTTTCAGCTGCTTTCCAATCACATTTAATCGATGCCTCGTATAGAGGGACGCCGAATTCGAAATATTGTTTTCTATTATCTCCTTCAAGATAGTTCCAATGCAAATAGTTGTTTAACAATGAAAGAATAATAATATTTTCACTAAAATTATAGGAAAGGGTTTCTACACCAGTGGTACTAAATAAAAACTAGTAAGCTTTTCCTGCATGTAAAAGTTTTTATTTATTTATTTATATGGATAACCAAAAGATATAACTGAATTTGTGATTCTATTTGCAACTAAAATGAACTGATATTGAAAAACAGAAACATCGAAGTTCAACATGAAACACATTTTTTAAACGACCAACAAAATTTAAATTACCGCTGTGTCGGTCAACAAAAAAACGTTAACACAACACGCTTACATCCACCAAAATAGAAATAGAAAAATTAAACGTTCTTAGCAGTTTTTTTTTTCATTTTGGGAAACATGAGTTAATTAACAAACTGCTATTTTCTTTTTGTTAAGATATGACAATTTTATAATACTATTATAGCAATTATGTATATTATTTAAAAATCAACATGAAACACATTATTAGATTTTAAAATAATATACATAATTTCTACAATAGTATTATAAAATTGTCATATCATAACATAAAGAAAATACTAATTTGTTAATCAACTCATGTATACAAAGTATAATTTCCCAAAATGAAAATAAAAACTGTTAAAACCGCTGCTATATTGTAAAACTAGTCCAACCCTTTTTACACGTTTAGGTTGTAACTTACACAAAAAAAAATATTATTTAGTGGTACACGCTATATATGACGTTCAAGTCCCCATCATCGAAGATGGCTCCCAATAAAAAACGGGAGAATAAAACATTTAAAACGTGAGTCTATCCTCTGCATCTATGGGTAAATTTTATTGTATTGCTTCTTTACTATATTTCTACGCGCGACATAATATGAATATAATGAACACTATTTATACCTTCGAATAGAGATCCATCTGGTAATTTTGATGTTCCTCCGTTGGACAACGGATCATTTGGAATGTTAAGAGCACCTGCTAGCATTGTTTGAATTTGTGATTCTATTTGCAATTACAATGAACAAATATTGAAAAACTTTCGAAGTTCAACATGAAACACATTTTAATTAATTAGATTTTGGAATAATATACATTATTGCTATAATGTAAAAAAATTTAACAAAAAAAATCAACTAAGAATGTTGCTATATTGTCAAACCATTTTACATGTATAAATTGAAATTTACACCGAACAAAAAGTCATTTTAAAAAAAAAGTAAAAAAATAAAATAAAAATCATTTACTGGTTCAAGCTTTTAATCGGCAATCAATTGGCACCCAATAAAAAAAGTAACAAAGGGAGAAAGATTTGAGGCACTATTAAATATTTGGTATATAAAAGGGAGAATGATAACATCTAAAACGTGAGTCCAACCACATACTGCATCAAAGGGTAAGGCCATATTGTGTGGGTAAACGCCCCATGGCATTACTCGTCACCACATCGCAGCCACCTCACCACAATGCCCCTCATCTACTCCTTTCGCTACTGTGATAACGAACAAGACGATGGCGCCTCCTTAACACCCCCATAGTGCCGTGGAAATGGTGTTTGGCGCCCCCTTTTCTGAAAAATCCTCCACTTCAAATGTGAGGTGGCTCTTGGCACTGACGGGGTAGCGCCCCACACTGGACAACCTAAATGTTGTGTGAGTTCTGCCTCAAAGGCTAAATGTGGTTTTGACATTGCTTCTTTACTATATTTTTCCGCGTGACACAATCTGAATAGGATTGCTTTTTAATATTAAACAAAAATTACCTTTAGCTAGCGATCCATCTGGTATTTTTGATGGTCCTCCGTCGGATAACGGATCCAAGGGATCATCTGGAATTCCAATTTCATGTAGTGTTGGAGCACCTGCTAGCCTTGTTTGAATTTGTAATTCTACGAGTTGACGACAGTTCGCGCGTTGCGGCGGAATGTTTATAATGAATGTATTTGATATCACTGTATGAGATGCGAAATTTATTTAAGTTCGTGCAATACATTCTTTTCATTACTTACATGGTACATGATGATGGCTTTTTTTAGAATAAAACAAAGTACAATACGAAACCCAAAAATTAAAAAAGTTGAAAAATTATATTGAATGCAAGGACGAAAATTAAGTTATTTAAACGGCATTTGATGATGACTAAAATTTTTAAATAAATAATAACAATTATTTATAGACAATAACAAAATAAAAAAAAATTACGGATTTTTGGAAACTAAAATTAAATTTAGTGCAATGGAAAAAGTTGAATTAAATCAACTTATTTACATGATAGTTGATAAAACCAAAATAATATTGGTATTTTGCGTCAAAATACATTGCGGCCGAAAGGCGTGGAAAGTGAGTTTTAGGACCTGTGTGTTGTGGTGGAACTGTTAAAACAAATCCTAAACGATGTAAAAACGTTAAACTACACATGTATGAATTGAATGAACACTATTTATAAGGGTTGCTTATGTAAATTAAACTTCTATTTATAAGGGTTGCTTTTTAAAATTAAATTAAATAAAAAAAAAATACCTTCAGTTAGAGATCCATCCAGTAATTTTGATGTTCCCCCGTTGGACAATGGACCATTTGGATTGCCAAGAGCACCTGCTAGCCTTGTTTGAATTTGTAATTCTATTTGCAATTAAAATGACCAAATATTGAAAAGCCGAAACATCGAAGTTCAACACGAAAAACATTATTAGATTTTGGAATATATACACTAATGCTATTATAAAATTGTCATATCAAAACAAAGTATGACTTCCCAAAATGAAAAAGAGAATACAACTAACAACATTGCTCTATTGGAATAATATACACTCCTTTTATAATATATGATCTATTTCATTCCTTCCATCTTTCTTACATATCATACACTACCTAAGCGTTGTTACGGTGTTGCTTCTTTGTTTCTTTAATAATTACTATATTTCTCAACGTGACAATATATGAATACAATGAACACAATTTGTAAATGAACACAATTTATAAGGGTTGCTTTTTAATATTAAACAAGGAGTAAATATCCGTTTTCTTTCCTCAGTTTTGTCCTTTTTAACTAGCATAGTCAAATCTAATTTATAGCAAATCTAGCACTGAGGTTTGCATTTTTTAATGCTTTTCATCCAAATAGCTAATTTGATTTCTTATATTTAGGTTAATCGACCAGAATGCCCTCAGGCATTGTAAATAGTGGTTACAATTAAAACAATCAATTTTTTAGATTAAGGGTATAAAAGTAAATTTAATATTTTTAAATTTAGAAACTCACATTCAATGCACATGTAAGTTCCCCCTTTCTTTTTTAAATGTCAATAACTTTTTATTCGTAATTTTTTAAAAAAAAATTACACCATAATAACGAGTGTTTTTTTATCTTTAATATGAGTATCATATTGTTATACTTATTTAGAGAAAAAAATTACGTTTTGATTTAATATTTTAGTCCATGGTGTTTTTTCTATGTACATACAATAATGTTTTAATTGTATTGGGATTCAAGACGTTGTGTTTTACAGTAAAACACCATGAACGTAAAAAAGACACCATAGCATTGCAAATAATAAATTATGATTCAAGCCATGGTATTTTAACATCTAGAGTATGCAACATTGTACTATGATTACAGTTATGGTCATTTTACTTGTTGAATGGTGTTATATATGTGCTGAATGGTGGTTGCAGTGTTATTCGTAGTGTTTTTATATAGATCTTTAAAATGGTGTTATATACTTATTGAATGGTGTTATATATATGTTGAATAGTGGTTGCAGTGTTATTCGTAGTGTTTTTATAGAGATCTTTAAAAAAATCATGTTCGTATAAATAAGGTGGCGGTTATGGAAGATTATCAATTAATTAAATCAATGATTAAATTACTTGTTTACCCCTTTGAATTAATTTAGAATGAGGACACATGTCATCTCCACAATATTTCTCACGCTTCTCACACTTTTAACCTTTTTTTTACAATAACCTTACCCTATATATATATATATATATATATATATATATATATATATATATAATATTATGCTTAAGGTAAAATAGTTACACAACATATATATGCAATTACACACAATAATTACGCGTTAATAAAAAATAATTACGTATAAAAATTACGCAACTTATAAAAATATAATTTACTCTAATGGATAGGGACTAGAATGAAAGTAGTTTCTTATATATAAAAATATTATACATATTTAAATTGTTTAATGATTAATGTTTATAATATATATATATATATATGTATATATATACGTATATTATATATATTTATAAAAATATTGTTTAATGTTTAAATTTTTTACGTTGTTACAATGTTTAAATAAATTATTCTCTAAAAAGATGTACTACGAAAAACACACACAAACACATTATATATATTTATGTATGTATGTTAAAAAATAATAAATAACATATCATATGTGAACTAAAACAATCCCAAGGTAATCAACCATGACAATACCATACTCAAATTATATTTTATTAAATTGCGTAATTTTTATACGTAATTATTTTTTACTAACGCACAATTATTGTGCGTAATTACATATAAAGGTTGCGTAACTATTTTACCTTAAGTGTAATATTATATATATATATATATATATATATATATATATATATATATATATATATATATTATTCAATTTTAAATTTACATAATATTTTTTATATATAAGAATTATCTTCTATTTTAGTCCCTGAGGGCATTCTAGTTAACTAACCCAAAAATAACAAACCAATTTAGCTATTTAGATGAAAAATGTTGTAAACTGCAAACCTCAGGACTAGATTTGTTATAAATTAGATTTTTAGACTCTAATAGTTTGACAAACCTCATGGACGAAAACGGATATTTACTCTTAAACAAATGTTACCTTTAGTTAGAGATCCATCCGGTATCTTTGATTGTCTAACGTTGGAGAACGGATCATCTAGAGTGTCAATTTCATGCACGCTTGGAGCACCTGCTAGTCTTGTTTGAGGTTGTAATTCTGTTAAAACATTGGAGTTCAACATGAAACGTACGCATCATTAGATTTTGAAATAATATACATCAACTCTTTAAAACTATTATAAAAATGTCATATCATAACAAAAATATTTTGTTAATTAACTCATCAAGACAAAATTGTTGTTACGGTATTGCTTGTTTACTATATTTGCTTTTCAGTATTAAACAAAAATTACCTTCAGTTAGAGACCCATCTGGTATTTTTGATGGTTCTCCGTCCGATAACTGATCATCGAATTCAGTGTCTATAAGTTGACGCGCGATTGGAGCACCAAATAGACTTCTTTGAAGTCTCTTCTACACAACGATACACACCATTAATCAACGAGTAAACCAATTGCTTGTTATCATTTACCATAATAGAGGAATGCAAATAAAGCATACGCGCATCATCTGCGGATTAAAGAGACTTAGCGACGGTTGCATTGGTGGATTCACCATTTTTAGTGTAACGGTTACTAGGACAGATGAGCGATCTTTTGAACATCAAAGTTTAAATAATCACTATTCCTAGATTACACCAAGTTTACCCAATATCAGAAATTGGAATTGGCCTCTGGTCTCTCCTCAAAAAGCACAAAGCCTCTACCACCTCACCAGCACAAAGCCTCTACCACCCTACCAGCAGATCTAAGAGATTATTATGTATGTTTGAATGAATGAGAATCAGAAGGTGTTGAGTTGTATGAGCAATGCATCCCATGATTATTATAGAGCCTAAATTTCTTAACGTCAACGTCAACGCCAGTATTAAATTGGTGATTATTAATTACTACGTCCTCGTATTTATAAAAGATTGACAATTGGTCATAACTCTACTCATATATTATGTTTGGATGATGCAGCAATTCCAATATTCGTAATTAAACAGACTAAAACAAATCTAACACTCGAAAGAACGTGTATATCAAACCTGTAGATTTTCTTAATTTGAGTAAATAAAAAAATTCTGATTTGTAAAATGTATAATTGAGGTGATATACTTTCAATTTGCACATATAATAATCCGATCAAAAAAATAAATAAATAAATAAAAGAGTTAAACGTCTGGTTGGTACATGTGGTTTGCCATTTTTGAAGACTTTGTCCCAAAGGTTCAACAATTACAGAGTTGTATCTAGTAATTGTAATTTTAAATACGAATAATCCTTATCACTAACCTATGTTAAATATCTGGTGTGTGTGAAATGTTTAATTTACGCTTGAAAATTAATAAAATAAAAACAAGTGGTCTCATCTCACCCCACCTTTCTTCTTCCCAACTCCACCACCCACCACCCCCACTTCTTCTTCTACCCCAAACCACCCCTGTACACCCACACCACCGTCTTCCCTCCACACCGTACACCCACCACCACAGTCTCTCCCCTCTAAGATCTGAACACCACCAAAACATAACTTCCACCACCTTCTTAGATCTGAAGCCTCATGCAGTGTCGTTCACCGCCATTAACACAAAACAAGCATTAATCCTAATCCTCTCGTTTAACCCTACTTACACTCATTTACATCCCCTCCAATTCATTAGGCTCCACATATTCGTCCCCTTCACCATCAATAACAACAATTCTAGTTCTACACTCAAGGTAACCAACAACTAAGGCCATGTTTGGGATTCCATTTAGAACCTTCTTATTAACTTTTCCAAAAATCATTTATAAGAGGAAAAAGTCATTTTAAAAAGTTAATAAGTTAATAAGGAGGTTCTAAATGGAATCCCAAACATGACCTAATTAATGGTACACTCAAGGTAACCAACAACTAAGGCCATGTTATTTGTTCAGGTTTATGTTGGTTGGTGTACAGTGGTGGTGGGTGTTATGTTTTGTTGGTGTGTGGTAGGGTTTTTGAGGTAAAGAGAAAGAAGAGTGGTGGGCATCTGCGTTATGTTTTTATTATTTTTAATGTTCTGGGGTAAACTAGACATTTCACACACTTAACCGAGATACTTAACTTAAGTTAGTGATAAAGATCACACATGTTTAAAAATTGCAACTATTAGGACTAACTCTTTAATTATTGAACCCGGATCTGTAAAAATAATAACCCACAAGGACCAACCAGACATTTAACTCAAAAAAGAAAGAAGGTACCAGTTTGTTGGGTAGATCAAATCAAAAGCTGATATTAGTAAGTAGAATCTTTACCTTTCATTATTCAAATTAATAGCTAAAATTAATAAAAGTGTAAGAACGAAAAGGGTGTAAAGGGGTATTTTAAAATATGCCATTGTGGATTTTCTTTCTCCACACAAGACACATGCATATTTGTGACTTTCGTTCCTGGGGGGCATTTTCATGCAAAAAGTTTGAAATCTTGTTATATTCATCCCGAAGGGCCATTTTTCGATAGACAAAAGTCGCTGAATTGTCATAAGGATGAAGATATTAAAAAAACAGAGGTAAAGGACTGATATACACATAAAAAGTCATTTTAGATGCAACATGCAAATATGCCCAAACTTCAGGGACGATTTTGACATTTTACTCTTTTATGTTTTATAACATTTTTGTGCTGTATTTTTTGTACTGAATTTTTATGCTACATTTTTTGTGCTCGATTTTTTGTGCTAGATTATTTTTGTATACATTTTTAATGTTAATTTTTTTACTAGATTTTTTGTGTTGTATTTTGAGAAACAAAAGCGGTGGAAGTTTATGTTTTATGGCCAAAATGCCCTTTAATTCTACTTACAAGGTCACATATTATATTTATAATCTTTATTAAGCTACTTAGACAAAACCCACTTTTTTAATGAATCTTTTCTAGGTTATTTATTTATGTTTCTTCAAAAATCTTAATTTTTTGTTAGTTTCTTTTGTTTTAGTTTGGGGAATGGTATATTGAAGACTCTACAAGGAAAATTTAACTTTTATAGTATAATGTAATTCAAAAATATGTTTTTCGGTTTAACGAAATTCTGCTTCTCTTATCTTCTATTTATAATTTTATTATTTAATCATCCGTTGTTCAAATTATGCTAACATGAACTTTGCAACCCTTTGGTGTCATATTCGATTCTATAAGATACTTAATAAAGACTTTATAGTCCATTTATCACCCATTAATCTTGTCATGGACATATCATTCTTCACAACAATTTTGGTTCCATGTTTTCTAAACCATCTTGACCTTTCTCGAATCCAACTCTTATTTGGTTGTAATTTCACCCAAGCTGTTAAACTCATCCTTGATGCACTCGCTACTTGATTGCGTATCAACCACCAATAACCTTTCGCACTGTCTTTGAGTCGCTAAACAAATACTTCATCCAGCCCCTGAATGTTTCGTTTCTTCTGCGCTACACCCCTTGGTTTTTTCTGCTAAGAAAGAATTCGAGCCACATGTTACGATTCTTCACCGTTGACTCGAAAAAGCCTCCGGCAAATAAAATACGTCATCCGCCACCTGGCTCGCAAGCACCAGAACGTAGTCAGGCTAGTGCCATCGCGAGTGGCCAAACTGAGTGTGGTAGCTTGGGCGAGCAGAGGTTAATCACAACATGCTCAAGTAAGGGGAGACGCGAGTGAGTAAGGTGATGAGTAGGTGTCTAGTTAGCGCCATGTGTTGTTGGAAATTTGGTGAATGGATATTTAATATATTTATAATTTAATGAAATTATAAATATTAATTAGAATCTTCATGTGGTAAATAAAAGAGAAACTCTTGAGTAAAGCTTCTTGATGACATTTATTAGTTTTATTAGAGTTTTAAAGACTCTAATTAAATGACTAATTAAGTGAAACCTTTCACTAATTCTTAACTCTTGTACAAATAGTAGGCTATTTGTTTCTTTCGTGATAACAAGAATATGGTATTGTTGATACATGAAGAATACTGGAATGAGGATGAAAACTTGACGACCAACTAGAGAGAGGAGTACTCTCTACTTGTTTTCCACCACATGAGTTCAAACACTACAATTACCCGATGTAACATTGGGCTCGTGAGCCATCTCCGGCAGTACAGGCTGCTTCGGTTGTTGTACTCTAGGAGACAGACGCGTCGTCTTTAGTAGAGGCGCGTAATCTGTTTTAAGGGAAGCGTGTTGAACACATTCATCACCGACAAGATGAATGTTCCTCGTCTACAATCACTAATATGTGTGAGATAGAGTCAACTAGATCGACACTCAACAATATGGCATTCATAATTTTGTCATAAGTGATTTGTACACATCTATTGTTATTCATTAGGAGATATGTATAATTAGGATGCTCTCCCAAACGAATATAAAATCTCCATATAGTTCTAACAATAATCAAGTGGTAGACGTATCTACGTATAGATCACTCGGAACAAGTCTCGCAAGATTTATCAAATGTATACAATAACATATAGTACTTTTTCTTTCATATGTTAGAATTCACACTTGTGAATTTTCCAATGACTTCTAACGAAGTACTTCAACATGAATCTCGTTTGTGTATTTCATCTCAATACACTCACTACTCACTCGTGATGTGGTTACACATCTGATGTCTCGTCTTTGACTTTTAGTCAATGCAACAACTCTTAAGTTATTTATGTCCAAATATTCTCATGTACTATCCATTTAAAACCATATTCTTTTAGACAATGTAGAGTTGACGTTATAATTATTTTCCACAAAAATAATTTATACGTCACAAACATTAGTGATTTATTTCTTTGTAAAAAAATCGCATGTGTTATCCGAAGATATTAAACACAAAACAATAAAATTCATTGGAAACTAACTCATAAGGAGCAAATACTTTTGAAATTTAAACGAAAGCATAGACAATATGTAGACATCAAATATCAAAGTACTTTTATCTTCGACACTTTATATTCTGACCGAAATGTTCTCAACGATATTGTCCCATGGCATGTCATGAGGTACTCCCTCAATAAGACTCCATGCACTTTTAAGTACAAGTTCCCCATTTCATATTGAAACTTTAAAGTTGGACAATTATGCTCAAAACAACACCATGTTGTTATAAAGGCTACATTTAAGTAGTAAACACAATTAAATTTGTGTATAGACAAAGTTGAGGAAGAATTTTCATTTATTATAAGGAAAAGACATGTAACTTTTGAAAAGGGTTCGAAAAGCTAATAATGAGAACTCATTGTCTAGGCTTATTTAAGATGTTAAATTATAATTATTCTAAGTTTATGACAAACTTATGACAATGATATATGTTGCTTTGGTCAGCTCGGAAGCTTATGTAAGCTAATGCAATATGAGTTGAATTCACTGATACAATGAGGTTGATCTTGTTCTATCATATGTGTATATGTCGACATAAATGAAGTTACAAAAATATGTTGATCAAATGGCAAGAAATGTGGGGGAGGATCCATTTAGAAACAACCCTATAAGGGTATATAGAAATGGTTTTCATTACCCCATCTGGACGATATCCTATAACACTTAAATGTGGGGGTGTCTTGCATTTGTATCATAAAAGTTTGGCAATAAGGATTTTGTAATCCAATCTAACATTGCAAATAGACGACTAAGTGGATGACACAAAGGTCGTAGTGCATAATGGAGATGTGTTTGCCTTAAATGATACATGTATCTTGGAAAGACATAAGATGACCACTGAGGTTATAGTATTAGAAGTTGACAATAGGCAAAATTAACTTGCGAGTTAAGAACACATCATGACAACTGATCTCAAATAAGTAAAGTTATTTGTAGTGACTAGACAAAATCAAAGATAATGTTATGGATCCAACAACCTGAGGGTTTATTAGAGATCAAGTTATGGAATAAGACTAAAGCCTATGGAAAAAAGGGTATGTGAAGGAAACGTAACTTAGTTGACTGGAGATCCCAAGATCTAAGTTCAATAGGACAACTTACTCATATGCCTAAGGGTGGTCATTGTGGGGCACAAATGATATTCATAAGCTAGTATATATGGTTATACATACCCCCAAAGTATAAAAGGGTGTTTAAATACATCCTAGTCTATTCCTATGAATTCAGTGACAAAGAGTGAGGCTAAGCATAATATGTGGTAAATGATTTGGATAAATCATGATAACTATAAATGTTTTTAATGATCTAAGAAGAATCACCTATGTTAGATAGAAGTGGGGTCGCTTCGAATGGAATTGATGGCACAATTCCTAGAGCTCTCGCAGAACCAGGAAAGTGTTCCACAACCATTATTGGACACGACTATGAGGAGATGACCCGGCTAAGAGAGTCTTGTGTCAAGTGTATTGTCGTCTACACAACTGGCAGACGAGTTCAAAGACATCGAGTTCTACTCAGAGCTAGTGGGCTAAGTGCATTTCATGAGCGAAGGTTCAAATGGTAACACCTACCTATCATATGCAAAACTCAACTGTCGAGGTTCCATTAAAAATTTTATGTGTTTGGAATGATCTCCATTCATGTGGGGGATTGTTGGAAATTTGGTGAATGGATATTTAATATATTTATAATTTAATGTAATTACAAATATTAATTAGAATCTTCATGTGGTAAATAAAAGAGAAACTCTTGAGTAGAACTTCTTGATGACATTTAATTAGTTTTATTAAAGTTTTTAAGTCTATAATTAAGTGACTAATTAAGTGAAACCTTTCACTAATCCTTAGTAGGCTATTTGCTTTTTTCGTGACAACAAGAATATGGTATTGCTTGATACATGAAGAATACTAGAATGAGGATGCATACTTAAAGACCAACTAGAGAGAGGAGTACTCTCTACTTGTTTTCCACCACATGAGTTCAAACACTACAACTATCCGACGTAACCTTGGGCGCGTGAGCCATCTCCGGCAGTACAGACTGCTTCGGCTGCTGTACCCTGGGAGACAGACGCGTCATCTTTAGTAGAGGCGCGGAATCTGTTTTAAGGGAAGTGTGTTGAACACGTGCCTCAACCAAAATCGTCAAGGTTTTATTGTGCTCTTTGTTGTAGTCAAGGAGTATCTTTCAAGACTCAAGATGATGAATACCCGAGTCTAGGATACTATCAAATGCGTGTGAAAGACTCACTAGAGATGCGGCTTGAATCAAAATTGGTATATATAATTATATTTTATATTCATTTATTTAGTTATTGCAACCAGTATTGTACTATGATATTTTCTATAATTAACGAGAGTCTCGTTATTATATATTTTATAATTATATTTTATAAAAAGTGAACCTAATACCTAATGTGTTATAATATTAAAGGATAAATCTAAATTTTCAAGTAAGCAACAACGGACAGAAAGGAGTCTTTACAGAGATAGTGGTGTGTAAAATAAGTAAATTAAAAAATAGGTTAGTTTGCCTAAAAGTTAGTTTACTTTTAATTTGTTTCGAAAGTAAACGTCTTAATAGATTTACAATGAATTAAAAAAATTATATTTGTCAGATAGGCTAATAATATTTATTACACTCGGTAGTAATGATGTTTATTTTGTGCTTTTTATAATAGCAACAAACGCAACGCATGTGGCTAGTTGTAACATTTTTATGTGCTGACGTTTTAAGATTGACGAGTAGCAATACAAAAGTTTACTTATAAGGTTTCGGATCACGTACACGAGGGTTAAAGTGTACTAAGGCTACGCGACATCTACAGACGTCCATTTGCAAGATTTACGTTAAAACTTTTACAATTTGCTGAATTTCAGATTCAAACAAGTGAAATAAGAAATAGAGAAAGGGCACACTGGTCTTTTCTCAATTAACTAGTTTCTCCTTTGATTTTCAAACGGATATAACTTTTTCATACGTTAATATTTATTTAAAAAAAATACACCGTATTAACGAGCATTTCATTCTCTTTAATTCGAGCATGCTATAGTTTTCTTAAAAAATTTACATATTTTTGAATACCCACTACGTGATTACGTAATTCTGAATAACAAGCACATGACTACGTGATTTTGAATATCCATTACGCGGTTACACATTCTATATAAACCATTACGTGATTACACATTCAATATAAATCCATTACGTGATTACAAATTCAATATAAATCCATTACGTGAATGTGTAGAACTTGATTAGACCTCAAATATTTGGTATTATAGGTTGATTTAACTAATATTTTGTATATAATTTATCTTTAATACGTGATTAAACTTGAAATATTTGGTAGACGTAGTCACCTAATAATATAGAGTCAGTTATTGTTACGCAATTACATAATCACTTACTGGGTTTCACATAGTATAATGAAATCAAGTAATCACGTAATGGGTGTTTAAAATCACGTAGTCATGTTAGGATTTCTATATCACGTAATTACGTAATGGGTATCCAAAATCGTGTAAATTAGAAACTATAGAAATAAGCTGCTCAAATTAAAGAGAATGAAATGCTCGTTAATACTGTGTAATTTTTTTTTCAAAAATATTAATGTATAAAAAGTTTTAGCCGTTTGAAAATCAAGGGGGAGAATTGTTCATTTAGAAAAGACCAAAATACCCCTCCTGCCAATTACACGTGTCTTCCCCTCCTTCTCGCGCATGTCCTGTACGAAATTTCCCTCTTTATGGTATCCTTCCTCTTTGTTAGGTTTACAAAATAATACAACTACATTAAATTACAGGATTCAAAAGGAGGTAACACCTCAAAATACCATTTACATAGATAAATCATGCAACTAAAAACTTTGTATCCAAAGATAACTCTCTATCCATTGAGAACAGACCAAGGTGTAAAGAGATTAAGACCAGGTGTAGCCCATCCCTTGGCTATAATTTGACATGTAGGTGTCCTGGTCAATTTAAGAGAATTATGGGGTTTGAAGTTAAAAAAGGGTATAGTGGTGTAATGCTCCATAATGCTCTAACAATGATTAGCCAACTATCATTATTTTTTAGAAAATAAAACAAAAGAAAAAGAAAACAATTCTATTGGATAAGCCAAAATCATCAGGCGTTTTCAAGACCACGCTCAAGTCAATTTCGAACGGCGGAGGTAGGGGCGTTATGGAGGAAAAAAAGCCCAATTAAAGCCCCACTACGTGTGGTCTAAGCGAGCAAAACTAGGGTTAAAGGAGTTCTTGATCTAGGTCAAAAGCATGACCCCCTCTCTCTTCACGGTTACCGTGAATCCGTAATGAATGCATAGAGAAAATTCTTGGATATGAATATATAGAACGTAGAAATTTGAATCGGCTAATTATTAACCAATAACCAATAATCACCAATTTCGACGAAAAAAACGCCCCAGGGGTAGAGGGAGGGGCGTGAAGGGGCGTAATGGAGGAAAAAAAAGCCCAATTAAAGCCCCACTACGGGTGGTCTAAGCGAGCAAAAATAGGGTTAAAGGAGTTCTAGACCTAGGTCAAAAGCATGACCCCTCTCTCTCTTCACGGTTCCCGTGAATCCGTAATGAATGCAAAGAGAAAACTCTTGGATCCTAATATGTAGAACGTGGAAATTTTGATCGGCTAATTATTAACCAATAATCATCAATGGCTTGTAACCTAGTTTACAAAGATACTTTCCCGTGAGGTTAAGGTTCTAGTCTCATAGTAGATAAATATATACATTTAAAAGTAGAACTAGAGGTTTATGTTAGCTCTTAAAATGAATTGGGTATTCATTTATGAAATTTCAATAAAATCTTTATTATAATGGGCCACGATTTAGAGAAAATGGTTTAAAGTGTGAAAATGGTGAGAACGACCATCAACCGTTGGATCAAAACAATTAATGACTTAGATTGGCACGGTGGCGTTTTCGTAAATAACATAAACTTTATTACTTGAACATGCCTCATTAAGGGTAAAAGGGTCTTTCTACTACTCTAAAACAAAACGCCACATTAATCGTAAAACGCCATTCCGGCGACACGCCATTGATACAAAAAGAGACAATACTTAATGATAAAACGTGTTGAAGAATAAGTAACTGAAATTAAATTATTAACATTAATTACAAAAAAATGCCTCCTGAACTACGCGCCAAAAACATAATTATATAAACGACGTTACGATAACTTCAATTATCACATCAAATAAAAAATGATCATACGAAAACGTCATCTTTAACCAAAACGCCAAATTCCAAAAAAAAAAAATTCTGAGAGAACACCTTCAACATATAAAAAAGCTGAAACCCCACGGTAACTGCAACACAGTAAACTGAAAGAAACGTATATTTTATTACTACCATTAATTAAAATAAAATTCCGCCTAAATTATGCGCCAAAAAACTAATGTATAAACAAACATCTCAGTATCCATTTAGTCACACCCAAAACACAAAAAAACCATTATATCTTAGCAAACTATTCACTTTACACGCCATGTTCTCTTGTAAAACTATTCACTCAAAACGCCATGCTCTCTTGCAAAACATCGACCTAAAAGGTTATTTTCTTTTTGTCACACCCATAAACTTTTGTTGAATGAGATGGACAAATCCTCGAAAAACGGCTTTAGTGATGATGATATGTCACTTTGTAGCCTTGTACACGAGGAGGGTTTGGATGAGAAGAAGAGACCTATGCCAGTGTAAATGCTATTTTGGACTCCATTATTAAAATGATGTAGAGTGGGATGAGCATGAAGATGATAGCATGTATAAACGCTATTTTGGACATCAAGCGAGAAAGCCCACACACAATCACCCCCCCCCCCCCCAATAATAGCATTGACAATATGCGGCATCGGTCTATCTTTCCAACATCCAAAAGAACCACCCCCAACAAAACAACATCATATCAAACACAAAACCCAAAACGCCATATTTAACTGATCGATCGGCTTCGTCTAGAGCTTGACGTTTCAACTGTGTAGGACAAGGTTAAGGAATACAAAGGATACGAAGGTTCAGAGGACAAAAAAAGTTCTTGAAGAAGAGATTTGATAGCAGTGAAGATTAGATTAGCATTTTTAATTATTTTGGGTTATTGTATTTTAATAATCATAAGTTTCACCTGTTGGCCGATAATAATCCAAACTTTAAAAATTCCCTCCAATGATCCCAACTTGTAAAAGTTTGGCCTCCATGATCCCAACTTGTAAAACTTCGGATTATTAAAATTCAAAATTCCTATATTTTTTTTTGTGTCAATTTCTGTGATTTGTTATCTAATAAAAACTTCTCTGTTAATACCAAAAACGTCAAACAACATAACGCCAAACCAAAGGGGTTCCATGCTAAAGTTTTACTTTGCATTTTTACCTATAAATTAAAAAAAACTTAAAAATATGAGAAGTTTTACATCCTTAGCAGTCTAAACAAACAATAACTTAAGCGACTGATACTTGATTACTACCATTTATTATATTAAAAACCACACAATGACTCACAAATCAATTTTTCTTATATTTTCTAAACGCTATAATTACCTGTAACATTATAGGTCTGCATCCTATCCTACGTCAAAACGACAAAAAAATACAAAAAGTACACATTAAAAAACATATAAAAAACGCCATTAAAAATATAAAATACCAACTAAATAAAAACGCCAAAAACAAAAGATATTTTTCCTATGTAGTTTTTTCAGAGTTTTAGTTAGTGTATTTTATCATCTTACATAACAAAACGCCATTAAAAATAAAACGCCAAATTGGGGGTATTACAGAATTTACAAATACTTAACAAAAACAGTAAAACTGAAACGCCAGATACTTTATTAATTGTATTAATTATATTAAATATCCCGCCCAATCTACGCGCCAAATATGTCCTATAAAGAGAAACGTCTCAACACCTTCTGTTGATCGAACAAAAAAAACGCTATGTTTCCTAAACACCACCCACTCTAAAAACTCCAAAAAAATTTAAAAAAATCAAAGATGGCAAATAACTTCTCTTGGATATTTAGTATTCTTTTCAATGAAGTTTCGGTGAATGGGTTCTTAAGTGAGGGGGATGACTCAATAAGCTTTTGTTGAACGAGATGGACAGATCTTCAAGAAAAATAGACTGATGACACCCGTATGTCATTTTGTGTGCTTTTTTCTTGATGAAAATTGGCATGAGAAGAAGGAGAATGACACCAGTGCAAATGCTATTTTAACTCCATGATGATAAAGAAGATTGTGAGCAAATAGCATCCACCCACACGGCGTCGAACTATGTCTCCAAACAACCATAAAAAGCCACTTCAAAAAATGAACAAGAAAATCACGTTAATTTATTTTTTTCTGTAGTTATCTAATTTTTTTCTGTAGATTGTAAAACGCCAAGTTGCCACGAACGCCAAACTACAAAAAGTCTAAGATCTAAAAAAATGAAAACGCCTAATATTAATTAAAACGCCATCTACTTAAGCGGTGGTGGATACTGACAATCGTGCCCCCGTATATCATTTAGCGTCCACTGTCACGTGTTAGGCCAGGATTCGTTCTCAACATTTTCACACTTCAAATCGTTTTCTCCAGATCCTGTTTCTTATTATAATATATGAACCAACTTTAAGGGGCGCCCGCCACCCAAGCAATGCTCGGGTCCGCCCTTGGTTGCTAATAGTCGGCAAATTCAATGCCATTTTCGTTAATTGCATTTCCCTAAATTTAGTCAACTCTTTTAATGCTTTATTATAGAAGTATCCCTGAATTTATTTATTTGATCATTTCTTGTCGAATGTATATATATATTAAGTTCCTTAGTTGTGTTTTACCAGTTAACTCGACCAAATACATATGAATTTGCAAAAAAAAACATATTATGCTTCATATTTTTCCCCAATGCAGATATGTAGTGATGTCCATGGATTTATAACCTAGTGGCATCTTGACTTTTGAGGGTGTGATAAGATTTTAGAACCAATAATTCTGGGTTTGATTCTCACAAGGAGGGTTTTTCCGATATTTATTGAGTTTTCTCATTAATTGATGTATATGTATTATGCCTAGTGAAGATGGATATGATCTAGTGATTCCGCTGGTGACATGCTCCAGTGGTTTGTCAGTGATCCAAATTTATCGTTAAAAAAAACATATGTAGTGATAAGACCAACCCTAAAATTGAAGGGTTCAAATACTAAATAGTACATGTAATCTTTAATAAGAGTAGATTAAAAGTGGGTTAGGTTATCATTAAAAAAAAGTTAGTTGATTTTTAATACAGTGAGAAAGTAAATGCGTGAAAAGATTCATAATCCTTAAACAATTACATATGTCATATAAGCTAATAATATTTTAATACACTAGGTAACAACGATGCTTAATTTGTGCTTTTCGTAAGCGTCTAGTTATTCAAACACCTAAAAATTATATTTGAACATCCAGCTGCCAGCCTTGTATAGATCTATACATATAATTTAGGTCTTAATCTAAAAAATCAGACGTGTCAGGTTTTGTCTGACGACAAGACTATACATGGCGTATAGTCCCTATGCGTCTAGTATACGTCACATATGAGTCTTCTTTTTCCAAACTTATGTAGATGTTGGTTTGAATGTTGCCCATACCTGAAGTATAGTGTTATACGAATGTTGTATAACACTATATGACACATATGGTTATTTTTATGGTTTATCAAATATTTTTATACAATATTTTCGTTTTAACAAGTCTTATAAAAGCAATCATTTTATTTTTAAAAGATGAAAACATTATTAAATTCGTTAGTATATGGAAACAAAACTGTCATATGATACGTAACCAACCAAACAAACTAAACATTATAAACAAACATTACAATATAAATAACTGACACTATAACAATATAACATTAATTTGTACACACACACATATATATATATAGGAGAAGTATCCGTTAGGAATCACCCTTTATTACGATAATCACGAGAACCGGTGTGAACACAACCAAAAATACCTAAAAGAATAGAAAAACACACAATTTTTTAATATTTTTTCTAAAAAAATGCTATATTTCGTCACTAAAAAACCAAAAAAAAATCTAATAACAATTATCCGTGCATATGTATCATTTCTTTGACAAATTCTGTAATACATTACCAATATTGGACAATTGTACTTTCGTTAACGCTATCATCCATAATACACTACTTTTTACATTAACAATATTAGAAATGCACATGTGCATCTATATATATGAACATGATATAATGTGTTTTGGTACACTACTTTGAATACACTTTCACTTTCATCTATCATACCTTCCATAATACACTAACATTACCTCCTACCGTCCATAATACAATACCATTGCGTTAAAAATGTTTAAAACCGCGCGTAAAAAAGTTGAAAATCGGCGGCAAAAAAAAATTTTAAAGCGGCGCGTAAAAAAAGTTTATAACCGAGCCGTAAAAAAAATTCAAAAATGCGCGTAAAAAAGTTTAAAACCAGCGCGCAAAGAGAATTTTTAGCCGGCACCTTAAAAAAATTTAAAACCGCGCGTAAAAAAAGTTTTAAACCGGCGCATAAAAAAAGTTCTAAACCGGCGCGTAAAAAAAGTTTTAAACCGGCGCGTAAAAAAAGTTTTAAACCGGCGCATAAAAAAAGTTCTAAACCGGCGCGTAAAAAAAGTTTTAAACCGGGTGTAAAACAAATTTAAAACGGCGCGTAAAAAAGTTTAAAACCGGCGTGTAAAAAAAGTTTGGACCCTCGCGTAAAAAAGTTTGAACCCGTTCGTAAAAATGTTTAAAACCGGCGTGCAAAAAATGTTTGAACCCCTACGTAAAATAATTTTCTTACTGTATGATTCAAAAATAAGATTAATTAAATCACAAACATCAATTAAAGCATAATAATTACAACTACTTTATTGTCTTTTAATTTCATCCATTAAAACACTTTTGATCAATGACTTATATTGGTTTCTAAGGTTCTCACAACTCAAGGTGGTTCTCATCTTACTCATCTCTCTCAATCTACCACCAAGGAAACCACCTAGGGTTCCGGTCACCAACCACCGTTAACCATCGTCTCGCCAACAAACAATCTCCGGCGTTCAATCTCCACCGATCCAACGGTCCACACCACCTCTGATTACCATCGATAAAACTCAAATCTCCGATCAGAAGCCCTATTTTCATGGTGAAAGCATCGGCGGCAGCAGTTCCGGCGAAACCGGATGCTCCGGCGTCAGCCCCATGGTAAGGAGCGGCGATGAAGCCGCTAATCGCTTCAATCGCTACCACTGTAATCCTATGGTTTGTTCCAGTGCCGGAAGGAGTTTCGAAGAATGCGTGGAAGTTACTGGCGATATTTCTTGCAACCATCATCGAAATCATCATATAGCTGCTGCCGCTCGGTACCGTTATTAGGGTTAGGTGCGTGTGTTCTCACCAAAACCCTAACATTTGCAGCTGCATTTTCGGCTTTCGGTGATCCGTTCCCGTGGTTAATTGCTCTAGAGTTTTTCTTCGCTAGAGGATTTATTAAAACTGGATTAGGTAACAGAACTACTTATCGGTTTGTTAAATTGTTTGGTAGCTCGTTGTCAGGGTTAGGGTATAGTTTGGTGTTTAGTGAGGCGTTTGTTAGCGCCTGTGATTCCGTCGGTTTTGGCTACAGCATGGGGGATATTTTTGCCTTTGGTTAAGTCGTTATGTGTTGCTTGTAGGAGTAATGTGGGGGATGGGACTGAGAATAAGTTAGGATTTTGGTGACTTGTTCCAGACGTCAGTATTAGTTCAAGTATGTTGTTGACGGCTATGGCTGTGAATCCGTTGAATGTGAATTTGATGTTTAATACAATTAATCAGACGATTGGGTGGGCTGTGGCAGTGATTATGCCTGGGTTTTGTTGATTGTTATCCCCTTACTTTGTATGTGATTTATCCGCTGGCTATGAAGAGTAGTCCTGATGCGCCTAAGATTGCGAAAGAGAAGCTGGAGAAGATGGGGCCGATGGCGAAGAATGAAATTATTTTGTCACTCACCAACTCCGGCCAACCAAGGTATTTTTAATTGGTTTGGTTGAGATTTCTTTGTTTGATTTATTTAGGGTTTTGGCAAATGGTGGTGGATGGTTATCATGGGTTTATGGGTTTCTGCTGAGTTCATTTTTTTACATTAGGTTAGTAGCAGGTTGGTTAAAATTAATCCAAGGAATTAAATAGCGAATGGAATATGAATTACTTCGATGAAATTGCATTAGGGAACTCAAGTTGTAAAATGTTTTGTTTAAAAATGAGTAGAATTTTAAATTGTATAAAATTAACTTCTATTCCTTTAAGTCAAGAATTCTTTGTTATCTGTTTTGTGGATTTATTTATATATGGTATTTAGATGTTTGATGAATTGACGTAGTTTTTTAACATTTGACACCGTACGTAAAAAATTTTCTGAAATTCAACACGTACGTAAAAACACATTTACGTGTAAATTTACATTCCACATTTAAAAAAACGTTTACATTCGATACCGTACGACATAAATTTTTGTAAAAGACGGATGTAAAATACATTTACATTGTTGCACTATCTAAGACATCTATGAGTCGTGCTAGTTTGGAGGAATAAGAAACGGGGGCATTTCAATTGGTAATTTTCGATTCAAATCTCAATTTTTTTGTAATAAAAACACTTGTGAATATATTTTTACATCGCACGTAAAAAAAGTTTACAATCGGGGGCGTAAAAAAAGTTTACAACTTGGCGTAAAAAAAGTTTAAACTGTTTTTTAACAGGGGCGTAAAAGTAGCCTATAACTAGTTTTTCAACGCTGTATGTAAATAATTTGCAAAATTTACGCCATGCACAAAATTTTCGCAGTCGACGCCTACTTAAACAGGTGATGCTTTACGTAAATAATCGCGGCTTAAAAAAAGCTTACAACCGGGGACGTAAAAAATGTTTAATTTTTTTAACACGTGCGTCAAAAATTTACAACGGGTGTGTAAAAAGTTTGTTGCAAACCTTTTACGCCACCTGTAAAAAATTAACAACGGGGTGAAATAAGTTTACATCCATAAAAAGTTCACACACGACGCCGTGTGGAAAAACTTGTTGCAAACCACATGTAAATTCGGGATTGTTACGCTTGTGAATGTTTTTTACACCCGTAAAAAAATTCCGGATTTTTACACTTGTAAATGGTTTTTACGTCCTTGCAAAAAAAGAATCCGTATTTTTACACCCGTGAATGTTTTTTTTTACACGACACCGTACGTAAAATTATTTTTTAGATGGTTCACATACGAAAAACAGTGATGAAAAGCTAAAAAACCTGTAAAAAGTTTTTCATAAAGAGGTTTTCGTAAAAAAAGTCTTTTGTAAAAACGAAGCGTAAAAAACAACGCGTAAAAACGGAGCGTAAAAAACAGCGCGTAAAAATGGGGCGTAAAAAAAGTGGGGCGTAAAAGTTTTTCGTAAAGAGGTTTTCGTAAAAAAAAGTCTTTTGCTACATACGGCTTTTTTACGTCCCATTATCACACAAAAAAAAAAAACCGGCTCGTTTTCGAGGCGTGAAAACGGGTCGTAAAAAACGAGGCGTAAAAAACGGGTCGTAAAAAATGTGGGCGAAAAAAAGATGTTTTGCCGTAAAGTTTTTTATTTTTTTTTATTTTGTAAAAAAGTTTTTGTAAAGCCGTAAAAAAATGGGGTGTAAAACGGCTCGTAAAAAACGGGGCGTAATAAACGGGTCTTAAAACGGGGGGTAAAATCGGCTCGTAAAAACAGGTCGTAAAAACGGGGTGTAAAAAACGCGCGTAAAACCGGGCGTAAAAAAACGCGTAAAATCAGGCGTAAAACGTCGCGTAAAAATGGGTTGTAAAAAACGACACGTAAAAGGGGGTGTAAAAAACGGGGCATAAAACCGGGAGTAAAAAACGGCGCGTAAAACCGGGAGTAAAAAACGGCGCGTTAAACCGGGCGTAAGAACGGCATGTTAAACCGGGCGTAAGAACGGCGCGTAAAAATGGGTCGTAAAAAACGGCGCGTAAAAAGGGGTCGTAAAAAACTCTGCTTAAAACCGGGCGTAAAAAAACGAGCGTAAAATCCGGCGTAAAAATGGCGCGTAAAATCCGGCGTAAAAACGGCGCGTAAAAAAGGTGTAAAACGGCGCATAAAACCGGGCGTAAAAAACGCGCGTAAAATCAGGGGTAAAATGGCGCGTAAAAATGGGTCGTAAAAAACGACATGTAAATAGAGGGTGTAAAAAAAGGCGCATAAAACCGGGCGTAAAAAAATGCGCGTAAAACCGAGAGTAAAAACGGCGCGTAAAACCGGGCATAAGAACGGCGCGTAAAAATGGGTCGTAAAAAACGGCGCGTAAAAAACGGGGCATAAAAAACCGGCTCGTAAAAACGTTTTTTAAGTAGTAAATTTGATTTTAATAAAAACAATTAATTTAATAAGAAAAAGTAATAAAAAACATTATGTATAATAAGACAAAACAAACAAATTTACTAAACTGCCCTTTTGATATTAAAATATTAAAAACATAATAAGACAAAAAGAATATAATATTGTTTTTATAACTTTTAATCTCATCCATCCATCTCCAAGATCTAATGGTTAGAAAGTGGTTTTTACGGTTCTCGCAACTGGAGGTGATTCTCATTTTACCCATCCCTTATATATATATATGCATGCACATGTGCATCAGTGCTATTGTTCAATTTTAATTTTTTTAGTGACGACATAATAAAAATATAAAAACAACTTTTTAGCATTTAGTTGTAGAGTTTAGCTTTATGGTTTAGTTTTTAGCATTTAGCTTGGGTAGGGTGGGAGGTTAGGTTTTTTTGGGGGTGGGGGGTTAGGTTTTTTTCTAGGTTTTGGTGGGTTAGAGGTGGGGGTGATTGTTTAGGTTTTGGGTGGTGGTGGGTGGGTTTATTTTGTTGTGTTCGTATTGATTCTCGTAGTTCTTGTAATAAGAGTGGTTCTCATATGAACCCTACCATATATATATATATATATATATTTATATTTATTTATATAAGTTTGCACATACATAACAAAAAAATACATGTGAATGTAAAATACAAAAAACAACCACGACTATGGCGAGATAGGAACCTATTGTCGCGGTGGAAGTGGACGTGTGACCTATCGATCACGCTGTCAAACAACCACATCAGCAGGTCTTTGAGCCACTTGATCCAACGAGAATGTTGTTGCGACTCTTGAAGAATCCCCATGAGCATGGCATGTGTGATTGTAGGCAGGAGGCTGTCGTGGCGGCTCCTGGTGGGGTCCTGTTAAGGCCCCTGTTTCGATAGGATGACGAGCTCAGTGATCTCGACTAGCACCGCCTGCAACTGTGTAGACTTAGGAAGTGGTTGCGATATATAAATATGGTCGTTCGCGCCTATAAAACGAAAGTTGACTCTTAGAAATCTTCCCAAGATCCTTGTGCTCTACACTGACCTCACATCCATTCTGTGTGGCTCAATGTGCGGTGGTAAAACATCGCCTGGGATCATAGAGTCCAAGATATCATGTAATGATGTCGATATAGGACCTGCCATAGATAGAGCCCCGCTGTTGCCTATGATAGTAAGACGGGAATTACTGCCCCAAACACGTCGCAAAGGCGAACAACCTATGCATCATTAGATAGTTTAAGTATATTACTCTAGGAATTGTGCACCACCTTTTGCCACGCGCAACGTAAGGCCTGGCAATAAGTCGATGCAAATATCGGTAGAGAGGGTCTCGTATAGCTGAGAGTCGCGTCTTTGTCATACCTAAAGGATCATGTAACACCCCCAAATTAAACAGTGTAGCACTATCTAAATATTCAATGTACGTGAACAAATATCTCATACCATGTTAAATTTGGGAGTTATCCTTCCTTCATGGAACATTGATGATCTTTTTACGGATTCTATCGGATTCATGAAAGACTTGAGAATCTATGGTGTGCATTTAATAGGAAGGCAACCTTGTGAAGTAAAACGTATAACGCCCAGAATTCTTGTCTATATTATTGTACCGTTTGTATATAATGTAGATATGAGAAAATGCGATGTCACACTAATTTCAGGATCTTAATGCATCATGATATATTATGGAAGGCCCTAGTGTATATTTTCACAAAAAAAACAAAGGGGACCACATTTGGTTTCTAATAAAAAGGATAAGGACCCTAGTGTAATTTATGAAGTTGCCATCTCCATTAAACCCTAATAAAAATTCTTGACTCAAAACCCTTTTGGGTTTGGTAAAGATAGAGATAGTGTTATGGTTTGTATTACGCTTTCATGTAGCTCGCAATTTGATATGCACAAAATGCAACATATAAATGAGCTTAAATGTCCAAAAGATACAAATTAACGGCAAAAACCTACATAAATACAAGAAAGAAGAGTTGACACATCATGCCTACCCTCCAAGCTACACCCAAAGACATAAAAAAATAATCGCATGGAAGCTAATAGACATTAAAGGCGTTAGTCCTTCCATGTCCACACACAAGATCTTGATGGAAAACGACTATAAAGCGGTAATCCAACCACAAAGACGGATGAATCATAACGTGCAAGAAGTGGTGAAAAAAGAAGTCATCAAACTTCTAAACGTCTGACTTATCTACCCCATTTCTGATAGTCCATTGGTGAGCCCCGTCCAAGTAGTGCCAAAGAAAGGAGGAATGACGGCCATAACCAACGAGAAGAATTAACTCATACCAACAAGAAACGTCACCGGATGGAGAGTTTGCGTCGGATATAGAAAGCTCAATGAAGCCACATGAAAAGATCACTTCCCATTACCCTTCATTGATCAAATATTGGAGCGGTTAGCCGGTCACAAATTCTATTGCTTCTTGGATGGATTCTCTGGGTACTTCCAAATTCCCATTGAACTAGAAGACCAAGAGAAGACTACCGTCACATGTCCCTATCGAACTTTCGCTTATCGACGCATGCCCTTTGGTTTATGCAATGCCCTACAACGTTGCAACGATGCATGGTGGCCATCATTCACGACATGATAGAGAAAACCAGGGAAGTCTTCATGGACGACTTCTCTATCTTCGGTGATTCATTCGACCAATGCCTCGATAATCTCGAGCGAATGCTATCTAGATGTGAGGAGACTAACCTCGCCCTTAATTGGGAAAAGTGCCATTTTATGGTCGTAGAGGGTATAATGCTCGATCATAAAATTTCCAGCGCATGCATGGAAGTTGATTGCACAAAAATCGTCACTATTTCCGGACTACCTCCTCCGTCATCCGTTAGAGCCATACGAAGCTTCCTAGGACACGCCGGATTCTATAAGCGATTTATCAAGTATTTCTCCAAAATCTCTCGACCTCTAACTAAGCTACTTGAAAAGGATGTCCCATTCATCTTTGATAAGGATTGCATGACAACATTTCGTACCGTCAAGACACCAATCATGATAGCACCCTAATTAAAAACTACCTTATGAAAGCATGTGCGATGCCAACGATTTTGCAGTTGGAGCAGTCTTAGGGAAAAGAAAGGAGAAGCAATTTCATCCCATATATTACGCTAGCAAGACTCTTAATGATGCTCAAGAAAACTACACAAGCACCGAAAAAGAGTTAGTAGATGTAGTATTCGCGTTTGATAAATTTTTCTCCTATCTTGTGCTATCCAAAACCATAGTCTACACGGACCATGCGTTATCCGGTACCTCTTCAAAAAACAGGACGCTAAACCACGTCTCATCAGGTGGATCTTTCTCCTCCAAGAAAAAAGACAAAAGAGGAACTGAAAACACCGCTGCTGATTATCTATCTCGTCTCGAAGACCCTTCTTTGGAGAAAACTCGGGAATAACTCATAAACGAAAAATTCCCCACATATTCCCTAGAGATGGTTGACTATAAAAAAAGAACCTTGGTACGCAGATTATGCTAACTACCTCGCTAATGGCACTCTCGTCAAAGGAGGTTGTGTTCGATCCATGATTGACCTGGCTTTACCTCTTTTTTTTCATTTAATCAATATATAATTTCATTACTAGCACAAAAGGCCCTTGAACTTTAATACTTTAACTATTTACACTTTGAGATAACCAATTATAAAGGCTTAAATAATCACAACCTTGAAATAACTAACTTAGTTAAGTTATTCTAAAAAAAATCTAACTTACATATATATAATTTCATTACTAGCACAAAAGGCCCTTAAACTTTAATACTTTAACTATTTACACTTTGAGATAACCAATTATAAAGGCTTAAATAACCACAACCTTGAAATACCTAACTTAGTTAAGTTATTCTAAAAAAAATCTAACTTGCATAAATTGATTTATTTTAATAACTAACCGTACTTGCATTAAACTAACCTAGTTAAGGGATTTTGTATAAACTTCAACGAAATTAACTATGAACTACCATATATATATGTATATATATATATATATATATATATATTGGAGGGTTCAAATGAGAAGAAATTCTTTGTAAGAAGAAAAAAAAAGAAATTTCAACCAATAGGAATGCTTCATTAGACTTCATTTAATATTTTTACTTAATGTAACTATAAGGGTATATTGGTAAACTTATATACATCATTAATTGGCAGTTTTATCTTTAATAACTAACTATATTAAATTTATAACTTATTTTTAAAATAAATATTTTTCTCAAAAAATAAAAGTTCATTTATAGTGTAGGATACATTAGAGGGGTGAGGGATAAATTACGAGTTGTGTAGGATAAATTTCAATATGTGTAGGATAATTTTTGAAATGTGTAAGATAACTTTTGATATGTGTAAGAAAAAAATTTTGGTGTGTAGAATGATAGTCTTTATGGCTAATTAATTAGTCAAACATAATAATAAATGAGATGAGAAAAAACCATTTAATTCTTTTTTTCTCAATAAAATTTTCTTCTCAAATGAACCTTCCCATATATATATATAATTCTTTAACTAGTTATTCTAATTTTTAACAAACTCTTAAAATCAGCAAGGATTATATTCTAATTTCGCGTTGTATTCGAGTACGTCGGATCCGGTTCATAATATAAGTCGGACTTCGGAGATCCTTTTTTACGGATGTTATAATATGGGTGTCGTTTCATGAAAAAAAGGGGTGTATCAACATAATACAAGACCTTTTATATGCATCGTATAGGTCAATACGAGTCGTATAATTGTACTATACGACCCAATTTTGACCTATACGAGCGTATATGGGTAAAATGAAAATTTCATATTTTTAAAAAATTATATAATAAAGGTTATATACGATACTATAGTGTATTATATTATACTATACTACAATACGTGATCTATACTATACATATAGGTCTATACGAGGTCTATACATGACTTATGTTACACCTATGCTTTACATATACTACATCAATTATACATTATACATATACCTATACTACAACAATAAGCAGATATAGGACCTTTACTACACGTATATGTTCATACGGGACATATACTTCACATATACTATACATGTACCAAACATATACTACACTATCTTTTTAGACGCACATAGAAAAAAACAATAATATATCACAAATGTTGTATAGATAAAATACAAGTGGAGTTCTTCGGGTGGAGAGTTGCTCTAAACCGACTCCCCACAAAAGTCGTTTTTTGTTAGAAGATGTATGTCTTTGATTGCCAAGGATTGTACATGGTATTAAAAAAAATTAATGTTTTTATTTTAAAAAATATGTTTAGAAAACTTTGTTAAAGCTATAGAAAAATGTATAAATTAAAAAAAACTCATTCAATACAACCCCTATAAGTCAAGTCCACTAGACAAAATCTATTGCGTCAGGCTTTAATGAAAATTAAAAAAAATATACAACCCGCATAAACCTATAAAACCCTTATTGAGAGTGTTGATTTAACAATTCAGTGCCATTCAATACGACCCTTACCTAATCAGTTTTCCTAGGTAGAAAATACTTGTCTTAGCTACAAAAGCATGGGCTATGAAGTAGTTAGCTCTACTTATTTGTAATCTTCTGATTGATTGTTTTGGATTGTCTATTTCAAAAGTAGACAAATTCAATTATATTTTGTTATTTCAAAAGTAGACAAATTCAATGATATTTTTGTTAATTTTACTCGTTTACTTGTAGACAAATCCAATGATATTTTTGTTAATTTTACTCGTTTACTTGCCTTTTTCCTAAATGTCAAAAGTAGACAAATCCAGTGATATTTTTGTTAATATTCTTGGTTACTTAACTTTTCCTAAATTTAATCAGCCTTTCGAAAGCTTCGTTATAAAAGTATCCCTGATTATATAGGTTTGGTGGGCAGCCAATGAAATAGTGGTGGAGTGGTTAGGGAAAAACTTGATGTTCCTTGTGACCTAAGTTCGACTCCCACTCTCCTCATTATTTTCTATAGCATTCAGGTGAAGGGTAAATATGGATGGCGCCGGTTCGTCTTGAATGGGAGGCGAGGTTTTACCGATTATTCCACTGTCGTGCCTTCGGACGGTTGGAGGTCGGGTTTCCGCGCATCTGGGAGAAACAAGGGGCTGGCGGCAGTCGAGTAGTCGACCTTGGCCACAGCACCCGGTGTCACGGTGGTTGGCACGCCGTTCCTTGTCGTTCAAAAAAAAGGTTTGATGGGCAATGATAGGAGACCCATGGAAAAAGGTTTGTCGTTCAAACAGGTTTTCCCGATAATTTCACCGTTGTGCCTACGGACGGGTGCGTTACCGGGTTTTCCCCGGAAGTGCTCCGTTTGTCCAGCGGGTGCCCCATGAGTACTTGGGATTGATTTGTTGGCCGTTTATATATATATATATATATATATATATATATAGGGTTAGGATCATGTGAGAAGCACTAGGCTAATTGAGAAACTTGAGAAACATTCTGGACCACATATTTCTCTAAGCTTTTCGTAATATACACATATGTATATAGTGAATTTTAAACTATATGTATGTGTATATTACGAAAAGCTTAGAGAAATGTGTGGTCCAGAATGCTTCTCAAGTTTCTCAAATAGGGTTGACTTCTCTTAAGATCCATATATATATATATATATATATGCGGTCTTTTTTTTGTAGGTTCACATTTTTATTAACTTCCTTAATTGTGTTTAACAAGTTAAGTCGACCAAATACAGATTAATCCGTCACTTAATTGTGTTTAACAAGTTAACTCAGGGGTACAAAACATGTCTAACTCGTCATGTTTAGTATAGTGCTTGTTTAGGATCGTTTGTTGAACGGTTTTGACCACCGCTTTGACTTTCGAATCCAACCTGTTTGGTCAATCTTTGGACCCGACCAAATACATACTTATGACCATAATTATATAGGGAACAACCCTCTGAGGTTATACCACATGGTCATGTTAGTGTTATGATAATTAGTTGTTATAACCTTTAATAATGACAAAAATGCCTTTTTTGTGGATAAATTAATCTAAAGCATATGTAACCTAAATTTTGACATGTAACCTGATGTAACAACAATGTTAAACATGATTTGACAATTAGGACTTATCATAACACTATCTAACCATCCGAACGCTTAGTTACGCGAATGACACGTTAAAGTGGCTTAAACTACCATAACGGGTCATAACGGGTCAAAAGCACTTAGGAACCTTTCCAAATCAGAATGTTAACTTTATTAAACCATTTTATATGAGTTCCAACACTCATTTGGTTTATAAAGTCTCATTCTATCTGATTCTTTCTTTTTTGTCCCGACTTATTTTCATGTTATCCGACTCATTAGGACACACACTTGATTCCTTGATCTTTGGGCTTTGTTCACACATTTACACAAGGCTTATCCGGAAATCCCATGCGAGTACATTGCTCCCCTCTTTTACAATTTTCAAATGTTTTGGGGTGATTCATATGTGCTAAGTTGTTTTCAATGTTCAAATACTATGGTTTATATAACAATATGGTTTCAATAAAGTGATATCCATGATACGAATGACATTCATTAACATTGTTATGCCGCCCAGTAGTAAGTTATGGTACCATAGGATTGACAATCCCGTTACTAGGTATTCACTGAATTTGGTGGGTAGTTTGGGGTAACAAAAGAAACTGTTTATGATTAACAAATCATTCGTTGATTTGTTAGTCTTGTTAAAGAGATCTTTTAGGATCTATTAAAGATACCCTTGGGGTATAGTCGAGTCAACAAAGGCTTGAATGTATTCATTAAAGAACGACCAAAAGTTTTCACAATTAGAAACAAGGACAATGAACAATGGTTTATGACAAGTGCAATGAACAATGGTTTATGACAAAGACAATGAACAATTGGTTTATGACACGAACAATGGTCGAATGGTTATTTTGAACAAGGTTACACAACAAATTTTTATTTAAAGATATAAACCATACAAAGTTTACTTACAAGATGATTTACAACTCAAATTTACGAAACAAATGTTTTCAGTCAAGATTCATGGCTACAAAGTTTTGATTTACTTATATTAACTTGTAAAGTTGATATATTATATTGTAATATCAAACACCTTTTGATTTCAAGATTTATACTCGTCGACTCTCGAAGTTGGATGAGGTATTGCAATATAGTTATAAAGCCATGAATTTGACACTCACAAAATCTATGTTCTCGCCGGCATTTTTATGCTGACTATGTTTTCACGTATGTTTCAGGATTTGTTACATGACGATTGTTGCTGCATACTTCACCTAGGACCATGGTTGTAAAAATCCCGACTAATCCCCGATTAGTCGTTGATTAATCACTAATCGGAGGTTCACCGATTAATGGCCGATTAATCGCTAGGCGGTCAACGACGGTCCTATTCTGGTCAGACGCCGGCCAAATTTCGACCAAACCTTATAAATTCCTTCCAATTACTTAAAAAATGGGTCAATCAGGGGTTAATACATGTATACTTTAGAAAACTACATATAAAAATGTGTGTGTATATATATAACTAAAAATTACATATAAGATTTTCGATCCGATTAATCCCTATTAATCTCGATTAATCGCTAGTAGGTACCTCACCGCCCGACTACCGCCTAGCGACTCTTACAACACTGCCTAGGACGGACGCGGACTTTAGTGCCTTAAAACAAGAAAGACAAATAATATACTTGTTTTGTTTATTTTAAATTTCGAGGACAATGTAATCGTGTTAATATTCAATAAAACATAATTTCAAATACCATGTGTTATGTAACAATTTGTAACGTGACTCCCCAAGTGTTTCCGCCGCGTGTTGTTTTACGCGATTTGGGGTGTTACAGATTGGTATCAGAGCATTTGAATCGACTTGAACACCAAAGATCCTATAGTGATTCAGATAACCCTACAAGGGTAATACAATAAGAACACTTATATATTGGAAGTACCATCGGCGTATCCACCATGTTCTTATGGTATTACGCTCGTTTCGTTACCTAAATCACTACTATTCACATAAACACATAATTGCCAACTTGGTCATCAATTTGTACCTTACACATTAAAGTACACAAGGAATCCAACCAAGGACTTCAACTTAGTACTTTAAACATCCACAGGAATCTAACTATGAAGATAGGATGATCTTATAAGGATTTTGAGTTTTTGAGTGGCGAAAATGTTTCGAAAACCACACACTAGATATGTTAGGTCAACATATGAAGCAAAGTGTCTTTGAAAACCATGTACTTGATATGCTCATACAACATACAAACAAGATGTCTTTGAAAACCGTGTATTAGGTAAATATGAAATGTTGAAATGTTTTGAAATCATGTAAAATTGTCTTTGAAAGTTTTTGAAAATATGTATTTTGAAATCATGCACTTTGTATATTAAGTAAATATGTTATGTTAAAATATTTTTAGAATCTTATGAAATGTCTTTGAAATCATGAAATTTGGTTATATGTTTTTTTTTTGAAATCGTGTACTATGCAAAGTGTTATGAAAAACCAGAGAGTTGTGATATGCTCATAAGCATATTGCATAAGACCAATCAAGGACTCATGGAAGTATCCTTAGATATCCAATCAAGGATTCAAAGTGCTACTTGAGTATCTGTTGAGAGTTATAACTTGTACCTTGTACTTTGTTTCTTGGAAGAAACGAGTACTTAGGATTTTTGTGGAGATCGCGAGCGATCACAAAACAAAAGAAACTACGAGAGCAGTTTGATTTGCAAGGAACCATGTACTTGGTATTGGTATTGTAGGGGTGTAACACACACCTTACGGTCCGTAAGGACCCTCCAGCACAGCAGAAACTTGGCAGCACCTGGTTAATTCTCTTGTTGATTAAGCATTCTAAATTGCCACTCTTTCTCTACAATTGACAAGTGTTAGGACACTAATCTAATTCATTGATCACTCATGGAAACATGTCATGGTCTTGTTGATCCAGTTCATCTATAAATAGCAAGTTCTTCATCATTTTTGAACTTTTGCAACAACTCAATTTTGTTCTCACCTGCCAATCTGAAGTTGCAACCATTTGAAGATCATTTTCTGAGTTCTAAGGCTCTCCTAGAGTGTTTGTAAGTGTTTCATTCAGATCTTGTTCAATTCTTTTAGCATATTTGAGCTAAAAATCAAACAGTTTGACTTCCAATTCTGACCATGAATTGGTAAAAAAAAGTTCAATTGAACTTTGCAACGTTATCGTGATCATGATGGTTATGGTCCCTAGTGGTCATGCCTACGGATTACCACGTTTACTAATTGTAGTGACGAGTTAAAGTTTCGTCAATAATATGATAAATGCACATTACATGACGGAATTTATTTTCGAGTGTCAAAACACTTTGTTTTGATACCAAATCAGTATTATAAACGTAGTTAGACATGTTTAACATGTCTAACTCGTCACTTTTAGTTTAGTGCTTGTTAAGGATCATTTGTCGAACGGTTTTGACCACCACCTTAACTTTCGAATCCGACCCGTTTGGTTGATCTTTGAACCCAACCAAATATATATTTGTGACCATGGTTGAATAGGGAATAACCCTCTGAGGTTATACCTTATGGTCATATCATTTGGATAGTGTTATGATAATTAGTTGTTATGATCTTCAATAATGACCAAAATGCCCCCTTTTGCAAATAAATCAATTATAAGCATATGTAACATAAATTTTGACATGTAATCTGATCAAATAACATTTTCATTAAAGACTTATCATAACACATATCTAACCATCCGATTACATAGTTACGCGAATGACACGTTAAAGTGGCTTAAACTACCTTAACGGGTCATAACGGGTCACAAGCACTTAGGAACCTTTTCGAATCAGAATGTTAACTTTGTTAAACCATTTCATATGAGTTCCAACACTCATTTGGTTTACAAGACCTCATTCTATCCGATCCTCCGATTAATGTCTCGATATTAACATAGTTATTCGATATTAGGACAGACGTGATTTCTCGGACTCTTGAGCTTTGGTTTATCTTCTTGAACAAGGACTTTCTTGCAACCTCAAGTGAGTACATATTCCCCTCTTTTACGTTTTATAAATATTTTGGGGTGAAACATATTGTGCCTATAATTACTTTCGAGTTTTCATGACATTATACATGCTTTGATTACATAGTACATATAGTACATGATTTCCATTGCATTTTGCGGCATATGTTGACTTAGCATATGAGCACATTGATTTACATTATTTCTTGCTATGTATGTTGATTGAGCATGCTAGCACTTTGATTTCAAGGACACTTTTTGTGGCATATGTTGACTTAGCATATTAGTACATTGATTTCAAAGACATTTCTTGCTATGTATGTTGACTGAGCATACTAGTACATGGTTTTCAAAGACATTTCTTGCTATGTATGTTGACTTGCTATGTATGTTGACTGAGCATACTAGTATATGGTTTTCAAAGACATTTCTTGCTATGTATGTTGACTGAGCATACTAGTACATGGTTTTCAAAGACATTTCTTGCTATGTATGTTGACTGAGCATACTAGTACATGGTTTTCAAAGATATTTCTTGCTATGTATTTTGACTGAGCATACTGGTACATGGTTTTCAAAGACATTTTTGCTTACTTTGTTCATGACATATTGGTGCGTTGGAGATTGACTTAATACATTCATTAACATTGATCACGCCAACCGGTAGTATGTAATGGTACCATAGGATTGACAATCCCGTTCCCACTTCCCGGGTTTGTTTGGAAGCGACTTTAGGGAATGACAAAATCCGATGAAATGGATAGAATTTTATCTTTATAAGGGTCTATTTGACTGTTAACAAGGTTTGAATGTGTTTGCCAACAAACTTAATGTATGTTTTAAACAATAAAAGCACGACTTATAAAACAAAACGTTTGATTATTCAAAGACATTGTTTTATACAAGACATTTCGACTATACAAGACATTGGTTTACATTTGACATTTTGGTTACACAAGACTTTATTCATACATGACATTTGTTTACTTGACATTGGTTTACATAACATACTTATTACAAGACATTTCTTTGGTTTAAACAAGATTTTTTGATGGTTGGTTTATAGTAAGTGATTTAAATAACGTGACGGGTGTAATATGATAAAAGCATGGTAGATATGCCGCTGGTACTTCCTATATATAAGTGTTTTTATCATATTGCATATCGTATCGTTATCTAAATCATTTTAAACAAAGTACAAGACAAGACATTTTTATCTATGATATGACATTTTTACACAAGACATGACTTATATTTTGGTTATTGATTTAACCATGCACATTTCTTTTATATCATTCGATTTTTCTTATGATTTCATAAAAGAAAACATTTTGTAAGTATTCATGGCCACATTTTAACTAAGTATTCCTTTAAACATTCTAGGTCATGATCTTAAACGCAAAACCTATGTTACTCACAGGCATTTTTATGCTGACGTACTTTATTTTCACATATGTTTCAGGATCTAATGTTTGATTGTCAAGCTTGTGACACTTAGGATGGACTTTGGGCTTTAGTGACTTAAAACCTGAAGACAATTTAACTTAAGTTATGTTTATGTTTAAATTCCAGACAATGTAAACAAATTTTATTCAATAAAACTTAACATTTTATACCATGGTTATTGAAACAATGATTCTGTTACGACACTCCCGACGATTCCGCCGCGGTTTGTTGTTTTACGCGGTCGGGGTGTGACAGAAAGATTGGACTTTTTTTCCTTTATGTTTGTACCGGATTACAACAGGTAGCCTTTAATTTCAATATTTGTAAAACTCATTACACTCTACGTTCTTTAGCACTAACCAGGTTAATTTTTTTAGTTAAATATGGCATGTGCCTTGCACATGAGGGCATTTATGTCTTTTTATCACAATTTATTTAATTTATATATAACAATCCATATGACTTCCCTCTCTTATCATTGTTCTCTCCGTCTCTCTCTACACCCATCATCAGCATCAAGTATCATCATCATCACCATCAACATTCATTACCATCAACCATCATAACAACCATCATCACCATCACCATGTACCACTGTTGTCATCATATCGAAATACTAAGACCAGATTGCAATCCTGCTGCCATCAACGATCATCACCATCAACCTCAACAGTCATGCCACCATCAGAACCCAACCCCTCATATTGAACCCGTAACTAGGTTCATAGATCTGAAATTAATTGAAGGGCGGTGGTGTTGTTGGTGCTTTGATTTGAAACCCTAGGTTGTGGTGGTGGTTAAGGGTTGGGATAAAATGCAGCGGTGGGGGTGGTTGTAGATCCGGCGGTGGTCGTAGTGGTGTTTTGTGTCTAGAGAGATAAAGTTTAGAGAGTAAAATATACTGCAGGGGTGGTGGCTGTAGATCTGGCAGGGGTGGTGGTTATCAATTGGAATAGTCTCGGCTTCTATTGAAGTCGATCAGATTAGTATCAATTTGATGTTCTGAATCAATGGGTTGTCATAATTGTATGCAGGGTCTCAATTTAAAAGTGTAAATTACACTTTTATTCGTTGACATCTATAAATTTATGTTACCTGGGAATTGCATAAGAGAGAGTGGGTAATTGCTTAATGTTGTTATCTCTGTAAAAAAATGTTGTTATCTTTGTAAAGCAGGATGAAGTGGTGGTGGCGGCAGGATGATCAGGTAGTGGTGGCAAGATGTGGTGGTTAGGATTTTAGGGTTAGGAAATTGGGAAAGATAAAGTGTCAATGTAATTTTTTGGTTTTATTTATTAAGTTAATAAACTTAACATAAATATTGATCGGTTTAATGCTAAAGGACGTCGAGTGTAACGAGTTTTGCAGATAAAGAATTGTGATTGTAATTATTGAAGTTAAAGGCTATCTGTTGCAATCCGATACAAACATAAAGGACGAAAAGTGTAATTTACCCTTAGCTCGGTCAAATACATCTGAATCTGTCAAAAAAAAGAGGTATACTATAGCTAGTTAAAATACTGAATGGTGTAGATATTGGTGTTTGTGTAAGAATCAAATACAAACTTAACATGAGAAGTGAAGAAATTTTTCAGTGTACTTAAGTATCATGTTTAATTGCAAAATATAAAAAAAATTGTGTATTTACTCTAGTATAGTAATTTTGTAATTACTCTAAAAATCATATACAAATGGTGTTAACATGAGAAGAGAATAAAAAAAAAAATTTTGAAATTTTTTTCGTCTCTTTAAAAATGATGTTTAACTGCAAAATGTAATAAAAATCGTGTTTACTTTAGTAGAGTAATTATGTAATACCCTATTTTTTACGTGCTTAACAAAATGAGAAATAAAATTAAAAAAAATCCTCTCCTTCACCTTTTATGTTAAGCTTCATTTGTATGTTAACACTCATATGTTTGGAATCTAACCCATTGGTGTTTAATAGGAGTAAATTAGAAATAGGATAATTTACTATTAAAAATGTTAGTTGAATTTTAATGCTTTTTGAAAGTAAACGCCTATATATATATATATACATATATATATTCATAATTATTAAACAACTACTGCAGCGAGGATGTAAAACCGTGCTAAATAGCACCAATGCCATACCACTGCCAGTGATCATCAACACTGAAGTTGCGGTGTGTTAATGCGAAAAAGATAGACCGAAGCTTCATACATAGAAAATAATAACTAAGTTGATCTAGGACCCGAACGTTGCGACGAACCTACCAAACGCGAAAAAATAGACGATGTAAAAATGTTTAACCACACAAGTATGTTGGGCCGTGTTAACTCGCAAAATTTAGAACGAAACATATATCAAAATGTAAAAACGTTGAACAACACGCGCATGTTGTGCGTGTTTACTCATAAAATTTAAAATAAAACGTAAAACGAAAAATTTGTGGAAGCTGAAAAGTAAAAGGGGCCAAAGTTGGAAGAAAAAAAATTGAGATTAAATTACAAAAGATGAAAAGTTTTGGGTTAAAAGTAATAAATCATTTTTTTAAAAAGCCCCAACAATTAGGTACAACACCTCATGCCTATTGACGTGTGCGTGCCTGTATGCATTGTATAGGGCTTTTGTTGATTCCCACACCTGACAACCTGGCCAACCTAGTACACAAGCCACATCAATCTTACACACGCCACGAATAGGGTTATATGTGGTGTATATACCGATATGTACAGGGAACGTATGGCTCTATACGTGTCTTATGCGTGTCAATATAAACATCACGTATAGCCCTATACGTGTCTTATATAAGACTGATGAGACTGTGATACGATGTTGTCTAAGCACATGAATAAAGATATACGGCGCGTATAGACCTATACGTGTCATATACTTTCAATATACAATTTACAAATAGTGTCATGCAGAGGTTTCATCTTCATTCATCACGTTTCGTCATCCAACATTCAACGATTCTTGATTTGCCGGCTTAGTTCTTCATTCAACATTTTACAAGTGTCATATTTGGATGCCAACTATTTCTTTTTGGGCAATATTCTAATGAGTCATGGGTGGCTGAAAGCGTTCTGGTAACATTTATTAACTTAACTTCCTTGTTGTTTAGATTATCAAATATTTATCATACCATTGTTTAGGAGGAGTCTGCTACTTCAGATTCTAACTATGAAGAGGAGGTTGTGTCTAGTGTTCCAGATCGTTGTTAGATTTGAACGAGTTCCCCCTGTTGATGAACCATTTTATCCGGCACAACAAGGTTTTCGGATTACTGATACGGGTGTCAATCTTTGTACGTGCAAAAAGACTATCTGGATGGCGCAGGATACGGTGATGAACCTTCGAACACACCACCGTATCATGATGAGTAACCCCCTAACCCGTTCAATCCGTATGAAACTAACAAGGAATCACATTCATTTAGTTACGTGAGAGAATGATATACGTATGTCTCATAGTTAAATGTTATAATTTAAAGTAACAAATATAATAACAAGAATAAAATAAGATTGATAAATATTAATGTAAAACATTTCATGTCTTTAAAAGAAGTGAAGGTTTAGGCACAAAGAAGGGCAAATGAGAATGGTTACGCACTTGTGACTCGACGGTCGAAGAAACTTGGAGAAACGATCAGGAATGTATGGCTTGAATGTGACCGTGGTGGTAAGCCCTATACTACAGCCACGATGAGAAAAGTCGGTAGAAAAAAACCAGTCACCCATTTCTACTAATATGTTGTGGCATGCCATGCAGGACATTTAGATGTTAGACATGACATAACCGAAATATAACCACCAACCTGCTGAGAATCTAGAGGGCCACAGTTTGTGCGAAGACTTTCTCCCAACGTATACAAGTTGTTGGAGCAACTAACAATTCAAAACATAGAGCCATGAAACATTTTTCAAACGTTAACGAAGCAGGACCCCGAGAGCGTCCATATTCCAAAAGAGGTACAAACTGCGATGTGAAGATTCGAGCCTCACAAAATGTTGTCACTAGAGCGAAGCATAGGGAAAGTGCTGAGAAGTATATCTGTAGTCGGGAAGACTCTGCTGAACCCATAAAAGAACAGATGATTGCAAAAGTCAAAATAGGCTAGTCTGATCAAGAATAAAATAAGTCATGAAGATCATCTCCTCCCAAAGATAGTGAATCTTGAAAACTAACAGAAGATTTGTTTGAAGACTCAAAGATCTGTTGAAGAGATGAAAGCTCTGTTGATAAAGTATAAAGGTTTGTTAAAGATCAAAGCTCTAATGAATAGTAAAGCGCTGATGAGAAGACTAAACATCTGCTTAGGGCTGAACAGATTTTTAGTATTAACAAACAGAGGTTTACCAGAACAAATGTTATAACTACAAACGAGTCTGTAAAACAGTTGTTGAGAGTCTTAGAACAGATGATAGAATGATCAGATGTTTTCTAAACATCTGAGAATCTAATCTGTTAGGAATGTTAGATGTCGCTATCAGGATGATGTCAGCCCTGATTTCCTAACAGATGTTTGTACTTACTATAAATAGATCTTCTCTTTTAAAGATCTATTTTTCACTTTCACCACATTCCTTTTGTACGAACAGAAAGTTATAGTGATCAGGACGAGGGGGAATGATAGCATACTTTTAATTGTAATCATAAGATTATACTGAATACAATATGAAAACTTTCCATATTTGTGCTTATGTTTAAATTCCGCTGCATTTCATTTAATTCCATTTCATTATTAACAATTTCACTTCACTGTTCATTATTAACATACACAAATACACACTCTAATTCTAAAAGACTCCTATTCAAATACTAGAAAGCATGTTGTTGTCTAACAATTTCGTTTACAACACTTGGGAGGAACTCGGAACATATGTCGTATCAGAGATTTTCTTTGTTCATCCCTAATCGTATGCTATGTGGCATGCATTCCCACAAGCATTGTTGATCGACTCGACGTATAAAACAAACATGTATAACATGTCGTTTGTTCAGGTTATGGGTTTGACGTCGACCAACTTATTGTTTTCTATCACTCATATGGCCATTTGTAAAGAACGAAAATACAACTTTGTATGGATGCTTATGTTTGATGACTGTATGGAGCCGCATGTAATTGGAACAGATAGAGACCGGGCCTTAATGAACGTGTATGCTAAAGTATTCCCAAACGCCTCTAGATATCTCTGCAACTTTCACACCGCAGAAATTTACTAAATTTTGGTCGATATTGTGTGAGTCTCCCACATAAGACATATACAACTACAACTTGAACAATCTGTATGAGCAACTTGTGGCTTACAACCGTAAAAGTAAGTTTTCTTACAACATATGATTCTCATCTTCCTTCTTACATGCACCTGTACTATTGTACATTTAATTTACTATTTTATTTTTTATGTGAAAGATAACTGGCTGAAATTTTATAAAGAAATCCTTGTATTTACATGGGCCGATAAGAGTCTCAACTTTGGTCAGCGTACTACAAACAGAGTTGAGAGCCAGCATACCGCTTTAAAGAGATATATTCTAGGTAGTAATTGTTGGGCTGACTAGTGCGACATGTCATCCAAATAGTTGAAACACATGTGCTATTAATAAGGAATAGTTTCCAAGAAAGCATCGAAGTAACGATGAACTACCACAAAGTACCACTCTTTGACAACCTACATGTAAAAGTTTCCCACAAAGCACTTGACTTGTTAAAAGGAGAACTACCCAGGAAGCTAACCACGTTGCACGAACATCACGCATCATGTGGTTGCCAGATGTGGATGAGTTGTGGGTTCTCGTGTTCTTGTAGGTTGGATAACTAGCTATGTACAGGTAATAAATGCTAAACACACATCCCTTTACGATTTAGAACGCTATTATACAATGGCACCTATCTATGTACTAAGATTTATATAGCTTTAACTATGGCTTCCTATATGCTTACATATGTGCCGATCAGTTTTGAGTGTTTACTTTATTCAGTGTGCATTTGTGTGTTTTATTAGAAAGCTCATACCAACCATGCATGAGGTTTCGTGTCTTTAGAGCCGCCTAACTTGTCTCCTAGAACTAAGAGTCGGGCAAAACATTTGGTAAAATCATCCACCAGATCATAGTCCGGTAGTCCGACATATAATAATTCTAAAGCTCTAAAAACTTACGACCCACAAATCACCGACAACTCCTCTCCAAACGGTACACCCCAAAATTCGAATGTGCACAGTGCACTTCTAACAGTCTAAGAATGTAACATGACATATTGTTGCATCCTAAAGAGAATTGACACTCTTTAGACATTTCTTTCTGTTTGAGCAACAGATAGGTGGAACACAAGATGCACCACTACTCAAAAGTTCACAAGTGATACACGTAATAGTGGTACGCGTATTCTAGAAAGAAAACTCTGTTAGAAATAACATGTTGATGTGGCTTTACGGATCATTTGAGTAACGTTACCATTATAACATAACTAGTCCCCGACAATTGCTTGATGGTAGTAATTGTAGATGTTGATTACTTTAAGGGCGTAATTAAGATTTCCCTTTAGTACATTTTAATGAGAGAATGTATAAAGTTTTTCATAACCTGTCACCACTAATGATCATTATAAATCGATCATTGGGATTGATCAAACGGACAGAGAAAAACTCCTTAAGAACAACATGTACAATTCTCTCAAATGTGCTTCATCAACACAACGTATCATAACGAGAATCATGACTTTATCTTCGTCTTCAAAGATGACCACTCCCACAAATAAGCATGTGAAGGGGTATGGTCCCAAAAACCTTGCGCCAATCAAGGAAACCATACCCATTAATAACTTCTAAGAAAACTGCGCGCAGACTTCTTTGCCAAAATAAGATTTATTAGAACTCTGCGCCAAATATCCAATAGAGGAAAGGATCATATAACTACCTTGCGCGGGCTCGCGCAAGGTTCAAAGTTAAAAGCCTAAACATTCTCTTGGGAAAAATGCTTCATTTAACTACCTTGCGCGGGCTCGCGCAAGGTTCAAAGTTAACCTTGACACTCTCGTTTGATAATGCTTCATTTAACTACCTTGCGCGTCGCGCAAGGTCCAAAGTTAACCTTGAACATTCTCGTTTGATAATGTTTCATTTAACTACCTTGCGCAGGCTCGCGCAAGGTTCAAAGTTAACATTGAACATTCTCGTTGGATAATGCTTCATGCACAAACCTTGCGCAGATATTTATATCAAAGCAAGTATCCACCAAACGTTGCGCTAAGAAGCAAGGAGAGGAAGGAAGATCAGTTAACTAACTTGCGCGTCTCGCGCAAGGAAACAGTAAATCCTGAGAAACTTTCCTTTAGCAAAATCTTTGACTTGGTGCAGAAGTAAAGAGAATCTTTTCTGTTATAACAGAATATACACGTGGCGAATAATAGATGGATAACAGCTGTGAAACCTTCTAGAAGCCATTAACACCCAATCGTGCAAGCATCTTTTCGGTTATAACCAATTGCCACATGGCAGCATCTGGATGGCCGAGGAAGATCACAGTGATGGCATGCTCACATTTATAAGATGTACTGATCTCATGTTGACACGTGGCACCTCCCTAACCGCTGATGAGCTCACGATCCGTGTGCACTAACGGATTGCCAACAAACATTAACGGAATAGCAAAAGATTCCGTTAAAGTTAACAATCTCTCCTTTTGACGCCAAACACCGGCTATAAATAAGTAACTTGGAGTTCAAGGAAAGGTATTCACTCTCAACTACTCTCTCTCTCTCTTACAATACTTACTTCCGACCACCTGTACTTATTCTCACGGTGGAGGGTGGTCACAGAGAGAACCCCCCTTCTTCCCATGGCGAGCTAACGGTGTTCTGTTTTGCATGTTCAGCCGAAGTACTGTATTATTAATCATCCATCGTGAAACCAAACGGAGGGTTAACTCTTTTATGCAGAGCTCATTCCATAGATCTACTTAGATTGCGGTCTAGTTGATCTAGGGTTTCTTCAGCATCTCTAATTTATTTGCAAATTTCCCAATAACCAAAATAACCAAATAGTCTATAACTGAAACGTAATGGTTATTAAAAAGTCAGAACATCAATCATTGGTTCATTTTTAGTTAAAGGTGTATGTAAACGAGCTAGCCCGCTGGTAAGCCAGGCGAGAACAGCTTGCTAAGAACTCAAATCATATCGTGCTTAAATGAGCTCAAGCCTTAAAATTATACAATTATATGACTTTTATTAATACTTTAAATATGTATTTGAATGATAATTATCATTATATATTAAATACAACAAAATATGTTATAATAGATATTATGATTAAAAATATAAAAGTTAATTAAGAATGTACAGAATCATTTATTTAACATATAATAAAAAACGATGGTCTATAGCAAAGCTAACTAAGCTTGAAAACCACTCTAAAGCTTCAACTTAAAACTACTCAGTAGCCAAAGTCGTACTTAAAAACAAGGCAAGGCTCGAAAAGAGCCAAGCTAGAGCCTAGTCAAGGTTAGATTTGGCATCCGTCTATTTACAACCCTAGTTCTAGCTCTCAAACCGACCAGTACTTGCCGCAGGGATTTGCCTATGTTAACTGATGTATAAGAAGATTTAATATTCGAATCAATGGTCCGTTGTAATCTCAAAGGTTTGGTTTTGAGAAAAAAATGTTCTATGACCAAAATCATCGAAGCCTATTTCACAATGGGGTCCTCAATAAGAGTCTTGGAAGAAAAACCAAATTTAACAATGTTTCAAAATTTTAAGACATTTAGTCTTTCCAAAATTGGCATTGATTGAGAAAAACAAGACATCCAACTCAACAATTCTTGTCTTCAACTACTAATTCACATCCACCAGTTCAACATCAAAAACCAACCATGAATTTGGGGGTATTTCTGGACCAGCACCTTGAGCACCATACCTGAGTCAACAAACCAAAAAAACCAGCTTTAAATGCTTAACCACTTTGACCTTTTGACCCGATCTGACCCATTTGACACGCTTCCTTTGTAGCTAACTTTTTTGGCCCGTACCCATTTCACCCATTAGAGATAAATCATAAACTGGATCAACTCACTCAATAACAAAACAATTTTTTAATTTTATACATTCAAAATAATATTAAAATTAATCTACAAAAAAAAAAAATTCGAGAGCCAGGTCTAGCTCGAACTCGGCTCATTTACAACCTAGCTTTTTTCGAGATGAGCTTTTTCCAAAAAAAGCTGCGAGTGTTTTGAACACCCTATTTGTTCAAATTTTTTTGTTTGTACCCGTTTGACCAGTTAAAGAAAAAAACATAACCCGAATCAACCGATACATTACAAAAAAGCTAGTTTTCAAAGAAAGTTGATAGCATAAGTGCATAATGATTTATAGAATAAGAGAATACCCCATGACAGGAGGAATTGTCAGTCTTCTTTTGTCCCCAACACGCATGCCTATAACAAACAAAACACACACATAATGTAGCGACTGCAAACTACTAGATTATGAAAATCAGAAAAAATTTGAATTTAAAGCAGAAGTGCTACCTTTAACACCAACATCCCATCCAGCTATAACTTGCCCGACGCCTTAAAAAAACAAAAGAATAAGATTTAGCACAAAAAATGACGTTAAGTGATAAAAACAAAAGAATAAGATTTAGCACAAAAGAATACCAAGGCGAAACTTGAAAGGTGCTTTCCCGATATTTGAGTCGAATATTTTTCCATTCTTCTTCAGCTTTCCAATGTAACACATACTAACCTGAGGAGAAAGAAATAATGCATTGTTAGCCATGATTCCAGTACATAATTATTACAAAACTAAAATATTTGAATAAAATACTTCTAAAAGTTTTTATGCACTAAAACAGACTTCGGGTGACTTTGAACTTGGAGTAAAGTACACGGATGGTCTCTGTGGTATACTAAATTTTGGATTTGTTCCTTAGTTTTCTAAAATTAAATGGATGATCCCTGTGGTTTGCATTATGTAACACATTTAGTCCCTAGCCAACAGATCTAAAGGGTTCAGTAGGTCCAAGTTAAAGACTAAATGCATTACAAATTGCAAACCACAAGGACCATCCATGTGACTTTTGGCAAAGTTGGGGACTAAATACGTTACAAAGTGCAAACCACAGGGACCATCTCTAATGATGGTCGCACATATAATATTTGCAGTTTGAATATAAGATCGTGTTGTCACAACTCACCTTTTTCCCAGGAGTTGCACGTTTTCCATTGGGTTTACCCATTTGAAGTTCTTCAATTACTAATCCATTCGGAAACATTCTAACTTGGGTCGGTTTAGCTTCAGCAGAAGCCGATCCAGTTACTTTTAAACCTGGTGTGCTCTCCTGCTGTTTGTTCTTCTTGTCTTTTGCCACTGATGTGGCCCTTTTAAGAAAATTCGATAAAAAAATTAGTGCAATCAACATTTGCTAAAAAACCAGAAGTTGCAAGAAACAGTTACATATATGGGGCAGATTCAAGGTGCATGCATGTAGAGGTGTGCTTGGTTCGATTCGGTTTTTGAAAACCGTTCGGTTACGGTTTTGATTTTTTCGGTTTTTGCAACGGTTCGCTAAGCAGTTAATGCGGTAAAATATCGGATATTTGAGATATCAGTTATTGCGATGGGATATCAATATTTTTAATATCATGCTAAATTTATATATATAGCGATTTAACACTTAACAAATCAGTGACTCTCCTACCATTAACAAATTAACCTTTTGCAATTTGCAAAACACTAACAATTGTAGCATGTAAGAACCGATTAAGGCTTACAACACTAACAATTAAGACTTCAAACACTAATAGCAGCAATAAAAAGAAAGACAAATGGTAGAATTAAGAAGAAATGTACTGGTCCCGGGAAACTCGGTGATATATTGGTCAAATATCGGTCAATATCGCCGATATTATCGGTACCGATATTCTGCACCGATATCTCACCAGGGGACCCTGATAACCGATATATCACTGATATATCGGGATATTAACTACATAGACAGTCCGGTTTGGTCTTTCGGTTTTTGTTACAAAATTATGTAAGGATCAAAAAATAAGAATTATAATCCAAAATTTAAGAATCTTTCATGTTTGCATCTAAGTTATTATATTTAACCTTTTTAATTAATATTGTTCACATAAACCTAATCTTCTAATCAATTTTTATGTTTCTCCAAAGTTTTTATTAAGACGTTTTCTTTTATAATACTTTGAAAATCATTTAATTTTTATATCAAAGTTTGTTATTTCTTGTAGGCAAAGATAAATCATCTTAAAGATAAATAAACTTGTTAATGTTTTTATTATAAATACTTAACATTTAAGAGTAAAATTAATAATTCCTTGATCAATATATAACAAACTTTCAAAAATGAGTTTTTTAGGTTATTCAGTTCAGTTCGGTTTTTTCGATTTTCACAAAATGCAAAACCGTAACCAATCATTTCGTCACCTCTACATGTGTGTGTTTATGTTAATGAATTCACTAGTACACTAAATAGCCGAAACAAAAACATTTAAATACTTTCTAACTATTATGTAATAAGGGGGAAAAGTAGAAAATATTTACTTTTCAGGGGTTTGCTCTTGATTGGCTTCCTCCTTAACTGCATTCGTGTTATTGTTTGCACCTTCCAGTGTATCTTTTGCTTTCTTGTTCTTCTTCTTGTTCTTCTTTCTTTCTTGACATTCACTTCTGGTGTTGAAGCTTCAACACTTGTTGGCTTACTGATAAATGATAATCAAAGAGTAACATGAACGATATTCATAAGGAAGGTCCGGTGGGTTCGGTAACAGTAACATAACAAAACAAAACAGGTTTGGTTTGAAATGGGCATTCTTTTGGAACGGGTTATATGAATAGAGTTGACCCATAACCACTTGATGCTCATTTTCTTAAAAATCTTTATTTAAAGTAAATGTGGTAATTATATTTTATCTAGAACAATATAATTATAGTAACGAAATATATATCTTTGATTAAAAATAGTTTTGCACGGCAGTGATTAAATGTTTTGAAAACCAAACCGGCTGGTCAGACCGGAAAAACCGGCCGGTTGAACCGGATTTTAATTAAAAAATTCAATTTTACCCTATTTTTTTATAATATTTACAACTGGTTCTTACATCGGGTTCGACTGGACCAGTGGACCAATAAGAAAATCAGTTCGATGTCCGGTCCGGTTCTGAAAAAATTGTTAACGACTTTTAACATGTTCAACACATTCCCCGTTCATTTATAAAATTGAACTCTAACACGTGATAGAAGTATAAAACACAACCAAAGTGACTCGTCCATAGATAAACGATTCAAATTGCTACCTTTAAGAAACCTTCTAAAATAACATTGAAATTCATACCTTGCCCGATCATCATCACCTACAACAGAATCATCTCTTTTTCGCTTTGCTGACTTTTCGGAATCATCCACCTCTTTTTTCCTCTTGTCACCTTTTTTAGTTGATCCTTCTGTATTTTTTATTCCACTTGAAACACTATCTTTACCCTTAGCAGAAGAAGATATTGGAAACCCGTCTTCATCTTCGCTCTCCATTACTGGAACATTGCTAGAATTTTTTTCAACAATTTGCTGTGAAGATCTTTCATCACTTTTAGAAGCGGATTTATTCTTCTTCTTTGATTGTTCAGAAACAACGTCCTCGTTTTGCTTCTCATCTTCAACAATCTCCTCAATTTTCACTAACATTAAACAAAAAATTGTTTAATATTTAATTTAAAAAAGAGTAAAATGTCATGCTCGTCCCTGAGGTTTGGCCAGTTTTGCGACTTTCGTCTAAAGGTTTGTTTTTCCGTATCTGGATCCAAAAAGTTTGAAGTCTCGCCATCCGGCTCGTTAACTCCATTCATTATTCTCTGTGAAGTCAAGGGTGTTTCTGTCTTTTTTGTTAACTTGAAGGGCAATTCGGTCTTTTTCACTTCATGTACAAGCATTCAGCATAATATACAAGTATTCAAAAAACCGAATTGCCCTTTAAGTTAATAAAAAAGACGAAAATACCCCTGGCTTTACCAAGAAAAATAGATGAAGTTAACGAGCTGGATGAAAAAGGCAAGATTTCAAACATTTTGGATCCAGATGCGAAGAAACAAACCTTTGAACAAAAGTCAAAGCTGGCCAAACCTCAGGGACGAAAATGGCATTTTACTCTAAAAGAAATTATCCAAAATCTTAACACTAATGTAACTAACATGTAAAAGTGTGCGAAAAAGTTAAGCATACCTCCACTCTTGGGAACCATCTCATCATCTGTGAGATCATCCGCGTCTTCAAAGTCAAACTCGCTATCATCTTCAGAGCCAATTTCCGCTCCCTCAAAGCTACCATCTTCATCGGAATCACTTTAAACTCTTGTTAAAAGAAACAATCTTAACAAAGTTGTATTGTGACAAAAGGTTTAGAGAGATTAAAGAGAACAACTGTCTAACAGTTAAAACTTAAAAGGATACCATTCATAGTCATCTCCATCTGAATCCGGCTTTTCTCCGTAGAAGAATCCAGAAAGATGAATGCTGTGTGAGCCCTCGACTGAGAATGTTACTTCATCGTATTCTTCGAACTCGATATTCAATGAGCAAGTTTCCATTTTCCTTGGAAGTAATGAACATAAGTAAATTGGCTTCTTGTCACCAACGCTACAAACGACAACAGCCTTCTCTTTTGATTTACCACTACCTAGAGTTGCCTATATTAACAAAATTAATGCCGGCTTTCGTTGTCTTATATATGTCAAAAATCACAAAATTTATAGAGCTAACATAGTACTAGATATGAAAATTTAAGAACAAACTCAAAATGTTATGAAAATATCGATCACAATACCACCACTTGAATAAAATATCCAGATATATTTGAGAAAGCAACCATGAAACAATGAAATACCAATATCATAGAAGTTAAAAGCATAACTCATTGTTGATTTTGTTGAATACTTGAATCACCCAATTGGACACTTAAACTATGAACGAACTAAATATGTAACAAATAACATTTGTAGACTAAGAGCGTGTTTGGGATTGTTTATTAAAACTGCTTATCTGCTTATTGCTTAAATAATAGGTGGTTTGGACTTTGGAATAAGCAACTTCAATATGTTTATCCGAAACAGCTTCTTTCACTTATATATACTCAGATGAGCAGTTCAATAAACAGGACCAAACAGCTTATTCTAGCACAAAAATAGGATAAAAAAAATAACAGTTATAATAAGCAAAATCCTAAATAACCTCCTAACACGATCAACAATTACAAACATCAACAGATGATTTTACAATTCACATTAAATTTCAAATGTTTTTCAGAATTTTCTTAAGCAAAGCCTACAAACAAACTGAATATTTAGCAAACAATTTGCGAAACATTCGTTCAACAAATATGACCAAATCGTTTGTTCATCTAATCAAACGAAAGAACACGAACAGATGTCCTGTTCATTCTCTTACTTTCATGGACGTCCATTTATATTCATTTAATTTAGGTTTGTTAACATATTTTCATTATGTTTACGTCGTTTACATGTTTATTTGAATATATTCGTTGATAATTAGTACTACTACTTGCCATCATGCATCAACCTATCATATCAACCCCACTTTAGAACCAAGCCTCGAGTAATTTACCTATGAACGAATAAGAACAAGTTCATTCCTTAATTTAGGCTCACTATTTAGTTCATTTAGTATATTATAGAACAAACATAAACAAACACGAGAGAACATATATGAACAAGAATACATGCTCATTTAAGTGTTCACGTTCGTTAACTTGTTCTGTTAAAGTTAAATGAACAAACACGTAAACAAAAATACACGGTCGTTTAAGTGTCCGTGCCCGTTAACCTGAAGTTAAATAAACGAACACAAACAAGCAACTTTCCGTTCATTTACATGCCTAACTAATTCAAATTCAATTTCAAGTCATGACGTAACAGAAACAAATTAACAATTCACATATAATTAGGTCTCACAATTACAGTTTCACATAACATTATACCAATTAACAAACATTTCAATCCGTACAAAAGCTATTCAACTGTCATAACCAATTAATAACAAACCTGTGAGAGATGAAGTCTTCCTCTTTCATCATCGTACTGATGAAGGTAGGGTTTACCGGGCTTTAATTCAACTCCTGCAAATGAAACAACAGACGAACAAACGTTAACAGAACAATCAATGAACAATTTGAATGATTCAGATGAGTTTTTGTAACGAAAACGAACCCCAAAACGCCATTGTGTTGAGGTGGCGATTACAGAATTGAAAGCTTTGTCTTAAACCCTAGAAGATGATTGTAATGACAATATTGTCAGTTTGTTGTTTATATAAACCCTTGAGTTTGAAAATGAAAATGTTTCGTTAGGCCCATAAGTTAAAATAAGCCCATGAAGTCATGAACCATTAAATGTGAAATCGTTTTATTAGGCCCATATAAGTTTAAATAAGCCCAAAAATCCACTAAAATATGATAGGATGTGAGACTTTTTTTACCAAGTAATGTATTGGTATTTATTTTTTTGGTTTTCGGTTTCGGTTCTAGCTGGTTCTGGTAATTTCGCACTATTGGTACCATGCTATCATAAGGTATTCAGTTTATGTTTTTATCATTTTCTGTATCGGTATTTTTAGTACCGATATTGATTCAGTAATGATCTCATCACCGTGCCGCCATAATGGATACGGTATTCAGTTTATGTTTTTATCATTTTTTCTATCGGTCTTTTCAGTACTGATATTGTTTTCAGATTTCTTAATTAAGGTTCTAAAGGTAAAAAAGATCATTCGCGGCCTTATCATGGTTACAAGAGAGTTACTACACAAGATATTATGGGAGAGGTTAAATCAGGAAGTTACGTAGGGTTGAAGAATAGGTCTTCCTTCAAATCCATTAGCTGGGTAGAGTGGTGTAAATGTTCTTTGTACATGTTGTAATTGTCTTGTCCTTTGCCTGCTTGGGTCGAGGACGTGTTTTTGTATTGGCCATTTGCCCTTTGGGTCACAGGCGTTTGTTAATGAAGTTAATTTTTAAAAAAGAAAAAGTAACGATCTCATCCCTAATTATGACGACACAAGTTTGCACAAACCAAATTGTATCCAAACCAAATCCAAAAGTTAGTTTGGGTGATCTGCTTCGGATCCGATTTGATCCGCAAGCTTGGAATTGGTTCAAGTATATATACCTTAAATCCGGTTTTGAAAGTTGTTTGGGAAAACAACTAGTTATATAACACGTTGTGTTCGGTTTGAAACTAGTTTCCATCCGATCCGATGTGGTATGGTTTCCCTTTAGAAACTAGCTTGGCCAAACTGAGTTGACTTCATTGACTAGACATGAACCAGTTTTAAAACTGGTTTGGTTTTGGCCCAAAAACAGGTTTTGTGAACTTCTAACACTAGTTACTAGAATGAAGAATCTCATGTACATTTAATCGTGTTAGGTTTGATCAATAATTACTTGTTTAAGGTTTCTTTTCAATATAAGTATATGTTAACTGTAAGTGTTTATCCAAGATATTATACTTTAGTATTTTTGGCTAATTAATTGTGGTCAATGATAATGGTTTTATATCAAACCTATATGTTTATATAGATTATATTAGTTTGTTTAATCAATTAATATCCTAAATATGTAACAACTAAAGTGATTAGCATACTTCTGTCCAATTCCTAAGTATAGCACTATAGCCTAAAAGCCTAGTTGTCTTCCTTACCCAAAGTGGAGGATAAGATGAGATCCAGCTGCGAGCCTGCAACTACTTGGGGTGGCAATCTTGTTAGGTTGATAGATCTGGGTTGATGGGCGGGGATCAATAAACCTGAACACAATCCGTATATTTATTGGTGTAAAAACATCAACCTTCACCCGGAGTACACTTAAAATCATGTAACCTTGACATGATGACCAATGTAACTTGTTTTTCTATAAAAGTTGGTGGGTTGTAAACAAGTTATAAAATGGATCATAAATAATTAGGTTAAAATGTTATGATAAAGGTTTAATTGGGTTTAGATATCTCTCTGCTGCCGCGTCGCCGCATTGCGCGCCTTTTGCAGGAATACAAGATTCGTCACCGAAGACTATGGATGACACACTCATTCAAAATATGGATTTGTTGGCAAAAGTTTGGATTTTTTAGTCGATCGAAGCATGTTTATCTTGTTGTATATTTTTTTCCCAGTCTGAACTTCAGGTTTCCTTCCACTCCGACTGCGAGGGAGTATTAGAAAGTATTATCAGATTAGGGTTTATTAGTACGAGCCCACGGGCTTATTAGGTTAGTTAGGGTTTTGTTATAATATGTCTATATATTGTAACTCAACCATTCAATAAAATCATTCAGTATTTCACCATTTAACAGAAACGTGGCATAAACCGGTTGAATTTGTAGACTTTAAACCGTATAATGGTAGTCGTTTATTTATAACTTAACTTAGACATGATATGTTTATTAAACGAGTTACATAATCACCCCTTTATATAACATGAATCCATGCATACCCAACCTAAATTTGATTATTCTTTTGTCAAGTTTTTAGTGTATCAGAAAACCAGTTCACATTTCCATAGCCTAGTTGGATATAATGACAAGTGAAAGTGGCTCCTATACATGGGATAGGCATGGATATGCACCAAATTCATCTAGTATCTTATGAACCAATGAGACAGTAGAAAGAGTATGGGTTACACACTTACACCCATGCAAGGAAGCATGTTACATGTCACATTGGTCCATTTAACCGGACCACTACATGAGAATGGATAAAACTCCCATACATCCATTCTATTCATATGCATCTCTTCACAAAGAAGACAAATGTGGTCCACTTAGCATGTATATAGTAGAGTCCAAAACAAGTAAAAAATACAAATAAAAAAGTATTCATACACTGAAAAGACATGTCTTAAATAGGTTGGTATTATAAAAATAACAAAAATTTATTGATGTTATAACTTATAAGTTGGTATCATAAAATTGATTTAAATGATACATCTATTATTATAGGTTCCATGACTTAGGTGCGATTGGAGGTTGTGTAACACTACAAATAGTTATGTTTCTTTTTAGAATGCCTAACTCACACGTAATCTGAACGTACTTTTAAATTTACACTAAAACACGAATGTCCACTATTGAACTTGAACTCTAATCACACAAATGTCCACTATTGAACTTGAACTCTACTCACTTTGAAAGGAACACTTGGATACTACTAGATTAGAAGTAGATTAATGCACATAATTATGTACCCACACCAACATTTTAATTCTAGGGCCCTGATAAAAAAAAATTAAGACTTAACAGTTTTATTTGTTCCAAATAAAAAAATCTACCCAGGTAATATATATAGTTCTTATAAAATTAATCGAAACTTTATAATAACATTTTCTTGTGATTTATTAACACCGTTATAAAATATCTTTAACATTAAAAGGATGAATTTGTAAGTAGGAATTTATGACTTCTTTTATAAACATATTATATGTAATTATTGACTTGAATTTATTAAACTTTAGCAATTTGTAATATACAATTAGGAGTATTAGTTTTATCGAGTTTACGAGCTAAAGAATTTCGGGTCGGTAAATTGACGGACTGAATAGTTGCAACCAAATACGACCCATATATTTATTTATGTCAAAGACATCAATCATACTCATACCATTTTAGAATTGCACATATTTTTTCTCTCTCTTTAAAGCACCGGTCAAGATTATCAAACAACTTGAATCTAAAAGACGTGCTTTTTTTTCTGGGGTAGCACCAAAAATAAGTATACGATGAATTAGGTAGGCTGGGCCGAGGTCACGAAACCTCTTAAGGCGGGTGGGCTTGGTCTCGCGCTCTGTTATGGATTGTTAGGCTAAAGGGTATGAGGAGGGTCATCCCCAAAGGGATGGGCCGCCGTGTAGGATGTCACATCCCCATCCTTTAGAGGATGGCCCTCCTAGCAAAATGAGGGGGGCGGAGGGATGGACCTACCCCACCTAAAATTAAATATTTTATGTTTTTATGTTTTTGTTATCTAATTAAAAAAAAGATTCTTAAATAAAATATTTTTTAAATTAAAAAAATAAAAAGCATTACACTGATAAAAAAATTACATAACCTAGAAAAAAAACAATACCTAAAATTTATATAAAAAAAGATAAATACTACTCGTTATGAAAAAAATTAACACAAACATAAATACTACTCGTTATTGTCTTCGTCACCGCCCTCGTCGTTTACGTTGTTCCATATGTGTTCTATCAAGTTGGGTTGAAGGTTTGCATGGACGTATTCGTTGGTTAGCGAGAACGAGTTTAAATTATGTTGCCCCTGATCAACCGGGACAGTATTGCCGATAGATGCATTCTCGTTATACTCACAAATCGCCCGACTTTCATCTTCGGTAATCATTTTATGGAGCAAAATGCAAGCGTACATACAAAGGTGCAACCTCTTTGGTGTGAATGCACGTGCCGGTTGTTGAATGATGCCCCATCCTCTTCCTCCTGTTCTTCAGCAATAATCTGAGCCGCCCGCATCACACAGTTTGCGAAAAACATCTCTCCTTCCCCCGAAGACGAGGACCACCAAGAATTCATTGTGAGTGAAAAAAAATATTTTTTTTTTTAAAGTTGGATATAAAAAGAGAGTATTTTGGGTTGAAAGTGGGAAGAAAATGGTGAAAAGTGGTATAAAATAGGGGAGATAGTGTTTATTTAAATTTGGAAAAAGTAATTTTTTTTAAATCGACCGTTACCAAAGTTCAAATATCGATCCACGTGCAAAAATGGAACGGCATGGGCGGCAGGAATCGGCCGGGAGTGCCGCGGCCGGGCCAAGGGGGGCGGTGTGGGGGTCCGGCGCCGGGCATCGCCGGGCATGGGCCGGCCCCCATACCGGTTGGTCTTAATGTGGCTTTATTGTCCAAATGGTGGTGGCGTTTTAAGAGTGAAGAGGATGCGTTATCAAGAACGGTGGTGGTCACCATCCATCACTCGAAGACATGCTTCTTCCATGGCAAGTACGTGGAAATCGATAGTTAATGTACTCCAGTTACTTGTCGTCTCTGTGGAGAAACCGATGAAGACAACAACCACTTATTTACCGTGTGCTATATTGCAACGGTGATTTAGTAGTTTGTTAGCGAATGGTGCCACATTCTCCGTAAGTGATCTCCTAACTTTTCATAAACACTTGAAGATGTAGAAAAGGAAGAAAAAAGGGATCCAAGCGATGGTGTTTATTGCGGTTTGGCGTATAGGGCGAACGGGAAATGAAATGGTCTTTAGAAACAAGTCGGCTAATATCATCAGGATCAAGGAAGACATAAAAGCTTTGGGATATCTTTGGATAAAAAAAATTGATTTCCTCCTAAGAACGTAGATTGCAAAGATTGGTGCAACTTTGTTATATAGAAAAAGATTATGAATAGGGAAGCAAGAAGGCACCGGCAGACCCATATTTTTTTTCCAATGGGTTCCATTTATTTTCATGTTCAAATTTTTCATAACAAAGCATTGAAATTTTCGGGTTGGTCCTCGTTCAGGTCGGGTCAGTGCAAGGTTTTGAATTAAATTTTAAAAAAATAGAAAAAAATGGGCTATACAAGGATCGAATCCATGACCTCTTGTTAGTAAAGAGGAGAGTTTACCACCACACCAATTTTCCTTTTTTTTAGTGTCCACTTAATTGTATTTATGGAGTCCTTAAAAGATTTAATATAGTGTATCTACTAATTTTTTTAAAAACATTGGAGTTCGAGGACCCGACCCGCTCTATATGGGTCGCCTTGCAAGAAGGTGTAGTTGAAAGTATAAAGACTAAAGTTGCTAAGTGAAGAATTAGCTTAAAAATGGAAAGTGTGGAGCTTAATTTCACTTTTGGCATAAATAGTTAAGTGGAGAAAAATAAAGATATAGAATAGCAAATTTTAAATGGCACATTTTATAGATAAGAACGTTTTAATAACCCTTGAACGAATGTGGTAACTGGTAAACGAGTTGCGTTCGACCTGTTTAATAAATATGTTAACTTAATCAATTAAAAAAACGATTACATTTCGTATTATGTTTTAAATCGTATAAGAAGTTGTCATCTATGTTCTTATAAAATAATTTATGGCCCATTATGACAAAATTTTAAACTATTAAAGGCGTGTAAGAAAGTGATGAGAAGGTAAACTCACAATTTCCTAGTTAGGGTTCATTTTGTATTTTTCATACATAAATATCAACAAACATAAATGTATTTTTATCAATAAAACAAAACAATATTTAATGCAACTCAAATACATATATTAAAATATTTCATAAAACAAAATAATGATTAATGTAACTCAAATACATATATAAAAATATTTGCAACCGGCCAACACTTGTAATTATAATCTTGTTAGTTAAATTGAGTATTAGGGCAAGTGGCCAACATGGTTATGATTTATGAATCTAACAAAACAATATGGGCGTGTGCCAACACGTGTGACCTGCCCAAACATGTGCACTCGATCATTCACTCGTGGTCCACTCAGATCACCCTCAATCACGCAAAAGAATATATCAATATACTCCACCGTCCCAAAAAGAAAATATATAACTAATTATTTATATATATCTCCTCCTCTTTGTGATTCACTATCATCTCTTAATAATCAATTATTATTCTAAAGATTATATCTCCTCCTCTTTGTGATTCACTTTGACGGTTATACTCCTTTAAGCGATTTTATCAATTGCGTTATTCATTTTGTAACCCTAAATGTTGAACTTCGCTAGCCATACTTATTATGTTTATACTTGGGTATATCAGGTCCAACAATCTCCCGCTTGCACAAATCTAGAACATTAGTTAGTACATATACTGTTGGGCGTCTAACAACAATGTGTTGCCCTAGCGAAGTTCGATACCTTTATGTGATCCTCATTCGCTAAATCAAATCAAGTACTCTTACTTAACCATAGCATGTAACGTATGGTTCCCTAGTCGATCATCCCACTGTAATAGACATCTTGTTGAACATAAGACATGGATCACAATCAATCTCATATGGTGTCAAACCATTTATACTCTCTAGTCAATCTCATATGCTGTCAAACCATTTCTATTTTCCGGTGCTTCACGATATTGGGTCGTTGCTGCATCTCTTTGTTAGGACAATCATGTTTCTCGGCAATTCACGGTGTTGGGTCGTTGCTGCATCCAAGGGCGGAACCATAGTGTTAGGAGCTATAGCACGGGCTACGGCTCAACCCAGTATTCGTAGTGTTTTTTTCGGTTTTATATAAATGATACCCCTAAAAAATTACGAGGATACCCCTAACTAATAAATAGGTACTTGATATTTATTAAAATTCTATTTTTTTATAAGCCCAAACATTTTACAACCCGAAAACTTGTAGAACAGTTAAGCCCGAATGGAAAAATAAGCCCAAATTAACAATAATAGAATTGAAAGGAGGCCACAAATATAATTGATAAAGTTAGCCCAAGGACCAAAACAATATTATAGTTGAATAAGTAAACTTGCTAGTCTTATGGTGGAAATCGGAACACATAGTTCATATTCTTTGGTTTATCGGGTAGTGAAGCTAGCTTTGGTTTTACCGGTTGCCACTGCAAGTTGAAAGATGTTTTTTTTCTAGATTGAAGTTTGTCAAGATGAATTTACGCAATCGAATGGGCTCAAAATATTGAACAATGCTATGGCTTGTGTGGTCGGAAAAAAAACTTTTGATAAAGTAAAAGACGACTATGTGATGGAACGATTTCAAGCTATGAAAAAAAGATGAAAAATCTATTACGTATTTGTTTTACTTTATTTATTATTATTTTTATTATTATTGTATGATTGTACGGTCCCCTAAATTAATGGGCTAGCTCCGCCACTGGCTGCATCCCTACGCTAGTGACAGAGGCAATACAGGGTTCTAGGGTTAGGTGTAACATATCAAGTCGTGTGATTTGTAAGGTTTTGTGATGCCAATTTTTTAGTGAATAGAGATTTAGGTTTCGATTTCGGGGTTTTTTTTGTAAAGATTAATACAACGGTGACTGTTGAAGTTGAGGTGGTTGATGGTGGTTGTGGGGGGTGGTCGATGATTGTTGAAGTTGTATGAGTGGCCATAATTCTTGGGCGGTGGGGTGGTTAGTCAGGTGAACTAGTTGAGGAAAATGGGTGGAATTTGTGGGTAAAACATTGTGGGATTGGTCATACGGGTAGTTTTAAGGATGTGAGTATGACTGTTTTGGTTAGTCAGGTGAGCCAGTTGAGTAAAATAGGTCGGTTAATGGTCGTGGTGGGCTGCAGGTTGACTAGGGACACGTTGGCTGCTTTGTTGGCTTACTGCGCGAGTGCGGGGATACCAAGTATTGATTTCTAAGATATGAGATCTCCGACCCGACAAATGGTGTATGGTGGTTGTGATGGTGTATGGTGGTCTGGTGGTGATGGTTTATAGCAATGGTGTAGCTTGAGAGAGAATCGCCTTACTTGCGGTATGCTCATATAATGTATATATGTGTGGCCGCTCGAAGGGCAAAAGTGAAAGTGCACTAATTTTAACGTTATTTTACTATTTCGTGAAAATTACGTTAAAGGAGGGGGATGGTTAATCATGCATTATGTGGTGGCGTTGATAGCCGAAAGACAAGAGGGTAAATGCACTAATTGGTGTTTGTCTCAATTGCTGATGTTATGTGCCTTATGTCCAAGGCTTGATGCAAAACTACTATCGAGCCGGAAGTCTCACTAGAAGCAGCCTCTCTTTTCCTACGGGGTAGAGGTAAGGCTGTCTACATCTTAGCCTCATCAGACCCTACCTTAGCTTTGCTATTGGTGGGATATGATGATGATAATGATGATGATGTGTAGTTTGAGAGAGAGAAGGGAGTATGTTGGTTATGGATAGAGAGATGGGTGATGATGATTGTGATGGTGTATAATGTTTGTGGTTTATGGTGGTGGTGGTGCTGTTAGAGAGAGAGAGAGAAAGTAGTATATTTAACTTTTTTTAATTGTCGGGCCACTTGATATTGTGGTTCATGGTGATGGTGGTATTGTTATATATAGAAAGAGAAAAGAGTAGTATATTTAACTTTTTTTTAGTTGTAAGGACACTTGATAATATCACAAAAAAGTAACTTAGTAAATCTAACAAAATTGGTAATTTGGTTATAAAATGAAAATTCAGGTACTTCGGTAGTTAAAACTTTTTATTGTTGACTTAGGTGATTAATATTATTAAAACACAGAAACTCAAAAAAGAATTTACACTACAACAAGTTGTTTTAAGCAATAAAATGATATTCTAAACATATCAAAATAAAAAATAAAATAAAGAAAAGAAAAAACAAAATTTGACAAGATCTAGTATAAATGTTCCCTTGTCACCATTCAATTCAAAATTCATCCTCCATTTCCATACTTCTATTTGTTTCATTTATCACATTAAGACATAACTATTTATTAATTATATTTTGACTTTAACCATTTGATTTTTTTTTGTTTTTAGTGGTAATAAATCATTGTTTTTTTAATACAAAAGAACTTGCCCACAACCAATGAGTTTTTATTTTATTGTTATTTTATAAAAATGTCAAGCCTAAAACTATTTATTGTCATTAGATAATATTTTAATATGTTTATAAAAAAGTAAAAAAAAAAAAAAAACCAAGTTTCCATTAATAAAAATTGATATACCATGATTTTGTGGGTATTGTGGGATGGGCACAATCAAGGAAGCATGAGATAGATATGGACCAACACACTTTCTTTCTGATTTGTCACATGAGAGATGAGACAAGTCATATGGATACTCAGTCCATGTCACAAAACTTATATGTGTACTATAAAAAGATTTGATAATTAATCAAGTTTTTTTAGCTATCTATTAGCGGAATAGTTGTAATTAGATAACCATATATCTCATTGCAAATATAGTTTATAAACACATGCCAAGGGTAAATCCCCAAAGGAATATTCACTATTGATTATTATCAATTGATAGTAATGACAAGTTTCTTGTTAGTTACAAAGATATCTCGATATCGGCTAAGAACTTGACCATGCCCTTTCTCCGGGACCTAATGATCATGCACCAATCACAATTGTTGATCATGTTTTCACTCCTCTCCCTCGCTACCCTCTTTGGGTTTGCCTTCATAAGTGATCACTGAACCGCCATTTCGTAGTAATGATTAGTTTCTATGTTAGTTATATAGAAGCTAACCTGGGGCGCATATTTGATATGAACGGTAGCCCACTATGTTACACTAAAGCTAACCCGACACACATTTGGGGCAAACACTAGCTATGTTTATTAGATGGCATGAAAGAGATCACTTTTACACATCCGCGATCAATATCAATAGTTATAACTCTAAAATCATAAAAACAATGAGCTAGCATAATACTTTATCTTGGATGTTTCACATTTGCACAACTATAAAAATGACCAAAATGTAAGTAATTTAGTTTAATGGCTAAACAAATACAAAGAAATTATCCAACAATATATTCGTAACGTTTCATTTTTTCTCATATCATACATAGTCTTAAGACTTAGTGATTTTAGCACATATTTGAGCATTTTTAATGAGATATGATTTAAACAAGAGGTGACAATTACCAAAACGACTTGAAACATGACGCTAACTATTCAGGTTTTGGGTGGTCATTAGTAAAGCGTTTAATAAACAGGTTGGGTTATTTAAACGGTCGTGTATGTGTTGATATGTTTACGTCGTTTTTTAAAGGGGTTATAGATATGTTAACCTATTTAATTAAATGGGTCGTGTTTAGGTTGACCCCTTCCATTAAATGGACCATGTTCGGTTGACATATTTAACTCGTTTACTACCACAATTATTAAAACCCGCGAACCTTATGACTCTTTTGGAACTTAACTTATTACAACCCCAACCCTTTTGACTTGTTCTGAAAAATGAGTTACACAGGTCGTGTTCAGGTTACACGATTTCAAATATTTCGTGTTAGCGTTGATATCTTTGACATGAGTAATGGGTTGCGTTTGGGTTCATCAATTCAGCACGCCAACACGACACATTGACACCCCAACACAGCATAATTTCCTTCATACACAACAAACATGACATTCATGCCGTATTGCCCTTACACGAATCCATCAAACAGTTTGGTGAAAGAAACATGATGTAGATCTCTGTTGAGATCTTGGGAGGCAAACCTGCAGCACCCATTTCTGCTTCTGCAAAACATAAGATTCTTATTATAATATAATCTTTAAGATAAGATTAGACCATCTTAGTAGAAACTTCAAACCCTAATAAACTAAAGTATTAGTGGTCTGAAATCAAAGATTTTGCTGGATTTGTGTCAGAACCAACATGGGTTTTGTTTCTAAAGTGTTGTAGCAAAATCATAAACAAAGTTTGATTCTTTCATGGAAGTTTTCAACTGTCCCTTTGCTAAAAAACATGACAGCTAATAGATTGTATTTTGAGGTATGGTAATATGTTCAAATGGACAAGAAACACCAAGGAAGTTGCTGCATTGATTGTTAAGTAATTCTTTTAATCTTATTATGAAGTTAAGTACTGTCCTTGAAATCTAATGATAATTGTAAATTAAGGACATGGTTATTTAACTGGTGGCGTAAACTTCGAGTAATTTATAAAGATCAAAGATGTCCTGAAAGAGGAATCTTGGGTCCTTGAGTTTAGGAACTTGTATGATGTTTCGAGGTGGTTTTCGTGTTTAAGGGTACCGGATTTGTTATTTACAATGATTAATGAAGTTAGAATATAAAACCAACAACAAGTAGGACACACAATGCATCATGGACATCAAAGATGTAACAAGAAAACCAAACATGACATTGAACACATCTTTGATCTTTAGATGAGCTTTTGGCGTTCGAACGTCTTGGAGGCAAAGATAGGGGTCAAATCCTATAAAACTAACCTTTTTAGTGTAACGCCCACACGCATATATATTGGTAGGTTATATCAACGGATGTTTAAAAGGCTCGCAACTTGTTTGAAATCGGTTCGTTTATAAACTAGCAGAGCCCGAGCCAAGGTAAGCTTGCTTAGCGGCTCGCTTGTTAGTTGACTCGTTTGTTTGCTGGTTTGGCTTGTTTAAATTAAAGAGCAAATTTTAATATATAAATAAATTACAATTACAAGTTTTGTAGATTATAAATTTGTATGTTAATGCATTTTTATTTATTATACACATCAGAATGTGTAAATAATACAAATTAATCTTTTCCAAATTAAAAAATAAACGGATTGACTTGAACTTTTGACGAGCCAAACGCGAGCCCAACATTTAAACTCGTCTTAATCGTAAACAAGTCGAACCCTAGCCCACACTGATACAGCTTGACCCGGCACATCTCATTTACAACCCTATCCATATCTAAATTTTATGTTGAAGGGTGCATAAATCTACTAAAATGGAGGACAGTGACCCCACTTGGGGGGTGGGGCTCAACCCATCCATATTATTTATGGCTTCAATTGGCCTATTTATATAGCCACTACCCACATGGCCAAACCATCCAAGCATTCATCTACCATCTCTCTATCAAGGTTTCAACAAAGCAACACAAAACTCAAAGAAAATCACAAACAAAAATGGGTTACTGGTCAGCTGAAAATGCCACAGAAGCATACATCAAAACCATGAAAATGGTAAGTCTTTTTCCAATCTTCCATTTTTTCAAACCATTTATTTCTTTTGAACAAAACTAACATCCATTCACATACTTGATCATGCAGGGAAAGCGAGCCAACGAACCCGACATAGCGGAGTTCATCTCCGCGATCGCAGCAGGAAACAACGCGCAACTCATGGTGGTCGCATGCGCGGCCACAGCCGGGCTAACCACATTAGGCCTCATTGCAGCATCTCATCAAACCGGTGGTAAACTCATTTGCATTGTTAAAGGGATAGAAGAACTTGAATCCTCCAAACAAGCACTCAACTCGGATGCAAACCACGTAGAATTCGTCGGGGGAAACGCACAATCTTTCTTGTCCAACGAGTACAAACTCGCGGATTTCGTGGTCATAGATTGTAATCTAGAGAACCATGAAGCAGTTCTTGAAGCAGTTCAAAACAATAGGGAAAAGAGCACTATTGTGTTGGGGTATAATGCATATTGGAAAGACTCATGGGTGTGGAGTAGATTAAACAGTCATTTGTTGCCCATTGGAGAAGGGTTGTTGTTGGTGCGAGTTGCCGGAAAAGGTGACAATGGTGGTGGGAAGAGTGGTGGTCATGGTGGTGATTCAAGGAGGAGTCATTGGGTGGTTAAGGTGGATAAATGTACCGGTGAAGAACATGTTTTTCGGGTTAGATCGCCTGGCGGTAGGGTTGTTAAAGCTTAAGGTTTTGAAATGTATATAGTTGTAGGTTGTTTATGATCTATATTGATCATCTTCTGGGTGCATGTAAATTGAATCACCAGAAAGATTAGTGATTTGTACTTAGTGATCATCAATTATAAGGGATGATTTGCATTGATGTTATAACTTGGTATCCCTACAGTTTTGTTCAAACAAAAAAAGTTTAGTGATTTTCATAGAATTTGAGGTTTGAAAATGTGAATTGTTAATGGAAAACATCTTCTCAGGATTTGCCAAAACCAATTTCTTTAGGAGAATTTATTTTATATTTTATTTTATTTATTTTTTTTATAGAAAATGCATAAAAACATGCAAATAATTATGTTATTTTTATCCTAATAGATGATGCCATGATGTAAGTAGGTGAGTTGATAGGCCATCCTACCAAACGTTTACACTTAAGGTCCTGGCCAAGAAGCTTCTCTAAAGTCAACTCCACAAAATAAGAAGAAAATATCCACTAGTGTTCGGGCATAACGAGTCGAAAACACATTTTTCTTCTCACGCCTAAGGCTGATCGCAACAGACCCCCTCCTACGTTGAGACTAGCGATGCTATATTCTTAGCAGCTCAGGTCTGAACGATGAAGAGAATCCCCAAACACACCAATCATCGTTTATCCATCAACCCCCCTTTCGTTTGAGCAATATCTATTTTTAAGAGAGTATAATTATGGCTCACCCGCTTTAATATGAACGCAACCAAATTAAGGATATGCGTAGTGGGGGTTATACAGGCGTTATTTTGGTCTAGTGAAATTTACGAATAAGGTTACTAATCAAAGAAATTTTGATATGCCCACAATTAGAGCCATTGAAGAATACTTAATCATTCTTCTTCAATTTCACAGGCATAAGAGAGAGCTAAGTTATTTCTCAATAAAGGATAAATAACAAGTGGTTCAAGGAACCAAAAGGCAAAAGGATGGAATCCTACTTTATACAATGTTTATTTGAAGGAATAATGTATATACTCTTTAACTCTCTTTTTCCCTAGGAAAAAGATAATCTACCATGGGTTAAGCTTATGAGGCCAACTATATGGTTATGGAGATTAATACTAAAAGTTTTGCATATAGTGAGGATCAATACAAGACACTTTTGAGATTAGTAAGATCATGTGTAGTGGGTAATGTGATTGGGGTAAAGAGGGAAAGATCACGCCCCATAATGACCCGTACACCGCCCTTGGGCGTGATCTTCATAAAATTGGTGTTGGTGTGATTGTGAAAACGTTAGTGAAGAAAACTAAGGGGCTTGATCTTGAAGGGAGTGACTTGATGGCACATGTCACATAACTCCCATAGGAGGGGCATTATCATAAGAACATATGTAGTGGGGAGTGATCTTCAAGCCCCTCCCTTGGGCATGAAGTGATACATGACATCAAGACCAAAAAAGCAAAGATCAACAGTGGTGAAGCTTGAGATTTCTGATCGGGGGGTCGGAAGTCACCGGACCTAAAATTATACCTTAAAAATTATAAAACCGGGGGTCAAAAGCGTATATACCTAAAAAATTCTATACGAAAACTACATACCGGACACTACTGAGCGAAAAGTTCGGGGGGTCGCCCCACCCCAACCCCCACTAAGCTACGCCCTTGAAGATCAAGCCTCTTCTGGTGTTTTCACAATCACACCAAGAGCAAAATCCCAAAGATCACACCCACAGGGGCGGTGTTCCGGCGTTTTGGGGCGTGAAGTAGCAAAGATAACGCCACTTCACATTGCCACTACACATGGTCTAATGCCCCCACTACACATGGTCTAATCTTGGATGAGAACGCGAACTCCACAAGCTTTTTGCATGAAGTGATACAATAATGATGCGTAAATTATGTATCAACATGTTGAAGAGCTCTTGGGTAGAAACCAAACTACTACGCAAATAAAATAGAAGCAAAAGAATTCCGAGTCTAGACAGGACTGACTTTTGAATATATCATAACTCTTATGCAATATACTCATTTTACTTCCTTTATAAAAAAATATAGGCGTAAGTGCTTAACTATGATATCCCCCCTTCCCCCAACACACACAATCAATGCTTGCAAAACACGTATCCAGTATAACCTTATTTTTGGTTGTTTTGAGATGTTATATGGATGTGCAAAGTTAAATCTCGAAGCCGTTGAAAGTGATCTAAGGGGGAGTTTGGCTCGTTAAATTGAATTCGCTAGAATTCAATGGAATTGGAATGTGAATTGCACTTTTTGTACGTTTGTTACGTAGAATTTGTTGAACTGAAATCTCTCATTGCTTCTATTTCCTTCAAAATCTGATTCACTAAAATTCCAAATCCTTAAAAAAAATTAACACTCTCCTATTCCTTTGGTTGATCCACCCTCCCTTTTTGGTTTTAACAATTCAAATAACTTAAGCACTGATGATGTCTAGATAAAATTACAAAATTGGCCCCCCTAAAAAAAGAAAAAAACATGTAAACCCAGTGTTGATCCATACCAAAACATGGCTTGTCAAGTACTCAAGTTTACACCTTTTCCTTATATATTGTTTAGCCCATCAAAAAATAAATCATGAGACACACAAAGCAAAAAATAGAGCCCTTTTCTATTAAAAAATGTTAAGCCCAAATTGACAATTCGATTTTTTTGGAATATACATAATTCCTTTTTGCAATTCTGTTTTACAATATATATATATATATACATATATATATATAAAATATATATATATATATATATATATATATATATGCTTAGAACCGGTTCTGGACCGGTACTCGTTATAGCTTACGAGACAAAAAAAACCTCTATTGTTAATGTCATACCAAAGAAAACCATAAAAATGAATAGGATGATGGTACCGAAGTTGTTTAGACAGCGGTTCGCTTCCTCACGGTAAAGAAAAAACAACTATGTTTGACATGTTTGAAAAAAAACTTTTATTAAATCTTAGATAAAATAAAAAATGCTACTGGAATTTTATAATCATATTATATTATTAAAATAACGAAAAAAAGTAAACAACGCTACTTTATATATTAATAACTAAACTGCAAGTCAGCTTTGATGACATGTCCATTTGTGCTTCGATCCCTATTACATTATTCTTCACAAATCTACTTTGTCACTTTTGTGTAAAACTTATATCTAGGCACAGATAAAAACTTGGAATTTTATAGGCAAGACGTACAAGAGATCAAATTTAGCAACTTGAGGTTAGAGGTGACAAGCTAGATATTAGAGGATGTTAGATTCGGGTTTAAAACGAATATATTTTTCTTAAACGTTTGAGCATTTATGAACATTCGAAAAAAAAACTTTTGTGTGATTTGATCAAGACATCTATGAGTACTAGATCAATAACATGTTAAGCATGAAGACATTTGTTGTTCATATATGACACAAAATTCATACTTTAGACGAAGACGAAGACAATACTAACCAAGTATTGCCAACGGATAACCGCGTTCCAGTTGTTCATTCATACTTTAGACAAAGACAAAGACGATACTCACCAAGTAGTTGAGTCTCCACAAAAACCGAGTCTATTACATCACTAGTACAAGCATCAAGCACAAAAACTTAGTCCTTAACAAAACTAGACTGGCAAGCGTCTTTTTCTCTCCACTCGACGCACTGCCTTCAGTTGATGCTGAAAAAAAAAGCATCCTGAATTATTATATATAGACTTGACAACATCAGGGGTATTCATAAATATATTTAAACTTTTGTGAGAAAAGCAAACAGAACAGAATTATGTAAATTAAACGAAGCAATTCTGTCCCGTTTATACAAATCGGGCAATGTAGGCTATGTTAATTTGTAACGGGTCAAATGGGTTAAAGATGGTTAAAAATTTAACCAAAAAAAGATTAATGTATATAAAGATAAAGTTTTGTAATCACAACTTAGGGGTTGTTTGTTTACCTCTTAACGGTTCAGACCTCTTGCTGGTTCAGCACTTCATGGTTCAGACTAGTTGTTTCCTGAGCAAATATCTGAATGGTTTATACATTTGCCTCTGAATGGTTAAGCATTATACTGATTCTGAATGGTTAAGACCTCTAATCTGAATTGGTTAGACATTTGCCTCCGAACGGTTAAGCACTATACTGGCTCTTAATGGTTCAGACCTCTTACTGGTTCAGCACTTAATGGTTCAGACCTCTTACTCGTTCAGCACTTAACCATTCAGAAGTTGCCAAATAGCCTCATAGACAAGTTTATAATCTCTACTTTTGCATATACCTATGATTGTATCCTATGCAGTTAATATCAGTGATATATTGGTTATATCGGTCCTCTAGTAAAAAATCGGTGTCAAATATAGGTCAAAATATTTGTACCAATATTATCGGCGATATTGACCGATATTTGATAGACATAACCTATACATCACTGAATTATTAGTGTTAAATTGCTACATATATAAATACCGCGTTATATTAAAATTACCATAACCCACCGATATCTCACTGAGATAACCCATATCTCAAATATCATTCTATGACCGATATCCGATATATTACTGCATTATAGATTGTATCTTAAAGTAATCTATATAATAATATATGCGGTTAACATCATCATAAAAAACAAACCTACTTTCTTCCGTGAGAAGGTCAGGCTCCGGCTCACAGGTGCAGGATCCTGACTCGAATTATGTTGAAAAGGAGGTAAATCGTCAAAAGTTAATGGCATAAGACTAAACTCCTTTATTGGCTCATCAGCGATCACGCTAGCAGTTTCATCCTGAAATTTATAATAAATTTATAGGATTTGAATAAACGAAGAATGCAAATCATATCAGCAGCAACCTCTTCGGGCAACAGAGACATGGACTCGGAGAAGGAAGAGAGAAAACGGGGGTCTTCATCTTTAAGTAGCCATTGAGGATAACGACATAAATCATCGATTTCATCTTGAGATAACTGTCGTTTAGGGTCATCCTCCAGCTCAGAAGACGAAGTCAAAGTCACCTTCGCTTTCTCCTTCTTGTTTACAACAGCCCCTGCTGCTTCAAGGAAATTTATATTATTATTCTTATGATATCATTTGGTCTATAATCAAGAAAGCCGAGAGCAAAATGTACGAAGTACCATCATCATGAATGAGTACACTCGCATTCTGCAGGTTGTGAGTAGCCATTTTTTGTTTGATTTACTACAAGTGTAGGAAGGCAAACAAAGCAGCAAAAAGGAAAACAGATTAATGGCGAAATTTAGAATCAGCAAGCCATTCTATTAAGAATCTGATTTTGCATTTGATGACTACACTATGGTTCAAGAAAATACATGCGTTTAACCTCCCGTTGACGTTATTAAAAACATGATAAATATACGCGAATTGAATTTAAATAATCTGAACTGGCTCTTTTTGGCCGATAATAATCATAACTCAGTTATTTACCCACAGTGGTCCGAACTTTTCCATTTTGTTTGTAAAATAGTCCGCCGTTAAAAAAAAACATAACATAGTCGATTGATGTAAAACTTACCTCGAAATAGTGCTCTTAACGAATTGATTTTTGTTAATTAGAAGTTCAAACACCCGAATTGAAGCACCGTTTTCGTCGTTTAGAGCACTGTTCGAGGTAAGTTTTACATCAATAGACGCGTATACTCGTTCTGATCAAAAGCTCGAAAACATCAGTGTGTAATATGAAAAAAAAACTTAACTCCGTTATGTTTTTTAACGGCGGACTATTTTACAAACAAGATGGAAAAGTTCAGACCATTGTTAGTAAATAACCAAGTCAGAATTATTATCGGCCAAAAAGAGCTTGTTTGGATTTATTTAAATCGAATTTGCCTTTTTTAACACAAACAAATAGGTGTGTATTCAACAAACAAATCGATACTAAAAACATGATAAACGACAGTGGTGTGCATGCATATTAACAACAATAAGTGATTATAAAAGACACTGACTGAGCATCCCATGTTACCAAATATATATACACACACATGACATACATACACACACATATATATATATATATATATATATATATATATATATATATATATATATATATAACAGGCTAGGGTAAATCGGATCTTTTAACAACAATATTTTGATTACAAAAACTAGGGTTCATACAGAATCGGACCTGCGGGACAGAATCAGTGAACGATTTGAATGGGATATGAACCATTTAATTTCTTTCGGATCTCACGGTTGGGAATTGGGCCTCTAAAAACTAATGGGCAAAAGATGATTATTATTATTATTATTATTATTATTATTATTATTATTATGGTTGTAAAAGTCGTTAGGCGCTCCCTAATCGGATTTGAGAGTACTCGGCCTAGACGGAAATTACTCGGGGAGTTATCGATCTAGGCGATCAGTACTCAAGTCTCGGCAACCTACCTTGTAGCGAGTACTCGGATATTAATCGGAGCCCAGGTGAGACTTTTATAACCATGATTATTATTAATTCCAATTCACTTATTCATTTTCATTAGATGTACCCTAATCGGATATTTTTAAGAAACGGGATCGGATTTTATCCGGTCTAGAAAAGTCAACTCTCGGTCAAAAGCGGATTCTAAGTCAACTCTTGCAATAAGAATGGTCTAGCCCCCAGAACATAATTTGATTAAACCACAGATATACTTCCGGCTTAAGTGTTTAGCAGATTACCTTCACACGTTAACGTGGTTAACATATCGGCGCCATTTATACAAGGAATCAAAAAATAGAATTTAATCCAACAATCCCATTGGAATAAGGGGATTTAGAGTTTGGACCATTCTTCACCCAATGGAACCCTAGAGTCTTTATCTCTTCTATTAGTTTTGTTGGCTCCACTTTTTTTAGTTGAAAAGATATATTTATTTCTCGCTTTTCAAATGGACCAACACGAAATTGTGATTATCAAGTGGACTATCTTTTTTTGTTTACCTTCGTGCCCCCAACATCCTTATGATAATGTTAGTTGTTGCGATATCTTTCATTCCTTCTAAAGTGTTATCGATTTGAAAAGTAGCAATTGGGGTTCTACATGTTTGATTCTTAAGTTGCTAATAGAATTAGGTGTCGAACTATGTGTTCAACACAAGCTCTTGGCAACTTCGGGTTATCAAACATTATATGAATGGTACGAAAGGTGGAAAGTGAGCATTTTCCTGACCGAGCGAATGCTGCTAACGTAATGTGATGATCTGAGTTGGATTTTTTTATGTAATATAAACAGGCGAAGGATGTTGCTGAGTGTAAAGCCTGGGAAACAATCTATACTTTCTATAAAGAGAGACTAGCTTCTGATATAATTTTGCCTATGTGTCAAGTAACCAGGTATGCCACATAATCTCTGCTGATGTCATAAATCACAAAGAAAATGTTAACTAATATATGTAATCCTTTTTTATGATTCAAATATAAAGTTGAGGGGGAATTCAAAATTCAAAACATCTGCCCACAATTCCAAACCTCTACCCACATTCAAAATTCTCAAACTCTCTCCATGAATACCCTAACTCAGATGACACCACTCACCTTTTGTTGAACACACGAATGGCCCATCTAGGTTGGAGACGCCGCGTCAATCGCAGGCATTCATATCAGCCTTCGAAAGTCGATCGAACTCGAGTTCAAGGTATGGTTTGATAATCGAAGTGTGAATTGTAAATGTTTTGAGATTTGATATGGATATGGATATGATGAGAGTGTGAATTGTTATATGTACGAGATCTGGTATGAACGTAAGTAGTGGAATTTGTTTATTTTCTTAGGGTTAGATTATACCCAGACATATATCCACCGTGATTAGGGTTGCTTCTTTTCTTGACTTGCTCATGTTGACATTCATGATTGAATTGTTCCATTTTCTAGAGAAAAAATGCATATTAATTACTTATATATGCGATTGTTTGCAGCAAATTGATAGAAAATTTGTGCTGAATTTTTCTTATTAATCACAAACGATGGATTAATTAACGAAAAATTAAACTTAATCGAGTTTTTTTTCGTTGTCATTAGAAAAAGACAGTTGTAGATAAGGTTTGTGACATATTTGGTTTTAAATCTTAGTGTTAGGTTAATATATGTTTTGGTGTGAGCTTAATGACCAATAACAACAGCCATGAATGTTTTTACAGGTAGCCAAATGAGCATGATTGTATAGAGCTAAGAGGATCATCGGTGTTGATGTGAACCAGGACAAGTACGAAACCGATAATTTCTAATTTGGATCTTTATAATAATATGGTAACCATCCATTCATAAGGGTCACATGTGGAGTTACATTTTGTAAATTTATTGTTTGTTGAGTGTTTTTTAATGTATTGTGCTGTTGATTTATTTAGACCGAGAAAGTAAGACGTGAGATCAAAATTTGAAAAGATCATGGTAATGGACGGTGGGGAACTGCGATATCTTTGTCCAAAAACTATTGTTGGGTAGACATTCGTTATGTTTCTTATTTGTTATTTTACTGAATTTTATGATGGTTTCTTTAATATTTTAATAGTATTACATTTAAATAATATTTGATTAATTATTTTTTTCTTTTATAACATGGTTCTTCATAGTAGGACCCAAGAAGCTGTGATGGCAACCAAGAGATTAAAAGGGCTGTTTTTTTACTACAAGAGGTGAGTCACATTAAAATTATCAGCCTCTTTTTGTTTTTGTGGAGCTGGAAAAACCGTTGCTGAGTGGACCGCGAGGTGTGTTTGGTATTAAGATGTTTCTTTTGCATTTAGTGATGTTTATATATTAATTTAGTTGTGCGCGCAGAGCAATGAGTGGTTCAGTCCCTTTTGAGGAAGCATTAGCTCCCATGCTTGATCTTTTCAAACCTTCATCATCAACAGCTAAGGACTTTCTTCAGAAGCGACCAAGGGTATGCTGATGTTTCTTAACACCTTCTTATGACTTTAAGTTGATTTTTTATTTGCTTATTGTTGGTATATTATTATTTCATTTTGAATTGGTTTTCTTTTTATGGCATAATGGAATTGGTTCAGAGGCTAAAGGAAAGTGGTAAGATTGTTCTTTTGAAAACAATGAATGTAAGTTAAATAGAATTAATAACTGGTTAGTGTCCTTTTAAGTGGTAAGAAGGATAAAGCATTGACCGAAACCCCAAACTCCACCCAAACCGAATCCTCTTCTCAACCCACTTCTAAGAGGAAACGAGATGGGCAAATTTTCGCTGTCACCCAACACAACCAACCAGCTTCACAAGCTATACCCCTCCAAGCTATCCCAATCACTCAAGTAGCACCCAACTCTATTTACCCAAATAAGAAACCTTACATTGGACCTCACCCTCAATGCAACACCTGTTTTTATCACCACCCATCTATCTTACCTTGTCGACTGCGTGCTAATTGTGGGCGCTATGGTCATTTGAGCAAGACTTGTCGCGCCTCTCCAAACCAAGCTTCACCCCCTACTCAAAACATGATCCAAACATATCAACAACCTCAATACCCCATGTTTCCATATGTTCGAGCTTGTTTTAATTGTGGCGACCCTACCCACTTTAGAAACACGTGCCCTCGATTGGTTAACATCATAAACGCCCAAGCTCAAGCAAACCCAGTTAACTAAGCAAATCAAGCAAACCCAGCTCCACCACCAGCAAGAGGAAGAGCTTAAAACATCAACACTAATCCTGTTGAAGATAATAACGGCCCAAACGAACCACTCAACTAGCCTTCCCTCACCAATAATCAAGACTCAACTCCAACCGTCTAGCTTTTATGTTTTCATTATGTTATCTCAATCTTTACGTATCCCAATTGTAAACTGGAAATTTATGCGAATTGATGTTACAGTTTTATATCTTCACTCATTGACTTAACTTTCATATCATCATACATCTTGACGTACCTCGATCTCATCATTTAAAGAAGTTGGGTTGTGTCTCACTTTTCATAGACCGACCCCTTCATCATAACAAACGAGGAAGGTACTGTCGTCATTCAGTCATGTATTCTTTCAGATTTGAGACTCAAGCTTTGGTTGTTGTGTTTGTTTGTGTTTTAGAGTCACATAGAACTAATCATAATTTACTGATAAAGCCAATGAAAATTTGACAAGAATATGGTGGATACGTCGCTAGTACTTCCTATATATAAGTATTATTGTCAAAGGATCAAAAGCATTGTCAGGCAGTTATGAGAGGTTCCGTGTAGGTTTTCGTATCATCATGGTTGAAGTTTTGTTTTATGATATGACCTTATCTTTCCAATTCCCTCAAAACTCTTATGCGTGAGATCATACCTAGTCAATCAACTCTGTTTATCCATGTTCCACATTTTCATACTTTAGGCATGAAAAAGCGATTCCTGTAGCAGGGTACTCAACCCTTACTAGGAACGTTACCGCCTCAAATAAAAATTTAAACTCCCACCCTCTTCTAATCATGTAATAGTCAAATTAAAACATCCTCCCCTCGAGTCAAACATACCTATACTTAAATTTCAGGACGAAATTTTAAAAGTAGGGGATACTGTAACATTCGTCGAAAAACGGGTTTTCCAAACCCCCTTCGTTTAATAATCAAGTATTCAGTTATAAGATTTCGTTGCGTATTTATTGTTCAGATTATTTTAAATGGAACATAATTAATAAACATTTTAGAATTTAAAAACCATAATTGATAAATAATAATAAAATGGGAATAAAAAAATAAAATGGGGCTGCCGGGTTTCGAACCCGGGTCTCCACTCAAACCAAACACACAACACACCACTACACCACTTTCCCACATCTGCTACATCTCAGAACAATTATATATTTGTAATCACATTTCTTTTGATCCGGATTCAAACAAGAAACAATCGCGCTAAGTCACCGGCTATCATCAAGAAACCGGATTCCTCGTCAATCATCGAACGTAACTGATAGACTCAATCAGGGAGTCAACAATCCCCAATCGGTTATGCAATCAATTAGGCAATTTCATTTTGACCGAAATTTTTGAAACCGAAATCATGTGTTGATAATTCGCACTATAAATATCGATGCATCTCATCTCAATTTCACTCGCATTCTATCTCAAAACATTACCCAAACTGCTCTCGAACCTTCTACTCAACTCTCTGTTCAACCTGCAAGTCGCCGGAATCCTCAGTTACTCGCCGGAAAACCGCAGAATCCATTCCAGTGTTGCCTTACTCTATAAATAGGACTTCTAGAACTCAGACAGAAATCACCCACACTCACCTCAAACTCCCTGTAGAGCCTCTGTCGCAAGTTATACATCGCCGAAATTTGGTGCACTCGCCAGAGATTAGCACCGGAAAACCGTGGTTCTGTTTTTCCAGTTGGTATGAATCCCAAAACTCTTCTATATTTCTTGTTTAATTCGTCTAGATTACATCAGTTAAACCAGAACAGTTAAAACTTATAACAGTCGAGTTCCGGGTTGAAATTCATGAAGAAGATGAGTTTCAGCAGGTGATTAAAAGTAATAAGAATCGGGTTTTAACCGGGTTAGACACACAGTCCAGTGGTGGACTGTGTGCAAACATAATATTCACATTCCGAGTTCGAGTCCTGGTCAGTCCGTTTTGTTGAAATAAAAACCGTTTTCTTTTTAACTCAAATACGCTAACACTCAGATAGTTGTTAAGTATATTAAAAATTCTGTTTCAATCGGGTTAGACACCCAGCCAAGTTAGTTGGGCTGGGTGCAACGCAACATAAAGGTCACGAGTTCGAGGGCGGTCTACACACTGGTTCAAAGGACTTTAAAATTCTTTTTCAGAATTAAATTAATTCTGTTTAACTTAACTAGTATATATATAAAATTAAAATCAGAAATATTTCGGGTTAGACACGTAGCTCAGTTGGTAGAGCTACGTGCACGTATACGAGAGGTCCCGAGTTCGAACCTCACTCAGCGCATAAATAAACACAGTCCGACCGGTCAACGGTCAAAAAGTCAACTTTTTTATTTTTCTTTTATTTATTTATTTAATTGAAAAATCAAATAAAAATACCTCAAAATAAGGTTTTAAAGCCTAAAAATTTGCATTAAATTCACAAAAATAAATCTAAAAATCTTATTAAGAGCACTAATTAAAAATATTAATTTCAAATGAACTTTATTTATTTATCGAATTATTACGTTATTATTTAGGTTAATTTTTCCTCGTCGGTCGAATCATAAATTCGTGCGCATTCATCATTATCAAGGAACGCACCCACTGTGAGTGAATTCTTACAAATTCCCCTTTTTATTCATGTTTTGGGGTGTATCATGTGTCGCTTTAACTATTTCGTTTATTCAAACTTGTGCTATTACCATTATATGATCTAAACTTGTGATGTAAATATTGTTTGTTGTAATGTGTGTTTACATTTTGTCAAGTTGCGTGCAAATCATTCATTAGGCCCATCAGTTACTCGTGGGAGACGAGTTGAACATCGCGTGCCTCACTGTTCATCATTTGGTGTGTGCTTGTGCATTAATTGATATTATATGATTATATTGTTTGTTGTGATGTGTGTTTATATTTATGTCAAGTTGCGTGCAAATCATTCATTAGGCCCATCAGTTCCTCGTTGGAGACGAGTTGAGCATCAGGTGCCTCATTTGATCGGCTCCGTTTGATTGAGCCTTGATCTCATTGTTCATCATTTGGTGTGTGCGTGTGCATTAATTAATATTATGTGTATTGTGATTAAATTTACATTTACGTTTACTCATATGTGGTTATGCACCTTTTTATAACCAATATAATAAATTCGTTCAAATATTTTTATAGGATTCACTCGCCAACTTTTGTTGACCCAAAACCCAATTTTTACACATGATACAGGTGGACAGGTTGAAGCAAGGAACACATAGGAAATTGTCTTAGAAGAAAAATAATGAAGTTATGAAAAATGTATTTGAACATGTTGTACTTCTATTTTGATTGTAATTTCTTCTTTAAAGAGAATTAATAAATATGAAACTTTATAGTAAATGTCATGAGCTTTGATGAAAACCCAATCATGCCCCGACTACCATTTCCGCTGCGGGTCAGGGTGTGACATTACACGGGTTAAATAAATATAATTCTATATACTTCATAACAAAAATAAATTACGCTTTAAAAAATGTGTATTGCATGAACTGAATAAAACCATGTATCATATGGCTTAAATGTCATCTGTTAACACATGGAGTTGTCAAGGCATGTATTTAAAAATGAACTTTGATGTGAAATTTATAAATTTTGTTCAGTTAATTTTAAAACATATATGTTTGTTTTCCTGTCTCTCTCCTACTTACTTATATAGGCAAAAAATCAAATACAAATAGCCTTATCGTACAAAACGTATGAAAAGCATGAAAATAAAAAAAAATGGGGTGACATTTTCGTAATTATTTTAACCTTGTAAGGTAATTTTGTAGAGCATCATAATTAGTCTACAAATGATCGTGTAGGGTAATTTTGATCTTGTGGGGTAATTTTGATCCTGTAACGTAATTAAGAAAATATCACCACGTTTTTTTATATTTTCATGTTTTTCATACGTTTTGTACGATAAGGATATTTGTACAGGATCTTTACCCTATTAAAGATACGATATTCCTTTAGAAAACCAAAGTAAATCTAATTAATACTTGTTTTCCATTGTATTTTAAAAGTCTAATTGAATTGAAAATTCCCAAGTGGTATTTTATGCAATCCTTTTAAGCTTATAAATAAAATTAACTTCTATTTTTAAAGCTCAATTACATTAGGAATTTCCAATTGGCATAAGTGGAATCCTCGTCGAAGCCGTTTGGTGTCTCGCCCGCCCTTATATATATATATTCTTAATTAATATTAAATAACTGGATAAATTAATTCAATATTATATATATTCTTTTTAAATGTAAAATTTATTATTATTTTGATAGTTTTATTTCTCATTAGTGATTGTTGTATCGTTATAAATTATATCTTTTTTAAAGTAATTTTCAGCTAAAACAACTCTATTGTACTTTATTGTCCTTAGAGAAATGTTAAACTTTTAAATTACTAAATATGAAATAGCTAAACAAACCTTATGACTATGCAACATAATTATTTTTTATTATTACGATTATAATATTTATGTATATGAAATATAAATATATTATTAATAAATTGAATGAGAAAAAGCCATGTGGCATTAATAGGGCTTTTGAATAAGAAAATGTCATATGACATTAATAAGACTCTTTTATTAGAATTAGATATATAGATAATTTGTTATCGTAATAATAATGTGATCAGAATGATATATAAAAAGCCACCGATAAAGGCTTGATATCGTATGTTTTGATTCAAATGAATCGAATTTAAAGGAATATCAAATACTAAGTTGTAGAGTAGTTAAGAGTAACGTAACTACGAAAATGCCACCACGTTTTTTTTCCTTTTCATGTTTTTCGTACCTTTTGTACGATAATGATATTTGTACAGGATCTTTACCCTACTTATATATATACTTATTTTTTATAATTAACGATATATTCATTATATATAGATAATTTGTTATCGTAATAATAATAATAATGTGATCAGAATGATAAATCAAACATAAAAAGCCACCGATAAAGCCTTGATATCGTATGTTTTGATCCAAATGGATCGAATTTAAAGGAATATCAAATGCTAAGTTGTCAACCTCACAAATCCGTACTAATATGCAGATAATCTCCATTATAGTATTAGAAATCACCCATAATAATAATTATTACTATTATTTTTTGTTTTTGAATATTTTGACCGACACCAATTTTAAAGTTAATGAAACTTTTAAGTAAAAAATTAATAACTAACTAATATTATATTAAATTCCTTTATAAAATTAATGATTAAGATTTTCAAAACTTAACCATGAATTATGTTAATTAAAATTTCCTAACTTTCAAAAACAAAATATTAAGAGTTTATTTAAAATTTCCGCATGGTTCCCTACTTCAACTTATTGATATAATAGTTTAAATTCAAGATATTTGTAATGGTTTGGATAAATGTTTTAAAAAAAAGACATTTATCTCAAAGTATTATCTTTAATAAAAAAAAGATATGTATTTATATTTAAGTAGGATAAAATTTAATATTAATTACTATATAATTAATAGATAAGTATTAGAAAGAGGCGGGAAAACACAAAATTAGATGTCTCCAATGAACGACACGTGTCACACATCGATTTATTTTATTATATAGTATAGATATAGATATAGATATAAATACATGGTTAGTGAGATTCAGGGCCGGCTCGTTAAACTTTCTACCCTAGGCACGGGCCTAGGGCCACCAAAGAACAAGGGCCTCTATTTTTTTATTAATTTATTATATATAGTATGTGTGTTAAGGCCAAAATTAACAAATTAATTGCAAAATAAAACCTGAAAAAACTGGCCCACTTTTTAATTAAAAATTCCAGCTAAGCTAATATACGTAATTGCACACACCGACGTAATAGTTACTCATTATAAAATCCCTCAGTTAGAGCCGCCATTATTGTTCTTATTTCCCATTTGTTTGCTATCAGCGAACCGCTAACCGTTACGACTTAAATTTTGTTCAATTAATTTTAAAACATATATGTTTGTTTTCATGCCTCTCTCCTACTTACTTATATAGGCAAAAAATCAAATACAAATAGCTTATCGTACAAAACGTACGAAAAGCATGAAAATGTAAAAAAAATGCATTGGCATTTTCACAATTATTTTAATCTTGTAAGGTAATTTTGTAGAGTATCATAATTAGTATAAAATGATCGTGTAGGGTAATTTTGATCTTGTAGGGTAATTACGAAAATGTCAGCGCGTTTTTTTACCTTTTCATGTTTTTCATACGTTTTGTACGATAAAGATATTTGTACAGGATCTTTATCCTACTATATATACTTATTTTATATAATTAAAGATAAAGTCATTACTAGTTTATAAACCCGCGTACTACACGGGTTTGAAGATAGAAATAATGTGATTTTATAATATGTAAACCAATTTACATAAATGGATTATTCTTAATAAATCAAACAATGTAAAATCAAGATACACATTACATTTACAAATTTCTAACCACTTCTTTATACAAGACATTTGTAGTTTTGTTTGTAAGTTAACCATCCTTATCATGCATCAAAAGCTTAAGGTCATCTCTACTTTTTACTCTTGACAATGCTACATATTATTGGTCATGCGTAACAACTGTCTTTTTTAAAAACAAACTAACCTTACTTAGCAATTGTTCCTGACTTTTGTCAAATATTAGTTATGGATAAGATATACCCCAAAACAACACGATCGCTATCGTTACCAATAGGGTTCCTCATTGTAATAAATAATTAATTGGTAACCTTGAGCAAAATAGTAAATCTAAATAAGGAATTTCAAGCATACAATTAAAATACATATGGTATAAATATGTTTGTGAAGACAAATTTATGTACGAAATCAAATATGGTAGTGAAGAAACCGAGAACAATGACTACATAGAGAATAAAGATTGATTAGAAAACTTACCTGGTATGAGTTAACTTGCATGAAAAGGTAAGTGATTATGAGGCATAATGTGATGCTATAAAAAAGAGCAGTTCAATTATAGGAGTTTAAAGAGGGTCTAATTACGGTTTTTAAAATTCTATTTTAAAAATCCAATTTAGAAAATCAAAGTAAATCTGTCACACCCCTAATTTTCACGTATAACCCGGTGGGCCCGGTTGGGGAATATCGTGATGTAAGTTGATATCATCATTACCAAGCAATACAATAATACACAGTGGAAGATTGGATAATTACTATTACAAACGTTTGGATGTTCAACAGTTCAAAATAATAAATACAACGCTTGTAACTAGATCCACAGGCGGACTGAAAATGTGAATACAAAAGGAAACTTGACAGACTAAGACCTTCTAAGCAAAGGGTTGCAATTCCTCTTAAGCTTCACCGAGCACTTCCAGCCTAATTACGTATACTTGTCACCTGCGCTTAGTCTTTTGAAAATACGTCAGTTTTCACTGTTAATACATTTAACCGACTCATTTTGAAAATATTTCGAAAACATTTAGTGTTCACAATGGTACTTTGTTTTATAAATAACTTGGGATAAATAATTTCATGTTATCAGTTTTACATGCTAATAATACATTTAGAGCCCGAAAACTATGTCGGGATCCTGATTAATCGACACGCCACTTTAACACCTTTAATAGGTGCACCCCAAACGGATAATGCTTTATTTTAGCATCTGACGGGTGTATGCTTATGCCTCGTGCTTTGGTCATGGCCTTTGCAATTAAATGAGCCGTGGATATCCAGGACACGGTCGTTTTAACCCCGAAATGTTTAATATTAAGCAATACGAATTAAAATGGATTATTTGAATTCCCGACTCATTGATCTTTAATCCCATATCCAACCATGCAGCATTAGTATACCGTATCCCAAGCCCGTATAAGGGAAAATAAGTTAAAGTATTTACTAGGTTTGCAAAATCTTCTAGATAATAAGAAAATAAGCAAAGCACATCCGTAATCAGAATAAACTAGCTTGGCGACAATCTACCAGAAGACCCTAGTCTGGAATAGATGGTATTATTAACCGATTAGTTAGTTAGCGGGTCTTTATTTAGTCATTGACTTAGACTAGCTAACTTAAATAAAGATAACGGTACGAAACGCTAGATTAAGAGATGACCGGAAAAGAATGTATTTTGGACCCGACAAGTACTAGGACTTGTATAATACGGTTTACCATTTTACATTCTGGAGTACGAGAATATTTTGATATGATTAAACCCGTTTTGGTTAAATTACGTAAACTAGTCACGTAGGCTTAACCGTACGCATATAAGCGAAACCGGGTAACTGGGTGAGTCCTATACAAGTTCCATATGCCAATATATTTAAAATATATTAAAATATCAGTAGGTTATTGACATGACGTCCCATTATGGTTTTAAAAGCAAACTATGTCTTAAAGGGCAATTTCGTCAATTAAAATATAATAAAACGAGCTTATACGTAAACTGATGTTATTAATATAAACATTTTGTAAAAATACTTATCTTATGATGTTATATTAGTAGGACATCAATTATATGCGTGGTTTATAGATTAAGACCTAACAAGGTCTCGAAAGGGTAATTTGGTCATTTCACATATAATTGATAACTTATTTGGGAATCTGAGTTTGGGACATGTACCCACTGTTAATAAATTGAAAATATGTTTTGAAATCAGTAGGTATCAAGTCTAAATGCTCCAATATGGTTTTAAACCACATTATGCGCCGAAACGGCGATTAAGTCGCTAAATGACGATATAAACGGTATTTAGGTAAAACCGTTGTTGTGACCAGGTTTGTATGAGCAAAATATGAAAATATATATACTACATCAGTAAGTATAAGGTTTTGGTCCATTTGAACGTTTAAAACCCATTTTAAGTGTCGAAAGGGTAACATCGTCATTTAAGGACATAATATGCAAATTATAGCTTGAAATTAGTTTGCAATTAATTAAACTTCCCAAATAGTCCTAATAATGATATTATATCAGTAGGTATAGAGTTTTGATGACAAGTTTAGGTTTAGACCATTTTATACGTAAAAGGGCGTTTTAGGCATATTTAATGGATACTTGCGTAAAAACTCGGATCACTACATGGCCATGTCCTATAACTCCAGAGGGTTATAGTATACTATAACATGGTCATAATGCAACTTAGGGGCAGAAGCTAATGTTGCTAAATCGGGTCAGAACTGAAAGTCAAAGTAGAAGTCAAACTTTGCGACTTTCGGTTACGAACCTACCTTAGACCTGGAATTGACGAGCCGAACATGTTCCCACATGTTCTTACAATTATTACTAAGTTATTAGAGTGTCAAAACAGGTTTTATAACATCTACATTGCTAATTATGATTTTATTTCAAAACTGACCCGTTTGACTTTTTATTAACATAACTTTGACCCGTCAATTGACCAAGCAAACGTGGTAATCAGGAGATGCCCTTTTGAGGGATTAATACCTACCTTATTATGATCACATATCCACGTTCATTACGAACATTGGCTGGACTATAATGGTCTTAGCTCAAAGTCAAAGCGTTTTTACGTCAACGCTTTGACATTGGTTTACAACTTAATAAAACTGAAAGGAGAGGGTTGGGACACTTACTAGTGAACCAAAGATGACTAAGAGACTCAGAGGAAGTCCCCAAGAAGCTCGGGAACCTCCAAGTGAGCAGGAGAAGAAGAGAATGTGAATGAGCAAAGGATTTGCAAGTTTAGCTTGGTATTAATAGCCAAGGGAAAGAGTGGAAGCAAGACAAGTGTCTAGGACAGGTGTGAGGTGTCACACCCCGGATGTTACATGAGGGGTCTCCAGGTGGTTTTGGACGTGTCACAACCAGCCAAGAGGGTGGCATTCGCGAGTTAAGTGAAAGGGCAGGAGCTGCCATGCAAGCTGTCACCGGCAGTCCCTTACGGACCGTAAGGGTTATGCCTTGCGGTCTGTAAGGACCTCTGGCGCCCACAGGATTTGAATGGTTACAGCCCATAGCCAAGAAGGCTTGCGGTCCGTAACCGTCTTACTGAAAACCATATTTGCTTAAGCTTACGGTCCGTAACTAGGAGTAGTTACGGTCCATAAGGACCTTCAGAAATTTGAAGTTTTGGCATTTTCACCACTTTGATCCCCGACTTTCCTCGATGCTCATTCAGAGGTTATTGAAATAACATGACGACGTCGTTGGTCCCTCTCGGCTACACGTGGCAACCAAGAATTTTCGTGACACGTGTCGGAATTTTATCGTACGAAATTTTCGAGGTGCCACATCTTCACCCCTTAATAAAAATCTCGACCTCGAGATTTATTCAAATAGATAAGGGTACTTTTACCGCATATTGGACTCGACTTCCCAAGTATATTCGGGTCCCCGACGGGCATCCCATTTGACCTTCACAATAGGTACATGCTTCCTACGAAGCTTCTTAACTTGCCGATCCTCGATCGCAATTGGTTTTTCTATGAAACGCAAGTTTTCATCGATGTGTATATCTTCATGTGGCATTGCCAATGACTCATCCACGAGGCATTTCTTTAAATTGCTGACGTGGAAAACATCATGGATCCCATTGAACTTTTCCGGTAGCTTGAGCCTATAAGCTACGGTCCGACACATTCGATTATTTCGAATGGTCCGATGTACCTCAGGCTTAACTTGCCCTTTTTCCCAAAACGCATTACACCTTTCCAAGGTGACACTTTTAACATAACTTTGTCCCAACTTGAAACTGTAAGGGTTTACGCCTTTTGTCGACATAGCTCTTTTGTCTATCTCGAGCTACCTTAAGTCGATCACGGATTTGAATAATCTTTTCCGTGGTCTCAAGAATGATTTCGGGTCCGGATAGTTGGGCTTCTCCAACTTCGGCCCAACACACAGGCGTTCTACATTTTCTTCCGTATAAGGCTTCGAAAGGAGCGGCCTTAATACTTGTGTGGTAACTGTTGTTATAAGAGAACTCGATTAGGGGTAAGTGATCATCCCAACTTCCTCCTAAATCGATCACACAAGCTCGAAGCATATCTTCCAAGGTTTGAATGGTACACTCACTTTGTCCGTCCGTCTGAGGATGGTAAGCAGTACTGATGTTTAATCTCGTACCTAGAGATTGTTGGAAGCCTTTCCAAAAGTGAGATGTGTATCTTGTATCTCTATCAGATACAATGGATATCGGCACACCGTGCAAGGACGCAATCTCATCGACATAAAGCTTAGCCAACTTATCGGAATCATAGGTTTCCTAAATTGGTAAGAAGTGAGTGGATTTGGTTAATCTATCCATAATAACCCAATCGTGTCATTGCCACGCTTGGTCTTGGGTAACTTAGTGATGAAGTCCATAGTTCTCATTTCCCATTTCCATACTGGGATTTCAAGTTGTTGTAGAAGTCCTGACGGTTTTTGGTGCTCTGCCTTAATTTGAGAACATGTCAAGCACTTTACTACATGATTAGCTATATCTTTCTTCATACCCATCCACCAATAATTGGGCTTAAGATCTTGGTACATCTTGTCGCTTCCTGGGTGAACCGAATATTTGGAATTATGCGCTTCTTGGAGGATTACATCCTTAAGTCCTCCATAGATCGGAACCCAGATTCGATTATTAAGTCTTAACATTCCATCCTTTCTAGGTGCTAACTGAGCGATAGTTGCACCTAATCCTTCCTTGGCAATGTTGTCCTCAGAATTGGCCTTCCCTTGTGCATTTAGCAGCTTTTCATTTAAAATATTCTTCAAATTGATGCTTTTGGCATTGATCCTTAACGGTTTGATTCTTTCCTTGCGACTAAGCGCATCAGCGACTACATTCGCTTTTCCTGGATGATATCGAATCTCACAATCATAGTCGTTGGATGTTTCCATCCAACGACGTTGCCTCATGTTAAAATCCTTTTGATTGAACAAGTGTTGCAGACTTTTATGGTCAGTGTAGATGATACACTTTGTTCCATATAAATAGTGCCTCCAAAGCTTGAGTGCAAACACTACCGCACCCAATTCCAAATCATGGGTGGTGTAGTTTCTCTCATGCACCTTTAGTTGTCGTGATGCATAGGCAATCACTTTGCCTCTCTGCATAAGCACGCATCCCATACCAGTGTGCGAAGCATCACAGTAAACTACAAACTCTTCGACACCTTCTGGCAGGGTTAACACTGGGACATTGCTTAACTTATGTTTTAATGTTTCAAAGGATTGGACCCCAGTTGAATTTAACATCCTTACGAGTTAAGATTTTCAAAGGAGCGGCTATTCGTGAGAAGTTCTCAATGAACCTTCGATAATAACCAGCCAGTCCTAAGAAACTACGTATCTCGGAAGGTGTCTTTGGTGCTTCCCAATTCATTATTGCTTCTATCTTTGCTGGATCTACTTGGATACCATGTTCAGTTACTATGTGACCAAGGAACTAAACCTCACGTAACCAAAATTCACATTTGGAAAATTTTGCGTACAACTTTTCTTGACGCAGAATTTCAAGAATACACCTCAAATGTTTCTCGTGATCAGATTGATTATGAGAGTAGATGAGTATGTCGTCTATGAAGACAATGACAAACTTATCTAAGTATGGCTTGCAGACTCTATTCATGAGATCCATGAATGCTGCAGGTGCATTAGTGAGTCCGAAAGGCATCACTAGGAACTCGTAATGTCCGTATCTTTTTCTGAAAGCAGTTTTCGGAACATCTTCGTTTCTAACCTTAAGCTGGTGATATCCCGATCTTAAATCTATTTTCGAGAATTAGCTTACACCTTGTAATTGATCAAACAAGTCGTCAATCCTAGGCAAAGGATAACGATTCTTGATTGTTATCTTATTGAGCTCACGGTAATCAATGCACATCCGCATTGACCCGTCTTTCATTTTGACAAAAAGGATAGGAGCTCCCCAAGGCGAAGAGCTAGGTTGAATAAAACTTTTCTCTGTCCAGTTGGGTTCTCAGTTCTTTCATCTTGGTTGGCGCTAAACAATACGGAGCTTTAGCTATGGGAGCTGCTCCAGGTATGATGTCAATTCGAAACTCTACCTGCCTATCAGGAGGTAGGCCAGGTAATTCTTCTGGGAACACGTCCGGGTATTCAGAGATGATAGGGATATCCTCAATCCTCGGTTTGGGTTCATCAACGGTGACTTGTGCCATGTAGATGACATATCCCTTCGTCATACATCTAGATGCCTTAAGTAAAACTGCCTTATCAGGCAATCCAAAATGTTTGTCTCCATGAATGGTGAGGATTTTACCAGACGGGGATTTGATCTCGATGAGTTTCTTATCGCAGGCAATGCGTGTTTGGTTATGCGATAACCAATCCATGCCTAAGACTACATCGAATCCCGCTAGTTTCATCAGTAAAAGAGAGACAGGGATAGAATGATTCTTGATGGATATGAAGCATCCGTCAAGAATGGAAGAAGCGGTTTCTATAGTTCCATTAGCGAGCTCTATTTCATAGGTTATGCCTAGAGTTCTTACGGGCAAGTTTAATAGTTCACTAAATTTATGATCTACAAACGATTTATCGGCGCCCGAATCGAAAAGAACTCTAGCAAAAGCGTCGTTGATAAGGAACGTACCCGTTATGACATTGTTATCCTTTAATGCTTCCTTAGCATTCATTTGGAAGGCTCTAGCAGTGGCCTTCTTTGCCTCTGAGGTTTTGGGTTTACCCTCGGTATTTGCCTTTGGGCAACTTGTTTTGATGTGGCCTTTTTCACCACATCCGAAACAAGTGGCATCTTTAATATTACGACACTCATGAGACCTATGCCCTATTTTCTTGCAGATGTTGCAGTGCTTCGGCTTCTGGTCTAGGAGACACTGCCCATAATGTTGCTTCCCACATGTTTTGCATGTGGGTTTGTCACCTGATTTCTGACTATCCTTTTTGAACCCACGCTTACCCTTCTTGGTAAACCTTTGGGAGTTATTATCCTCCCGTTTCCTCTTTCCATTAGTGTCAGTCTTAACTGACAATTGCCTCACATAATCCTGTGTGAGGGAGAGGGATAACTCCATAGCAGACTTGTAGGTGCCAGGCTGCACCGCTTTAACCATACTCCTGATTTCAGGAGCTAGCCCATTGATGAAACGTGCGATACGTTTGAGCTCCAGGGTAACTAGATAAGGCACTAGCCTGGAGAGAGAGTTGTAGTCGGTGACAAACTTCCGACAATCCATGTTTTTCATTGTCAGATTTAGGAAATCTGACTCAATTTTCTCCACCTCATGAGGTGGGCAGTAGGTATCCTTCACAAGATCTACAAACTTGGACCAACTTAAGTTGTAGAGATGAACCTTGCCCGTAGACTGGACTAGGGCTTTCCACCAGATAAGGGCATCGCCCTTGAACGATTTTGATACATACTTAACCACATTTTTATCAGCGCAGCCGCTGATATCTACCACCGTCTCCATTTCGTCTAGCCATCTCAAACACTCTACAACTCCTTTTTCCCCGTTAAAATCGTGGGGTCTACAAGACACGGAGTTCTTGTAGGAGCATCCATCGCCATCGACATTCGGTTTCTTGGGATGCGCATCGCTCTTTGTTATACTCTTCACATTCGAAGAGTGTGCCTAACTCTTTTCCGGTTCGGAGGGGTTAGGCTGAGATTTGGGTTTAGAAACAACCTTAGAGCGAGTAGCACTCGACTCTGGTTGACGATCAGATCTGTCCTTTAAGGCCTTGCCAACTTCTGCGCAATAAGTTCTCTTAAATCATTCTTACTAATAAGAATGTTCTCATTGGCATCGTCATCATTGCGTTTGCTGTTCACTTCATTTGAATCAGCCATTGCTGTAGTTTACTTCAATATTTTGAGATGGATTCAGTTAGTTGCTATGGTGTACCCTTATTCACGACATGAATCTTTAACCATATAGGATTTAAATATTAAATGTAGTATATTTATATAACCTAGGTCTCGAAGGCCTTCATAGGTATTTATAGGTTGGACATAGTCCAGAATTTATCAGTTAGTGCGTCAAGCGTCACTACTGTATCCTTGCACATTGGCTTCACACTACTATTGAGTGTTTGAATAATTTAACCAGGATCTCACTGGATCACTTAGGCGGTAGGGTGCGAACATTGTCATTTACCCATTTGACTAATGTGGCAATGATTGTCACAGGAAATTAAGGGTAACTCCTCACTGAGAGTTAATATAGAGAAATGATAAATTTGGAAGTCGAACATTGTTCACCTTTGCTAGACAGAAGGTTACTTCCAAAATTTTCATTGGCCAATTTCTAATTGATCATAGTCATTGGCTAATAGATTTTGGGATATATGGCGGATCAATGAAAACTTGAATAAAATTGGGATGACTGATTAAATAAAATTCATAAATAAAGAAATTTTACTAGATGGAACGTTAGAAAATTGCCTAATATATAGGGCTTGGAAATAACAAAAGTAGTTCGCGCAGGAACTTAACAGAAATAACAATGTCCACGCAGGGACTTTTGGAATTTAAATTACATATATGAAAATACAAAACTAGTCATCCTTTCTCCCTTTCACAGCCTTGTAAAGTTTCTTGATAAATATAGTCGTTTTCTTCTCTGACTTCTTGACTTGTTGTCGCATTTCTCGGACCTGATCCAAGGCTTCGTTAATAGCCTCAAGTGGTGCTTGTGGTTGAGGCTGAGGTGGAGGTGGTTGCGGCTGAGGCGCAACTGGATACGAATACCCGTAAGGCGGATATCCGGTAGTAGCATAAGGAGGTGGGTAACTAGGGTAAGAGGAATGGTATAGGTTATTATGAATGACTACATCATAATAAGGGTCCTGCTCCATTCCATGATGGATATAGTTATATAGACAAGGAGGGTCGACAATGTTAAACCCTGATGGCCCAGTATAAGTGGGTATTGGATTAGAAAAATCATGCGGTGGTAGTGATGGTTGAGGTTAAGGCTCAATTGCTGGTTGCGGCGGGGGTCAACCACTGGCGAGGTGTTTGAGGGTCCACCCATTTGCGGGTCCTCAGGGATATCTGGGTGTGAATGTGGTAAAGTTGGTAGGGAACCCGGCCATAGACCAGCACGTACTGACATACGTGCTACACGACTTCGGCGTGATTGTGATGATGATTCAGGTGGTGGCTGAGGTTGATCCACCTGTTGCATATCAACATCTTCTTGGTGAGGATGGGGTGATGGGTTTTGGTGTTGGGGAGTGCTATGGTATGAGGGCGTGTTGACGAACACATATTGTGCCCATCTTTGGTAAAATTCATCGGGACCTCTAAATGGAGATCCTGCCACGGAGTTCGAGCCGCTAGACAGCTCAATAGGATGACCATACGATCCGGTTTGCAGGAATTCCTCCGGGTCAGAATCTTCCTCCATATGTGTCGGTGAGTCAACTGGAGGGGTTTCGGGTGAGGGTTAGTTAACAGGGTTATCAAAGTTAAAGTTGAAGTATTCTTGGTGAGAATGGGAGTGTGAATGGTGCGATTGGTGCGAATGGTGGGAATGGTGAGAATGCGATTGAGGCAGGGAGTATTCATGTGAAATCGAATGTCTGTAAGGTTCAAAGGGTGATGAAGAATCTCCAGATCCTTCATAAGGGTTGTATTCAGTTAAGTTGGCTGCTCCAGCTAAGGAGGGTCGATATGGAGGTCTAAAGGATGGTCAAGTGAAAGATGGCCCAGTCATTGAGGGTCCACCCCTCATGGGTCCTTTGCCTTTTCCTCCTCGTCTGAACTTAGGCGGCATTATTCTTGCTTCAAAAAAAAAAATTGAATATAATACAAAGCTAGAATGATAAGATGGAAATGATTAAGCCTAGGTCAAAGTCCAGACTCGAAAGTCTAAGAGATGTGTGTTATTATGTATTCCCGAGATTAAACACAAAAGGCTAGTGTTTAATTCACTCGAGAGTTGGCTCTGATACCAACCTGTCACACCCCTAATTTCCACGTATAACCCGGTGGGCCCGGTTGGGGAATATCGTGACGTAAGTTGATATCATCATTACCAAGCAATACAATAATACACAGCGGAAGACTGGATCATTACTATTACAAACGTTTGGATGTTCAACAGTTCAAAATAATAAATACAACGCTTGTAACTAGATCCACAGGCGGATTGAAAATGTGAATACAAAAGAAAACTTGACAGACTAAGGCCTTCTAAGCAAAGGGTTGCAATTCCTCTTAACCTTCGTCGAGCACTTCCAGCCTAATTACGTATACTTGTCACCTGCGCTTAGTCTTTTGAAAATACGTCAGTTTTCACTGGTAAATACATTTAACCGACTCATTTTGAAAACATTTCGAAAAGATTTAGTGTACACAATGGTACTTTGTTTTATAAATAACTTGGGATAAATAATTTAATGTTATCAGTTTTACATGCTAATAATATATTTAGAGCCCGAAAACTATGTCGGGGTCCTGATTAATCGACACGCCACTTTAACACCTTTAATAGGTGCACCCCTAATGGGTAATGCTTTATTTTAGCATATGACAGGTGTATGCCGACACCCCGTGCTTTGGTCGTGGCCATTTGCAATTAAATGAGCCGTGGATATCCAGGACACGGTCGTTTTAACCCCTAAATGTTTAATATTAAGCAATACGAATTAAAATGGATTATTTGAATTCCCGACTCATTGATCTTTGATCCCATATCCAACCATGCGGCATTAGTATACCATATCCCAAGCCCGTATAAGGGAAAATAAGTTAAAGTATTTACCTGACTTGCAAAATCTTCTAAATAATAAGAAAATAAGCAAAGCACAACCGTAATCAAAATAAACTAGCTTGGCGACAATCTACCGGAAGTCCCTAGTCTGGAATAGATGGTATTATTAACCGATTAGTTAGTTAGCGGGTCTTTATTTAGTCATTGACTTAGACCGGCTAACTTAAATAACGATAACGGTATGAAACGCTAGATTAAGAGATGACCGAAAAAGAATATATTTTGGACCCGACAAGTACTAGGACTTGTATACTATGGGTTACCATTTTACATTCTGGAGTACAAGAATATTTTGATATGATTAAAACCGTTTCGGTTAAATTACGTAAACTAGTCACGTAGGCTTAACCGTACGCATATAAGCGAAACCGGGTAACCGGGTGAGTCCTATACAAGTTCCATATGCCAATATATTTAAAATATGTTAAAATATCAGTAGGTTATTGATATGACGGCCCGTTATGGTTTTAAAAGCAAACTATGTCTTAAAAGGGCAATTTCGTCATTTAAAATATAATAAAACGAGCTTATACGTAAACTGATGTTATTAATATAAACATTCTGTAAAAATACTTATTTTTTGATGTTATATTAGTAGGACATCAATTATATGTGTGGTTTATAGATTAAGACCAAACTATGTCCCGAAAGGGTAATTTGGTCATTTCATATATAATTGATAACTTATTTGGGAATCTGAGTTTGGGACATGTACCCACTGTTAATAATTTGAAAATATGTTTTGAAATCAGTAGGTATCAAGTCTCAATGCTCCAATATGGTTTTAAACCACATTATGCGCCGAAACGACGATTAAGTCGCTAAATGACGATATAAACGGTATTTAGGTAAAACCGTTGTTGTGACCAGGTTTGTATGACCACAATATGTTAATATCTATACTACATCAGTAAGTATAAGGTTTTGGTCCATTTGAACGTTTAAAACCCATTTTAAGTGTCGAAAGGGTAACATCATCATTTAAGGACATAATATGCAAATTATAGCTTGAACTTAGTTTGCAATTAATTAAACTTCCCAAATAGTCCTAATAATGATATTATATCAGTAGGTATAGAGTTTTGATGACAAGTTTAGGTTTAGACCATTTTATACGTAAAAAGGGCGTTTTAGGCATATTTAACGGATACTTGCGTAAAAACTCGGATCACTACATGGCCATGTCCTATAACTCCAGAGGGTTATAGAATACTATAACATGGTCATAATGCAACTTAGGGGCAGAAGCTAATGTTGCTAAATCGGGTCAGAACTGAAAGTCAAAGCAGAAGTCAAACTTTGCGACTTTCGGTTACGAACCGACCTTAGACCTGAAATTGACGAGCCGAACATGTTCCCACATGTTCCTACAATTATTACTAAGTTATTATAGTGTCAAAACAGGTTTTATAACATCTACATTGCTAATTATGATTTTATTTCAAAACTGGCCCGTTTGACTTTTTATTAACATAACTTTGACCTGTCCATTGACCAAGCAAACGTGGTAATCAGGAGATGCCCTTTTGAGGGATTAACACCTACCTTATCACGATCACGTAGCCACGTTCGTTATGAACATTGGCTGGACTATAATGGTCTTAGCTCAAAGTCAAAGCGTTTTTACGTCAACGCTTTGACATTGGCTTAAAACTTAATAAAACTAAAAGGAGAGGGTTAGAACACTTACTAGTGAACCAAAGATGACTAAGAGACTCAGAGGAAGTCCCCAAGAAGCTCAGGAACCTCCAAGTGAGTAGGAGAAGAAGAGAATGTGAACGAGCAAAGGATTTGCAAGTTTAGCTTGGTATTAATAGCCAAGGGGAAAGAGTGGAAGCAAGACAAGTGTCTAGGACAGGTGTGAGGGGCTCCAGGTGGGTTTGGACGTGTCACAACCAGCCAAGAGGGTGGCATTCGCGAGTTAAGTGAAAGGGCAGGAAGCTGCCATGCAAGCTGTCACCGGCAGTCCCTTACGGACCGTAAGGGTTATGCCTTGCGGTCCGTAAGGACCTCTGGCACCCACAGGATTTGAATGGTTATGGACCGTAACCAATAAGGCTTGCGGTCCGTAACCGCCTTACTGAAAACCATTTTTTGCTTAAGCTTACGGTCCGTAACCAGTAGTAGTTACGGTATGTAAGGACCTTCAAAAATTTGAAGTTTTGGCGTTTTCACCACTTTGGTCCCCGACTTTCCTCGATGCTCGTTCAGAGGTTATTAAAATAACATGACGGCGTCGTTGGTCCCTCTCGGCTACACGTGGCAACCAAGAATTTTCGAGACACGTGTTGGAATTTTATCGGACGAAAATTTTGAGGTGTCACAAATTAATTCACGTTTTCCATTTGTAACATGATAAACGAATTCAAATTAAATTTGAAAAGCTTATAGATCAAATTAATTTGTATTTTAAAAGTTTAATTAAATTGAAAATTGCCAAGTGGTATTTTATGTAACATCTCGCGTTTTCCATACTTTCTATTTATAGCAAGCTCGTGTTGTAATTCTATTTTTGGAAACCATTGTATTCGTATTCTTCATTTCGTTGTAATCGAGACTTGAATCATAATGGAAATATACATTTTGTCGCTATACTTGTTATACATATTCATATACAATTATATACGATGCACATACTCAAAAAACATGGCATACTTGCAATACACGATGTCATACTTGATACATACATAATACGCGATGTTTATACTCTATCTCGATCATTCTATACTTACATATACAATGTGACATGCTACTTATATTTATAATACTTTACTTAATCATAAAGTACCTTAGATTAGCTTGTAAACACGTCACAATTACGCTAAACAACAAAAATAAAATTTTGTGCCCAGACAGGTCCCATACGGTCCGCATGAGGTATCTGGCGGGCAGAATTGTTTCAAACTCGCGATTTAGCACGGATCCACACAACCAAACCTCACCCAATCACCTCTAATGCACCATTAAACACCTCCTAACCACTCCCCACTCTTCCCCTATAAATACACACCTAATCCAAGCCATTTTCCACTTTCACAACCCTCTAATCCTTCCTCAAACACTCTCAAATCATCTCAAATCCTTGCAACATCAGAATTTTCGGGCAGATTCATACCTTCATACAAAAGTGAGCATAACTTGCTCAAATCTTGTTCGTTTTACTTGATTCTTCTTCCTATGAACTTGGATAAACCTTAGGTTGAGTCCAAGGATTCTCCATAGAGAATCCAGACCTGGATATTCACCTATAAGGCTCCAAAGTTTTTGTTTTACACAAATCTTTTCAAAACTTATGTTTCCTTCAAACCAAACTTGTGTTCTTGTGCTCCTAACCAAGTTTATGGTTAGTAAAACCAAACCAAGTTTGTTTACATGAACTAAGGGCTGTTTAGACACCCTAAACTTTCTGTTTTCATAGAGCTTTAAGCTCACAAGTGATGCAAGCCTCCAACTTGTTCATGTGTGTCCACCTTGGTTAGCTTAGGTCCTAACTATGAGACCACACATCACTTGATGATTTTCATCATTATCCCAAGTTAGTTTGCTAGTTTGAAAGTGTCACAACCCCGTCTAGCCTTCGACTGTGTCGATGCCGGCTCATCAGGTTGTATTTCACTTGGCTACTTGGAATAGTGACCATATTTACATTCTTGTTAATACTATTGTTCTTGACCCTCCTTGTGTCCATGACACTTGTGTAGTGGTGAATCCAATCGAGGTTCCAAAGTGGATGGTTAATCCTCTCACCTCCTATTTGACTTACATGACACCAAGAGGTTTCAAAGTGGATGGTTCATCCTCCCACCTCCTACATGATTATATAACAATATATAAATCTATGGACTATATAATATATCAAACCGAAACCTTGATAATGAATACATAATCACTTATCAAGTTAATAAGTTTTATCACTAGAGTGTGTAGTTCCTTGTCACGATTCTAATAAGTCTCGAACCTATGAAATCAAATCAAACCCATTCGGGTTATCATAGTGTCAAGAAGAAGTGCTATACTTTAGTAATTCTTATTTCCGTAATCATACTCGATAATCCAAATCTTCTGTTAAAACTCATACTCATGCCTATGTTCTTCTTGTAGAAGGACAATGTGCCAAACCCTAATTACAACAAGCTCGTGGGATTTCTCTAAGTGCAACACTTTAGCAAAACCGTGAGTACACTCGACCCATTTACCGCTTTCTCACTTTTGGGTTGTAACATATTTACTTTGAAAATACACTTATCACAAATTCATGTTTTTACATACTCAATCCTTAATACATGATGCTTGTTATGCTTAGATACATGCTAGAATTATACATGCTCGATCATTAACTTAGCTAGCCCAACTTATCATATATAGCGCTATAGGAGTAGCACACCACCCATCGGGGTTATGTTAAGATTATCATACTCAAATTAGTCTTGTCGCTTTTGTGACGAGGGAATCTCGATCTCATAAAATTTTGTGGAAACTCAGGGTTTGATCTAGTATTGCATGATTAGTATGTTCTTTGCTTACAATTACCATGTGGATTCGAGTTATACCTTTTTATACTTATGCTATGTATCACCAAACTTGTGTACTCGCCTTTGCTTTTGCATTGAACTCGTATTTTTAACATGTTACAGGTTGAAGAGGATATGCATGATGAAAGCTAGTAGGAATACTTTAGAAAGTCATTCTAAACTTACTAGATTAGTTTATGTTGTATTTTGTTTCGTTGTTGTAATGTTCAATTGTTGTATTTGCTTCGAATGATGTACTTGACAATTATCTTATGAAATGAAATTATTTTAATCAAATATTGTCACAATTAGTATTTATGAGCAATGAGCAATCTCTTTCGTCGCGTCTCGATGTTTCCGCCATCGGTTGGGGTGTGACATTTTATTCAATCCTTTTAAGCTTATAGATAAAATTAACTTGTATTTTTAAAGCTCAATTACATTAGGAATTTCCAAGTGACATAAGTGGAATCCTCGTCGAAGCTGTTTGGTGCGCCGCCCGCCCTTATATATATATTCTTAATTAATATTAAACAACTGGATAAATTAATTCAATATTATATATATTCTTTTTAAATGTAAAAATTATTATTATTTTGATAGTTTTATTTCTCATTAGTGATTGTTGTATCGTTATAAATTTATATCTTTTTTAAAGTATTTTTCAGCTAAAACAACTCTATTGTCCTTAAAGAAATGTTAAACTTTTAAATTACTAAATATGAAATAGCTAAACAAACCTTATGACATATGTGACATAATTATTTTTATTATTATGCATTATAATATTTATGTATATGAAATATAAATATATTATTAATGAATCGAATGAGAAAATGCCATGTGCCATTAATAGGGCTTTTGAATAAGAAAATGACATATGGCATTAACAAGACTCTTTTATTAGAATTAGATATTTAGATAATTTTTTATCGTAATAATAATAATGTGATCAGAATGATAAATCAAACATAAAAAGCCACCGATAAAGCCTTGATATCGTATGTTTTGATCCAAATGAATCGAATTTGAAGGAATATCAAATGCTAGGTTGTAGGATAGTTACGAGTAACGTAATTACGAAAATGCCACCACGTTTTTTACCTTTTCATGTTTTTCGTACCTTTTGTACAATAAGGATATTTGTACAGGATCTTTACCCTACTTATATATATACTTATTTTTTTTATAATTAACGATATATTCATTATATATAGATAATTTGTTATCGTAATAATAATAATAATGTGATCAGAATGATAAATTAAAATAAAAAGCCACCGATAAAGCCTTGATATCGTATGTTTTGATCCAAATGGATCGAATTTAAAGGAATATCAAATGCTAAGTTGTAGGGTAGTTACGAGTAACGTAATTACGAAAATGCCACCATGTTTTTTACCTTTTCATGTTTTTCGTACCTTTTGTACGATAAGTTTGTACAGGATCTTTACCTTACTTATATATATACTTATTTTTTTATAATTAACGATATATTCATTGTATATAGATAATTTGTTATCGTAATAATAATAATAATGTGATCAAAATGATAAATTAAAATAAAAAGCCATCGATAAAGCCTTGATATCGTATGTTTTGATCCAAATGAATCGAATTTAAACGAATATCAAATGCTAAGTTGTCAACCTCTCAAATTGGTACTAATATGCAGATAATCTCCATTATAGTATTAGAAATCACCCATAATAATAATTATTACTATTATTTTTTGTTTTTGAATATTTTGACCGACACCAATTTTAAAGTTAATGAAACTTTTAACTAAAACTTAATAACTAACTAATATTATAATAAATTCCTTTGTAAAATTAATGATTAAGATTTTCAAAACTTAACCATGAATTATGTAATAAAATTACCTAACTTTCAAAAACAAAATATTAAGAGTTTATTTAAAATTTCCGCATGGTTCCCTACTTCAACTTATTTTATTGATATAATACTTTAAATTCAAGATATTTGTAATGGCTTGGATAAATTTTTTGAAAAAAAAAAGAAATTTATCTCAAAGTATTATATTTAATAAAAAAAAGATAAGTATTTATATTTAAGTAGGATAGTATTAATATTAATTACTATATAATTAATAGATAAGTATTAGAAAGAGGCGGGAAAGATGTCTCAAATGAACGACACGTGTCACACATCGATTTATTTTATTATACAATATAGATATAGATATAAATACATGGTTGGTGAGATTCAGGGCCGGCTCGTTAGACTTTCTACCCTAGGCACGAGCCTAGGGCCACCAAAGAACAAGGGCCTCTATTTTTTTAGTAATTTATTGTATATAGTATGTGTGTTAAGGCTCAAATTAACAAAATTTAATGGAAAATAAAACCAGAAAAAAACTGGCCCACTTTTTAATTAAAAATTCCAGCTAAGCTAATATACATAATTGCATACACCGACGTAATAGTTATTCATTATAAAATCCCTTAGTTAGAGCCGCCATTATTGTTCTTATTTCCCATTTGTTTGCTATCAGCGAATTGCTAACTGTTACGACTTACGGTGATTTTAGTTTATATTCGTAGATCATGTTCTTTTTTGTGAAATTATACAAATTTAAAGGTCCCCACTTTGTATTTTGATTAAGGCCTCAAAAAACGTTTGAACGTCCTGGTGAGATTGACACGTAAAAACTAATTTTAATTGATCCTTATATGTATGTATTGTATATTTTGTATGTGTGTATTTCAAGTTATCCTATTCAAAAGTAACAATGATTGGATGAAAATACAGAAGATTTGGGAGAGATAGCTAAACATTAGAGACAATTCAAACTTTGAACTTGACCAATAATTTGATAGGATTGTTTGTTTGTTTTTTAATATTACGTAAAAAATACCTATACTTATAAAAAATATTCAAACTACATATCTTCTTTTAGTTTAAGTAATTGTTTGAACAAGGTTTACACGTTGAAAGAATATTTAAAAGAAACCATATAATATTAAACTATGTAAAATTATATATAAGAAAACTAAACATGAAATACTATTTACGATCTAATTTTTTGTATTGCTTATTTCCATAACCAACCAATTAGGAAGCAAATAATATTAAGCAATACAATATTTTCAACATCGAGATATAGTGGTGTTTGCTTTTTTTTTTTTAAATCTGCGCGGTCTCTTCTGTCTGCGTCACGCAAATCACACGCAGACATTGCCATCTACATATTATTTTTCTGAAGACGTTTCATTAAAAAAACGTTTGTGCGAGCTTTTCTTGGTACAGACTTGGCCCAACCACTTCTAAAATCTTCTAAGGTTTGCAAAGGGTTAAACATCACCACCAACCACCATCGTCCACTACCACCGTCCACCACCCACCACCATCCATCACCACCACCACCGTCCACCACCCACCACCGTCCATCACCATCCACCACTCACTACCACCGTCTACCAAAACCACTGTCCACCACCACCACCCCCACCACTATCGTTCGTACACCACCACCAGTATATTTTAAAAGTCTACATACGTTAAAAAAAATAAACAGATTTATTCTTGCAGACCAGAGAGGTTTGGTCCACAATTTCTTTTACAAATGTGATCCGTAGACCACAAACATTTTACCTCTTAGAAAACAAACAACACCATAATTTATCATTTACTCTATTTACCAATTTATACCTTTACACACATTTATAACTTAGCGTATCTAATTAATTATATACTAGTAATTTGTATTATACCTTTACACACATTTATAACTTAGCGGATCTAATTAATTATGTACTAGTAATTTGTATAATCAAATGTCAAAATATTGACAAGTCAACGATGATGATAATATATACTAACACACCCGTATCTTCTTCCAATATATTATATATATACATGACAGTAAAATGGCAGCTCGATGCGTACAACAAGGGTTAAGTAAACACATTCTTAGCGTCACTTTCAAATCTCAACTTTTATACAAACTCACGTCACATTTTTCAATTCCACTTATATAATTCAAACCCCATAACCCAAATTCAACAACGTTGTCAAATTCATCATATGATCATGGTTCGCATCAACTTTTTCATGTCATTTTCACTATCCATAATCATCATTTTATGTGCATTCTTTGTATCAACTCAAGGAGCCGAGTCGCTTGACCGTGACATCAATGGGTGGTGCCAAACAACGCCTCATCCGGATCGTTGCATGCATTACCTATCCGGTGACAAGCATCGTGTGAGGGCACATAAAAGAGATTTTCGAATCTTGGCGTTGGAAGCGGCTTTGGATCAGGTAAAGTTATTTGAGAAACTAATCTACTCCTCATCTAGAGAGAACCTATGATATGAGAGTGAAAAATATTTCTTTTAGAGCATCCACATAAAAACACAAAAAAAGGAAAAAGAAAAATAATACAACTTTGTTAGTCAGCCGTCACATTAGAAAAAAGATTAATTTTTGAAAAACACCAATAACTCAACGAATGATGTAAACCTCAAAACACTCGAAAACATGCGTAATATTGCCCTTTTTTTCTTTAAATTAATTTTAAATACAATTCTCTCTATATATTTTATATAACTAGGTTAAAATTTTATGTATTACATCAGTTAAATAAAAAAATATGAAAAGTTATAAGTGAAAATCTAAGAATTAATTATAAAACGATATTTTAAGATAAAATACGATTAAAATTGCGTAAAGTAAATATACTTTAGGTAACTTTTATAAATGTAGAAAAAGAATATAGAGTGAAATAGGAAAATCGAAAAAAAATAATCTTGAGTTCACAAAATTATGACACTTGACCGACCACACTTTCGTTCTTCACATTCTTGTGGATGAACGACTTGGCCGAAACCGGCCTATGACAACTCTCCCTAATGGAGACGAACGCCAAGAACACCCAAAAACGGCTTATTGGGTATTACACCCATTAAATATTAAAAGTTATAAATGAAATTTTAATAATTAGTTAAAAAATAATATTTTAAGATAAAATATAATTAAAATTACGTATAAGTAAATACTTTAGGGGAGCACAGAAGGAGAAGTGAAAAAAATAATCTTGAGTTCACAAAATTATGACACTATGAACGACAAAAAACGACAAAAAACGACAAGAACACCCCAAAAACGGCTTATTTGGGGAGTACGTTAATGATTTAATACAACAAATTACCTATATATATCGATTTTTATTACACTCACACACCTTGATACAGATAGACTACGATCTATTTCCTATCTTTCTGTAGCAATTATTAACCTAGCTAACTAATGTAACTAACTCTTTATTCTAACCTCAGTCACATTACACTCAACAATGCGCCATCAACCTGGACAAAACAGGCCGGAGCAAACGAAAGAAAGCTGTCTCTAAAGACTGCTGCAAGCTAGTAAAACACAACCATTGTTCAACTAAACGAAACCTTAACCGGGCTCAAAACTCGCAAAATCTCCGATTTCGTTGCTCAAACATGGCTCAGCTCTGCGCTAACCAATCTCCAAGTCTGTTTCTCCGGCTCAAGCGAGCTAAATTTAACCGACTTTGTGTCGCCCATCAAGACGAGTAACTTAACTGAGATGATAAGCAATACTTTGGCTGTTAATGACCAATTTTTCCTGAAGAACACACAAGTTTCGGATCATAATGAGGAGTTTCCGATATGGGTCACGAAGAAAGATCGAAAACTGATGGTGTCTGAGTCGGTTTACTCTAGGGCGAATGTTACTGTATCGCAGGCGAAAGGGAGCAGGTTTAGGACGATACAATCGGCTCTTGATTATGCGGCGAGTATTAACCGAGGAGAGGGGAGGTTTATTATATATATTAAACGAGGCGTGTATCGAGAGAACGTTGAGATCGGATATGATCTTAAAAACATCATGTTTCTTGGGGACGGATTGCGCTACACGATTATTACGGGTAATCGGAGTGTCGCCGACGGTTTCACGACCTATAGCACCGCCACCGTTGGTAAGAATTCTTAATTCTGTATTATACTCGTTGGTTAACAGGGTATTAATGGATCCCATAAGTTTTCTCAGATCTTATGGTTACCAATATAATGGAGATTTTCACTTTAAACCAAGTGGTTTTTATGTTTTGGTTTAATTATTAAGGTGTGGATGGGACTGGATTCATTGCACGTGGCATAACTTTCCGGAACACTGCGGGCCCGGAAAAGGCTCAAGCCGTGGCGCTTCGGTCAGCATCCGATCTATCGGTCTTTTACGCTTGTAGCTTTGAAGGCTACCAAGACACGCTCTTCGCTCTATCTCAACGGCAATTTTATAAACTTTGTTATGTTTATGGAACCATGGATTTTATATTTGGTAATGCCGCGGTTGTGTTTCAAAATTGTATGATATTAGCAAGAAGACCGCTTACAGGACAAGCAAATATGATAACTGCTCAGGGTCGTGGTGATCCATTTCAAAACACGGGGATATCAATTCATAATTCCCGTGTTATGGCTGCACCGGATTTAGAGCCTGTGGTGGGGTCGGTCCGTACGTTTTTAGGCCGACCCTGGCAAGAGTATTCAAGGACCGTTTACATGAAAACGTTCATTGATACTCATGTCAGTCCACAAGGATGGTCACCGTGGGGGAATACTGACTTTGCGTTTAACACATTGTATTTTGGGGAATATGGATGCTTTGGGCCGGGTTCAGCAACCCAAAACAGGGTCACATGGCCCGGATACCATGACATAAAAAGCCCAAGTGAAGCATTACCTTTCACGGTGGAAAGGCTTTAACGGGCCGGGCTTGGCTGCGGGCTACCGGAGTTCCATTCATTGCAGGGTTGTAAGGACATTTATGATTAGTTTTTGTTATATATTTTAAGTGTGTACATTACATGATATTATTTGATTTATACATATTATTTGATTTATAAAATGAAAAATTGCATACAAAACTCTTTTATTAGCTTTTAGTGGCCCTACTGGGCTTTGTTAAGGGATTTGTATCCGGCATTAACTTTTGATGGCTTTGATCCTCTCCCAATTGGGCTCAATCTTGGTTGGGCTTTAGTGATATACCTAACACATTAGAACTTAGAAGCATGATTTGAGAAGATGTCATGAACTTAAAAGATATATTAATGATGTTGGGTCATTGGATGTATGAAACCTGTTTGTATTAATTGCTCATGTAAAGTGGCAACTATTTACATCCACTAAAAACATATTAGTTGTTCTTAATTATAACAATTGCTCTTTGTGACAAAGTCAATTGCACAAGCATAAAAAGATTATAGGACTTTTATGACAAGGTGCCGCAATATGCTTATGTAAATAATGGCTAATTTTTTTAACGACAAATTTGAATCACTAAAGGACTACTGTAGTATCATTATATCTATCTCCACTAGGCAATAATGTCTATACACCAATTCATAAGGAAACCCAGATTTAATAAATCTGGGAAAAACCCTTTTGTGCGAATCGAACAGAGGACCTAATCGAACCCAATAATTAGTTTGTTTCTATTTTGTGCTAGGTTGTAGATGGATTGATTAAATTGATTTTATTTTGTGCTAGGTTGTAGATTGATTTATTAAAAAGATTTTATTGCATGTTTGGTGATATACTCATATACATAGAAATTCTGGAGGTAAATTACCTCCTATTTTGTAATATATTGCAAAATTAGGTATCTAAAATCAGTAAGTAGTTGTAAAAAGAGATTTAAGATTTAAATCATCCATTCATTCTTCAACATCATTCGGTTCGGATCTTTATTTAGTTTCACTCAAACTTCATTTTTAAACAATTCTAAAAGAAGCCAACCAATCTCCTTAAAAATTGCTCTAGCTAGCAAAGGCGATGATGATAGATTGGACCTTTATATATTAATAGTTGCACGTCAAAAAGGTCATATATAGTACTATAAAATAAAATGAGGAAGTGTCTTCTTTTGTAGTTTTTAATGTTAACTAATAGATTATATAAAAGTTAGAGAAAGTGTTTTTCTATTATAATTTTTAGTTTTACATATATTATTTAACATGAGTCAAAACACTCGCGTTTATTGTAACCAAGAAGCACCTCAACTTTATTTTCTCTCTTCTTTTAACTGCTTAAATTACAATACATCTTTGACGAGATTTAAACCTTTGGTCTTAAGGGGAGCAACACCACGCAAACATCTAACTCTAATGGCTTTGCTAATTTTCTCTTTTAATGAATTTTCATATATATTAATATGAAAACAAATGAAATTTTTATATAAATTAGAAGTCAACTCTTTTTCTCTCACTATTCATTCTATGGAACCAAATGATCACATGTAGCCTTGATTTTCCCCTTTTATCTTTTACTTTACAATTTCTTTTAAGTAGGGATGTAAATTTTTTTATATAAATTAGAAGTCAACTCTTTCTCTCTCACTATTCATTCTAGGGAACCAAATGATCACATGTAGCCTTGATTTCCCCCCTTTTGTCTTTTACTTTACAATTTCTTTTACATCCCTACTTTAGTAAAGTGCTCATGTAGCTCCTTAACTTTTGTAAAGTTACCTTTCTTTCTTCTTTGACGACTACACCGAACATCAGTACTGTACTATACTATATTGCCGCAACCTGGGGGGTGGGGTAAAATACTAAAGTTATTATACATTTTGTAGACGCATAAAACATGTAAGGATTAATTTGTATAACAATAGTGTGTATCACAAAACAAATAAAATGTGTCAGGTTACGTATATGGACGGTTGACAGATGTCACAATCGTGGCTAGAGGTGCAGTTGAGCCGAGCTACTCAAGGTTGGCTCGAAAAAAGGATCGAAATGAGCCAAGCTTAAATGAGCTCGAGCCCAAGTCGGAGTCTAATAACAAGCTCTAAACGAGCCCGAGTCCAAGCTTCAGTTATCGAGCTCGAGCTGGCTCGCGAGCCTAAACGAGCCTACTGTTTCTATATATATTTTTATTGATATACTAAATATATTTTTAAAAAATAAAAATTACTATTTTTATAATTTATATAATATCAATATCAATTACCAACCTTGGTTGGCTTGCTTTGCTTGTACCTTATGCATTGGTGGTGATTTGTGCAATGTGCTATTGTACCATATGCTTTGTGGTTTGTTTTTTGAGTGATGACCATGTGTATATAGTTTGCCACACGTATTTTCTCTTTTCTTTTGTATTCGACTTCTTTCATTTTCTCTCTCAATCGCGCCCATGTTACTCTCTCACACTAGAATCTTGCTAGTGGCTTTGTGTCGGATGTTCTTTGTCTCTGAGTGTAATTAGGTATTATTTCATCCGTTATCTGAATGTTGGTTTCTTTGTGTTGTTTTCAGAACCTCAACTTCGTTGAATACAAGTTTGTCTTTGAAATGTTAAGTTCTTGACTCTTTTCAGTTTTGTTTGTTTTAGCACAATAGCTATATGCATGATGTTTTGGCGGATCTGTTTGATTTAGATCTTTGGTATTTTTATCAGTAGGAATTTGTTGTTCGAACGCAGAGCCGATGATATGTGGTTGAAGCGTATATATAATTTGTTAACTAAAACCTTTAGTTGAGTTTTTGGGTATGTGTTTGTTTTGTGGCTAGCCATTGCTTGAAACGAGACCTTTCTCCGAATGCGAGGGCGATGATGTGGGCTTGAGCCCTATAGATGATGTATTCTGATGTTGACCCTTAATTGGTTATTTGGATATGTGGTTGTTGTCCTAAACCGATTTGGAAGAAGCAGCCTTTAATCAGTTTTGGGTATTTTTGGTTCTTATATACCTAACCCTAATTTTGTTATTGCTTATCTTTGAATGATTTTTTGGTGGCTGTGAACCTTGGTGAGCCATTGGTCTGTTGTGTTATGGGGATTAGAGTCAACTCAACTAATATTAGGTAGTGATGATTACTTTCTTTATTTTAGGCGTTTGAGATGGCATATAACAACCAACCACGCCTATTTTTAATCTGAGCCTAAGGTCACTTGTAAGTAATGATGGTTGATAATTGATATCATGTTACAGGCTTTTATAACAGGTGACGTTTAGTTGGCTACAATTATATATGTTTTTATACTTATAAAATATCAAATACCAACAATTGTCGGCTTGCTTTGTTTATGACTTGTGCATGTTTGTTGTTTTGTGCAATAGGGTATTGTACCTTATGCAAAACTGTTATTTGGTGTCGTTTCAGTATGGCACGCATATTGGGTTAGTTGATTCCTTATTGCCTTCTTGTCTACCTAGTTGGCCACGTATTTCAGTTTCACATATTTTGTGCGTATCCAAACATATGTATGTTAGATATGCATACCAAGGCGGGTGTCGGGGTTGATTACATGAGGGTAAACCTACTACGTATTATATATTTATCACATGCAATTTGTTTACACATAATTATTTATTGATTTTGTTGATCACCAAGCACACGTAATTACAAGACAGCCGGTGGCTTTCTGTTGTATCAACTGATGGGCGTAAAAAAAAACAAGGCAATGTTCAGCCATGAAGAGGGGTGTAGCCGGTACTCAAGTTTGCGCCTACAACTGGATGGAACCAAGGGTTGAAAAAAAGGCTAGCACAACAACAATAGAGGGTGGTGTTGGTAGTAGAGAAAAAATTGGTTGGGGTTCTTACATTTCCTTAAAATACTAGGCTTAGCGTTTTGAAATTCTTGGTGTATCATGTAGTGGAAATTTAAAACGAATGACTAGATGTTATGTAATCAATCCAGTTTTAGTGTGTATCGAGTATTAAGTTTCAAATATAAATGGTCGGTATCCATGATGCATGCGACGCAACGAGGGCGAGCATCATACTAGTTATGAACAAGAACAAAATTATATATAAAATAATAATTATAATTAATATAATAAATATTAAATGAGCTGAGCTCGAGCTTGCATGAGTTAAATGAGCTCGAGCCTAGTCGAGCTTAGGCTCAGCTCGTTTGCACCCCTAATCGTGACCAATCCGTCACGAATTTAAGTAAATTAAAAAATTAAGAAATGTAATGTATACCTGCGTAAGAGAAATGGAGAACAAGTTGCTAAAATTATGAAAGTTACGTCTAACTCGCTTCTGTCGTGATCAGCGGCATAAAGATACAAGAAAATCGCCCGCCAATATATGATTATAAAAAAAACAACATTCTTGTGGATTTGCTAAAGCATATTTGGAGGCACTATTCACATGAGTGTGTGTATATATATATATATCGGTTCAAGAGAGAACCAAACCGAGTTGCGAGAACCTCGAGAACCACTCTCCACCAATAAGATAATGACAACCAAAAGGATATTATAGTCATTTAATTAAAACCATCAAATCATCTCTCTTCATTAAAGTCACTTTTAAAGTCTTTTTAATTTCTCTCTTCAATTTCTCTCTCCTCTTTTTTTTATTTTGTAAAAAAAATATAAAAAACTTTTTGTACAAAAAAGTTTAAAACGGGGTGAAAAAACGGGCGTAAAAACGTGGCGTAAAAAACGAGACGTAAAACCGGCGTAAAAAAATTTTAAAATGCACCCGTAAAATGCACGTGTAAAAACCAGCGTAAAAAAGTTTTAAAATACACGCGTAAAAACCGGCGTAAAAAAGTTTTAAAACCGGTGCGTAAAAAAAGTTTATAACCTGCGCATAAATAAAGCTTAAAATGCACGCGTAAAACCGCGGGTAAAAAAAGTTTTATACCGGCGCGTAAAAAAAGTTTAAAACCGGTCCTAATTTTTTTTTTTAAATCGGCGCGTAAAAAAGTTTCTATACCGGCGTGTAAAAAAAGTTTGAAACCGACGCGTAAAAAAAGGTTTAAACCGGCGCGTGAAAAAGTGTAAACCGACTCGTAAAAAAAGTTTAAACCGGCGCGTAAAAAAAGTTTTAAACCGGCACGTAAAAAAAGTTTAAACCCGCGCGTAAAAAAGTTTTAAACCGGGGCGTAAAAAAAGTTTATAACCGGCGCGTAAAAAAGTGTAAACCGTCGAGTAAAAAAAGTTATTTGAACCGGCGTGTAAAAAAAGTTTAAACCCGCGCATAAAAAACGGGGCGTAAAAAAACGGCGCGAAAAAACAAGGCGTAAAAAACGGCGCGTAAAAAACGGGGCAACGACGCGTAAAAAAATCGGGCGTAAAAACGGGCGCGTAATAAACGGCGAGTAAAAAAAACTGAACATAAAAAACGGCTCGTAAAAATGTTTTTTGTAAAAAAAAATGTTGAAAAACATCGTTTTTTGTTATAAAAACCGATTTCAAAATGTTTTTTAATAAAAAAAATTCTGATTTTAATAAAAAACAATAAATATAATAAAAAAGTAATAAAAACAATAAATACAATAAGACAAATTTTTTTTACCAAACTATCATTTTGGCATTAAAATATAAGAAACATAATAAGACAAAAGGATTTAATATTACTTTTAATTACTTTTAATCTCATCTATCCATCATCTAAGATCCAATGGTTAGAAAGTGGTTCTCACGGTTTTCGCAACTGGAGGTGGTTCTCATTTTACCCATCCCCTATATATATATATATATATATATAGGGTATGGATCCTAAGAGAAGTCCACTCTATTTGAGAAACATGAGAAGCATTCTGGACCACACATTTTTCTAAACTTTTTATAATATACACATACGTATAGTTTAAAATTCACTATATACATATATGTATATTGGATTATACACATTTGTATATAGTCAATTTTAACTATATGTATGTGTATATTACGAAAAGCTTAGAAAAAATGTGTGATCCAGAATGCTTCTCAAGTTCTCAATTAGCATAGTGTTTCTCACATGATCCTAACCCTATATATATAGGGATTGGTTAAAATGAGAACCACCTTGAGTTGTAAGAACCGTAGGAACAAATAGTAACCATTGATCAAATATGTTTTAATGGATAAGATTAAAAGACAATAAAGCAGAGTAATGATTGTGCTTTAATTAATGACATTTTTGTTTTTAGTGAGATAAGAACTAATTGGTCTTTTTACTATGACCATTAATGATTAGTCTCATTAATGATTGTGCTTTAATTAATAAGATTGTTTATTAATAAAAAAATTTAAAAAATTGAGGTAAATGTTTACATTACAAATAAATCAACAGAAAAATGAAAAAATAAACTAAAATAAATAAAGGGAAGTCGTCGTTAGTAAATGATAGTTGTCACCTCCATCCTCTAAAAAACTCACATCAACCGTAAATTGTTTTACACAACATAATAAAAAATAAAAAAAACTATATTACGCGTTACGTTTTTTAACGCACGTTGTCGAATGGTTTTTTACGCGCGTTGTCATTATCGAACGTAAATGTTTTTGTTTATTTTTTTATACAGTGGTGTATTGTGTAAAGACGTTTTTTTTACGTTTGATGTTTTACGTCGTCGCGAAAGGTGCCTCCCTTCTAAAAAACTCACACCAACCGTAAATTTATTTACGCAACAAATAAAAAAAAACTATTTTATGCGTTACATTATTTAACGCACGTTGTCGAATATTTTTTTTTACACAAGTTGTCTTTATTGAACGTAAATGTTTTTGTTTATTTTTTTACACAGTGGTGTATTGCGTAAATACGTTTTTTTACGTTTGATATTTTACGTCGGAGCGAAAGGTGCCTCTCTTCTAAAAAAGTCAAATCAACCGTATTTTTTTTACACAACAAAATAAAAAATAAATAAACTATTTTACGCGTTGCGTTTTTTAACACGCGTTGTCGAATATTTTTACATATGCAAACATTTTCTAAAAAAAACTTTTTTAATGATATTAACTGTCGTTGTAGATATTATTATTATTATTTAGGTTAATTGATTATGGATGTGACTTTTGAAAAGAAGAAAGAGAGAGAAATGATGTGACATTGGGAGTAAAAGACTAAATTACCGTAATGATTTAATTTGAATATACGTGATATGTTAAAATTTGATTGGATGATAAGAGTTCTCGCTGTTCTCGCAACTCCTGGTGATTTTCATTTGAATCGAATCCTATATATATATATATATATATATATATATATGTATATATAGTTATTTTATGTTATATATTGTTTATTTCTTTGTAGTGATTAAAATATTATATCAGTATTAACTTTTTTGAAAACTTTAATTTAATTTTAGTATTTCAGTAATAATACTTAACTAGTTATTACAAATTAGCTCGCATTTCACATATTTATAATACATGTTAGTGGTTGTGATATGTAAAACCACTCCAACTTACATGACACTAACATGACATCAATTCTTTTTTCACCTTTCACCCTTCCATTAGCATTAGAAACAATGACATATAATTATTCTTACATAGGATCTTAAAAGTTTCAATCATGCATGCACACATATAGGATAGAGATTCTAAAAGAAACACGTGGTAATTGAGAAATGTGATAAACATTCTAGACCATACATTATTCGCACGTTTTTAAAGGGTCTTTTTAATATATACACATATGTATATTACCAATTTTAAATTATACACATATGTATATTGTCAATTCTTAAACTATACATATATAGTATGAAATATAATTCCATGATACTTGTTTTCAACTTTAAACATGTATTTTACACATATGTACACTAGAATAAAACTTGTTTAGAACCATAATCTTCATACAATCACTTTAACTTGTTAAGAGAAGCCAATGACTTCTTAAGTTTGTGATCCTCAGTTGGTAATTTAACATTGGTGGCTAAGCCTAATGCTTCAAGAAACCTTATCGTATACCAGCAAACGTCAATTTGCCACCATTCTAACCCGTGTCGAGCTGAATATTCAAATGCATGGTGATTATTATGCCATCCTTCACCAAACGTAATCAATGCTACCCACCTGTATACATTCATGATGATTACTAATTAGCCTCTAAATATTAATACAACACATGCGGAATAGATAAATTATTATTATCTTTCTTGAAAACTTACCAATTATTCTTGGAAAGATCGCCCGTGTTCCAAGCTTGGTTTCCCCATATATGACAAGCTGAGTTCACTAGAAAAGTCACGTGATATCCCCATGTGGTCGAAACTCCCTACATATTATATATTGAATATGTTAGCTACATTATTTTCGCTATTCAAAGTTGAAGATAATTAAACGAATTCCTACCACAACCCAAACGAGGTATGTAAATCCACCCAAAATATATACGAGGACAGCAAATGCATATAAATGCAATATATAGGTTCTTTTGATGAATCTATAAAATGCTTGTTTCTTTAAATCCTTCACATTTTTACGCTCTTGATACTACAAAATCAATTTCAACAATTAAATTTGCCAAGAGAAAATTATTTTTATCTTTTTCGAATACGAACACACAAAGTACCTTTTCAAGAATGTAGCCGTTATCAAAGAGCCAACCCATATGACTAAACCAAAATCCAAATGTTGGAGAGTGTGGATCTTTTTCTGAATCAACATGTTGATGGTGATATCTATGCATGCTTACCCAAAATATAGGATCTCTCTGTATATACATTTATAATATTTAAATTCATTAACGTTTGAATAAATCACTATGGGAAGGTAGGTGGTAGTGACACCAAAGTGTCAACAAAAGGCAAACATAAGTATCAAATATATCATAGGGTGTTTTAACTACTTATGAATAAACCAGTTTATGATTTCTTACTACTACTTTTCTTTGTAAGTCACTCTACCTTTAATGACATTTTCAATTCAATGTTGCAGATAAAAAATACACGCATGAAGAAAACAGATAAAACGAACCTGAAAAGCTAGAACTCCAAGATAAGCAAAGCTGTACTCAAGCCATTTGGGCAGCTTGACACTGTGGTGTGCTAGATTTCGATGATATGACAAAGTTATACCAAAAACTCCACGCAACACATAGTTGGCAAAGCCTGCCCAAAACGCACCCCATGTGAATGTAAATGGCGCAAAAAGGGCAAGAAAGTGAACACCTAAAATTACTACACCAATTTTGATATCAGCAGCCGTCCATGTACGATCCATGAAGAGGTTTCTTTTCCTCGTAACTATCACATTGGAGAGGAGTATTTTTCCGTATTCGGAGTCATTTACACCTTGCAAAACTGTGACAATATCACTCATTTTCGAGTAGTCAGTAAAATGTGTATATGAAATTATGGATAGTCTTGATAGAGGCTTAAAGCTTATATATATTTATAAAGAGGTCGCTTAAGTCAAAACTCTTTAAAACGGACTTTGTATTTTATATCTTAAAGTTATCATTTACTGTGTTTGGATTATTTATTAAAATTATTTTTATTATTGTTTAGGTTTATCTTTTCAAATTTAGGTACGAATATAATATATGTATATTAGACTTTAGGTTTATCTTTTTATTTGGCTATAAACATAATATATACTATTGTTTAGGTTTATCTTTCTATTTAGCTATAAATATAATATCTATCTATAGAGACATGGCTTGTAAGACAAGATATTTTTAGTTAAATCGTTAATTCTTAAAAGAGTCTATCTTTCTTCTTTTTTTGAATTACCAACTTTCATTGATACCAAACTCCCAGGTTTAGGTTTATCTTTATATTTTGCTATAATAAATATAATATATATTTTTGTTTAGGTTTATCTTTCTATTTAGCTATAAATATAATAATATATATCTATAAAAACATTGCTTATAGGACAAAATATTTTTAGTTAAATCGTTAGTTCTTGAAAGAGTCTCTCTATCTTTTTATTTTATTTTTTATTTTCTGAATTACCAACTTTCATTAGTACCCAACTCCCAGCAGGCTGATAGGTGGAAAAGAGTTATGTTTTTCTTCAAGTTATTATATGGAAGTGTTTTCACAACTAGTGCCGTTTAAGAAAAAATTGAAAAATAATGTCATATCCATTTGTAACGACGATTTGTGAATCCTGTAGGCTTGTGTCCGGAATGTAAGAGAGCAATCATTGGATTGTAAGATACTAAGTTTAATCATTATTTGTAATAACAACTAGTAAATTTTCCGCAAGTTGCCGTGGTGTCGAAACGTAAAGTAACTCGGATTTATATCGTCTAATTAAAACGTAATATATTTGACTCGATTGGTCTCTGAGCGAAATTTATGTCAAAAGGTAGATCAACTGAAAATGTACATAATAATAAATACGAAAACGTATTATATTTTATTTGCGAAATAATTTTACATCGAAACGTTAACCAACTTCAAAATAAGCTTGTTGCGACAGCGGCGAAACGTAAAATAACTCGAATTTATATCGTCTAATGAAACCGTACCAATTAAACACGTACATAAAAGTAAGTACAAAAACGTATAATATCTGTGCCTACTCATTTAAAAAAAATAGGATGAAATGTAAATCAACTTGAATTTATACCGACAATTGCATAAAAATAAGCACGTAAAAATCGATTACAAAGTCTTTGGAAAGTTGAGGGGTTGTAAGTGTTAATCCTGAAAGGAGAAGGGTAAAAGTAAAAGGAAAAAAAGACAAAAAGAAGTTAAAAAAAAATTATGTTAAAACGTAAATCAACTTAAATATATACCAACACTCACAAAAAAATAAGCACGTAAAATCCGATTACAAAATGTTTAGAAAGATGAGGAATTGTAAGTAACAATCCTAAAAAGTTGAAAAGTATATATAAACATAAAAAATACAAACAAAAGAAACCAAACCCAATGAATGGATGCCACCTACATGCTACTACTTACTAGTGTACATCCATCTTGGATTTGTAAGTAAATACAATACAATATAATACAATACAATTTCTGACATTTAAAAGTAAATGGCCAATTGTAATTGAAATTTTGACACAATAAACAAAATTATCATTTTTTAAAAGTAAACTTCATTAAATCGTGCCAACTCCAAACCAGGGTGGCCAAAACAAAAAGCATTACATAATTACAAATTTACATCAATTTTGCCATGAAATCAATTTCACTTTGGATCTATTTTTAAACCATAAAAATCCCACCGACTTGATTTCACTAATAATGCCATCAATCCTAGTCTCTTTGTTGTTAAATCTGGCATCGTTCCTAGCCCTCCAAATGCTCCAACAACCTATCCTAACAATCCCTTTAAACGTCTCCTTTAAAGAGTCTCTATCTTTTTTCTTCTTCTTTTTTTTTCTGAATTACCAACTTTCATTGGTACTAAACTCCCATTGAAGGGGTATGGATCCAAAAACTTTGCGCCAATCAAGAAAACCATACCCATTAATAACTTCTAAGGAAACTGCGCACAGACTTCTAATAAGATCTATTAGAACTTTACGCCAAGTATCCAAGAGAGGAAAACGTCATTTAACTACCTTGCGCGGGGTCGCGCAAGGTTCAAAGTTAACCTTGAACACTCTCTTTGGATAAATGCTTCATTTAACTACCTTGCGCGGGCTCGCGCAAGGTTCAAAGTTAATCTTGAACATTCTTGTTTGATAATGCTTCATTTAACTACCATGCGTGGGCTCGCGCAAGGTTCAAAGTTAACCTTGAACATTCTCGTTTGATAATGCTTCATTTAACTACCTGCGCGGGCTCGCGCAAGGTTCAAAGTTAACCTTGAACATTCTTGTTTGATAATGCTTCATTTAACTACCTTGCGCGGACTCGCGCAAGGTTCAAAGTTAACCTTGAACATTCTTGTTTGATAATGCTCCATGCGCAAACCTTGTGCAGATATTTATATCAATGCAAGCATCCACCAAACGTTGCGCTAAGCAGCAAGGAAAAGAAAGAAGACCAGTTAACTAACTTGTGCTTCTTGCGCAAGGAAACAGTAAATCCTGAAACTTTCCCTTAGCAAAATCCTTGACTTGGTGCAAAAGCAAAGGGAATCTTTTCTGTTATAACAGAATGTACACATGGCGAATAATAGATGGGTAACAGCTGTGAAACCTTCTAGAAGCCATTAACACCCAATCGTGCAAGCATCTTTTCGGTTATAACCAATTGCCACATGACAACATCTGGACGGCTGAGGAAGATCACGTTGATGGCATGCTCACATTTATAAGATGTAGTGATCTCATGTTGACACGTGGCGCCTCCATAACCGCTGATGAGCTCACGATCCGTGTGCACTAACAGATTACCAACAAACGTTAACGGAATAACAAAAGATTCTGTTAAAGTTAACAATCTCTCTTTTTGGCGCCAGACACCGGCTATAAATAAGTAACTTGGAGTTCAAGGAAAGGATTCACTCTTAACTACTCTCACACTTACAATACTTACTTCCGACTACCTGTACTTATTCTCACGCAGGAGGGTGGTCACGGAGAGAACCCCCCTTCTCCCCATGGCGAGCTGACGGTGTTCTGTTTTGCAGAATCAGCCGGAGTATTGTTCTATTCATCATCCATCGTGAAACCAAACGGAGGGTTAACCCTTTTATGCAGAGCCCATTCCATATATCTACTTTGATTCCGGTCTAGTTGATCTAGGGTTTCTTCATTGGCGCCCACCGATTTCGATTCTCTCACCTTTCGTTTCGTTTCACTTAGATCTGCAGCATCATGGCTGAGGGATCATCGTTTCAAGGTCCTCGATCAGGGATTCGACTGTTGTCGGACCTCAGGTCGACGGACAAATAGTTGAGGATTCTTCCGGCGAAGCTAATGCTCAGTATGATCCTAATCAGGCAAGTATTCCTGTAACGCCGGCGGCTCCTCAGGTTGATGTTACATCGATTACCACTTGGAGAGACTCCATTATCGTGGTTAATAAAATCTCAAGCGACTCTAAACGCTATGTATGCTCAGTTATGTGCCCAAACCGGAACTCCAGCTTTTCAAGCTCCGGTTAGCGCTCCTCAGGTCCGTGCTTCGCTGGCACCTCGGGTTTTGAGTTATAATACTCAAGGTCATGCTCGTTCCCTTTCGCGCACGCCTGAAGATGGAACAGAAATGCATTCTAAAACCAACAATGATCCTGTTCATTCTGGTAATAGAAGGCAAGAAGACAACGTTCAGCGTCGCGCATCTGTCCACTCTCGTTTGGGCCCGCGATCTTCGCAGAAACGGGACACCCAACACGATGAGCTTGATAGAACCTATGAGGAAGGGGATAGTGCAAGTATTTTTAATTGAATATCTGCAGATCATGCTAGTTACAGGCAAAAAGTACGGGCAGTATACAATCCGGAAGCTGAGCATAATTACAATTTGGTGTCGCCCAACCGAAGCAGCTGAACAATCAAAGTTTACCAGAGAGATAGCACTGGCTCCGTTGGAGCGAGCGAAATTACCATCCAACGTTGGAAAGTTTAACGGTTTGACTGATCCTGACGATCACATGCGCCTCTTTACCGGCGCAGGGTTACTTAGGTGCTGGACACTGCTAATGTGGTGTCACTTATTTGTGCAAACCCTTACTGGCGCTGCGCGCCTTTGGTTTGATAATTTGCTGGCAGGTAAACTTTCCTCTTGGAATGACTTAAAAGAAAATTTTCTTACACACTTTAGTCAGCAACGGCGATACGTGCGCGACTCCTCAGATGTAATGAACATCTGGCGGAGGGACGATGAAAGCCTCGAAGATTTTATAACACGTTACAATAAAGAGGTGTTGGAGATTGGAGATGTCCATGAAGACCTTATACGCGCGCAGTCCAAGTATGCGGTAATGTGCGACGAAATGATTAAAGTGTTATCCGGTACAACTGGCCTTCCAAAAAACTGGGATAAACTCATGGCGGCAGCCAAGGTTTATGCCCAGACTGAGCGCAACTTAAGTTCTAACCGGCCACCTCTACCTCAGAACCGTCAACAAGACCTGAGTAGAGGTAGTCGCAAGTATAAGAGAAACTGGAAAGAGTCAAGTCAGAATTCGTATTCTCCGTATTCACCAATTGATGCGCGAGCAACAATCAACAAGATAACAACACAAAAAGCGATTAAACAGGAGAATAGGGAACTCAGTGGACTCCCTTAACAAAATCTCCGGCTGAGGTTCTTAGCACTGAGAATTATCAGTTTAAACAGCCGCAACCAATGAAAAACAAAAAAGGGCAAGACCCAAATTTGTTCTGGGACTATCATAGAGACACCGGCTACACAACAGATAATTGCATCAGTCTGCGCACGGAGATTGAGAAAGCGTTAAAGAGCGGGAAGCTTACACATCTAGTCCAAAATGTGCGCAAAGAGATTAAACAGATTACGCGCGAGAACGAAGGGCCTAGTAACAAGAAAATGAAACAGCACGTTTCCATGATTCAAGGTGGATCATCGCACAAGCGTAGCCTTCAACATTTTCAAAACAACACTTGGCGCGAACAGCAAGTCATTTTTCCTATCGTTCCAGGAGGTCCTCAAGAAGACCGGCCAGTAGTTATAACCGGTATCTTTGGGCACTACCAAACAGACTATATGTTTATAGATCCAGGAAGTTCCATGGATATCATGTATGAGCAGTGTTTCAAGCAACTAGATCCTGAGGATAAGGCACGCTTGGAACCAGTTGATTTTCCATTAACTGGGTTCTGCAATGAGGCTGTCTGTCCTCTAGGACAAATCCTCTTTCCTGTTACTTTATCTGATGGGAGGTGCTCTCGAACGAGTAACGTCAACTTCATGGTGATGCCGGCAAATTCCCGTCACGATGTACTATTGGGACGCCGCGCGCAACGTGATTTTAGTATGATAACCTCCACTCCGCATGCTGCTTGTGGTTTTCCGACACCAAATGGCGTAGCTATACTTTATGCACGGAAAGAAATTATGTCAATTGAGGAACCAGTTATGAAGGCTGGCAAGACATTGCCAAGCAATGAACCAGAAAAGTGGGTACTCAACAATAAGTACCCTGAACAGACAATCTTATTAGGACCTGCAGTCAGTATTGAAATTCGCGCAAAGCTTAAATCACTGTTGTTTCTCAACAAAGGCATTTTTTCCTGGACGCCTGCTGACATGGTTGGTGTCCCGCGCAACGTTGCGGAACATTGCCTGAATGTATTTCCACCAGCAGAGCCAGTTGTACAGAAAAAGCGCAGCCTCGGGTCAGAAAAGACAGCGGCAATGAACGAACAAGTCACCGAGTTATTAAATGCTGGTATTCTGCGCGAAGTCAAATACCAGACCTGGGTGGCAAACCCAGTCATGGTAAAGAAACATAATAGCGGATGGCGGATGTGCGTAGATTTTAAAGATCTAAACAAGGCATGTCCAAAAGATTGTTATTCTCTTCCTGAGATTGACAAAAAGGTTGACTCATTAGCTTCCTTTCGCTGGAAATGTTTTCTAGATTGTTATAAAGGTTATCATCAAGTCTTGATGAAAAAAGAAGACTAAGATAAAACCGCTTTTCGTACGGAGAAGGGCAATTTTTGTTATACCAAGATGCCTTTTGGTCTCCGCAATGCGGGAGCTACTTATCAAAGATTGATGGATACAGTGTTTGGAGATGACATTGGGAAAACTGTGGAAGTCTACATGGATGATTTGGTCATTATGAGTAATTCAGAAGACACTATGCTAGACAACATCCAAAGAACTTTTGATTCTCTGCGCGAGGTAAATCTAAAGTTAAATCCCAGCAAATGCTCATTCGGCATGGAGGAGGGTAAATTTTTGGCTTTCATCGTCACCAAAGACGGTTTCAAAGTTAATCCCGAAAAGGTCGATGCAATACAAAAAATGTCTTCTCCTACTACCATCAAAGAGATGCAACGTTTGGCTGGAAGGTTAGCTGCGCTAAACCGCTTCCTCGCCAATCATGCTGCAAAATCTTATCCATTCATTCGAACGTTGCGCAATTGTACAAAGAGCAAAGAGTTCGCATGGACTCCTGAAGCTGATTAAGCTTTCCAGCAGATGAAAGATTGTTTAGTTCAACTTCCCACACTTACTACTCCTCGAGAAAGAGAACCCATGGTCTTATATCTTGCCGCATCTGAGGTAGCAGTAGGTGCTGTCTTGCTGGTAGAACGCGAAGGGGTCCAGTCTCCAATTTATTATATCAGCAAGATGTTGAACGATCCAGAGACAAGGTATTCAATCATGGAAAAATTAGTTTTAGCATTGGTCCATGCTTCTCGCAGGCTGCGAAGATACTTTTCTGGACATGTTATTACAGTTTTAACAAACTTTCACATTGGCCAAGTCCTGGCCAAACCAGACGTTTCTGGCCGACTTGCGAAATGGGCAATAGAATTGGGAGGTTATAACATCTGTTATATACCTAGACCAGCTATCAAAGGCCAAGTTTTGGCAGATTTCATCGCTGAAATTCCTGCTGATAAGCTTGAAGAATGCCAAGCGATCCAAAACCCAGTCCCAGTCATCGACAACAGAGCCTGGACATTGTTTACAGATGGCGCATCAAACAGTGATGGGGCTGGAGCAGGTCTTCGATTAATGAGTCCAGAGGGAGCAGAATTCACATATGCAATTCGGTTGGATTTTAAAAGCACTAACAACGAAGCCGAATATGAAGCTTTCCTAGCAGGCTTACGCCTCGCTATCAAAATGGGCGCAACAAATTTAGAAGCCCATGTTGATTCATTATTAGTTGCTGAGCAAGTAGTTGGAACATACGATGCAAAGGGAGATATCATGGCTCTATACTTGGCGCAAGCCAAGGCTCTTATAGCACAGTTCCAACAATTTAAAATCACACACGTCAAGCGAAGCGAAAACAAACATGCTGACGCTCTAAGTAAACTTGCTGCAACTAGCTTCAAGCATTTAGCAAAAGAGATTCGCATCAAGGTTTTAAGTAATCCATCAGTCCCTCTCAGGCAAGTGACAATGGTTGAAGTAGGAGATCCATCATGGATATCTCCAATAATGATGTATATGTTGCATGGTTCTTTACCAGAAGATAGAGCGCAAGCACGAAAGTTACGATGCAAAGCCCTCAATTATGAATTGATTGACGGTATCCTGTACCGACGCTCTTACATGGGTCATTCGCTCCGCTGTGTTGACAAACATGACGCGCAATACCTGATCAGGGAGATTCATGAGGGACTATGTGGCATACATTCTGGGCCGTGCATGGTCGTAGCCATCTAACACATGCGGAATAGATAAATTATTATTATCTTTCTTGAAAACTTACCAATTATTCTTGGAAAGATCGCCCGTGTTCCAAGCTTGGTTTCCCCATATATGACAAGCTGAGTTCACTAGAAAAGTCATGTGATATCCCCATGTGGTCGAAACTCCCTACGTATTATATATTGAATATGTTAGCTACATTATTTTCGCTATTCAAAGTTGAAGATAATTAAACGAATTCCTACCACAACCCAAACGAGGTATGTAAATCCACCAAAAATATATACGAGGACAGCAAATGCATATAAATGCAATATATAGGTTCTTTTGATGAATCTATAAAATACTTGTTTCTTTAAATCCTTCACATTTTTACGCTCTTGATACTGCAAAATCAATTTCAACAATTAAATTTGCCAAGAGAAAATTATTTTTATCTTTTTCGAATACGAACACACAAAGTACCTTTTCAAGAATGTAGCCGTTATCAAAGAGCCAACCCATATGACTAAACCAAAATCCAAATGTTGGAGAGTGTGGATCTTTTTCTGAATCAACATGTTGATGGTGATGTCACACCCCGACCCGCAGCGGAAATAAGAATCGGGGCATAATTGGGTTATCACCAAAGCACATGACATTTACTATTATGTTTCATAATTAAATGAAGTCAAAGTTACATTTCTCAAACATTCAAACATGTTCATTCATTACAAAGGAAAATAACCAAACATAATAATCCAAATACTAAATCGTTTTATTTCTTCTAATCCAGGTCCTACGTGTTCCTAGCTGCTGCTGGTTCACCTGTATCATGTGTAAAATGGGAGGTTTTTGGGTCAACATAAGTTGGCGAGTGAACCTTATAGATAAACATTTAATAATGATTTTCTGGTTAGTTTATCAATAAAATATTGTGCATAATCATAAAAGAGCATATGTATGAAATCAAACAATGGCAACATCAGTTACAATTATAACATACATTAACAATCGATAGCATACATGAACATACCAACATCATATGATAATTAACATAAATGAACTGTGAGATCAAGGCTCAATCAAACGGAGCCGATCGTATTACATGAACTGAAAATGTAAATTGAACTGTGCGCTCAAGGCTCAATCAAACGGAGCCGAACGTATTGCATGAACTGGAAATGTAAATTGAACTGTGCACTCAAGGCTCAATCAAACGGAGCCGAGCGTATTGCATGTATTGAAATGTAAATAAAATGACCGATCAAGGCTCAATCAAACGGAGCCGATCGTGCGGGCACGCCCTGATCAACCTCATAATAAAATGGGGATCAAACTCAACCTCGATGGATGGGGAGCTTCGGCCTCAGCAATTGCATGTACTGAAATAATAATTTGCAAACAATAATAACTACTTATCAGCAACAACTAACACACATGTCATGATATGATATATGCATAATAACTTAGTTATAATAAGTAAATGAACAAGACACATGATACACCCCAAAAACGTGATTAAAACGGGGAATTTGAAGGGTTCACTCACATTGGGTGCGTTGGATTTGAGTTGGTGAGATGCGCACGATTTAGACGAAGCGAGTCAACGAGGAATCACTGACCTAAATAATAATGGGAAAAAAATATATTAAATAGATGGATTTTATTAAAGATTTTAATGGGATTTTTAGATATATTTTTGTGAGTTTATGGCTATTTTCTATCCTTAAAAATGTTATTTTTAAGTATTTTTAATTGATTTTTAATTTAAATTAAACAAATAAATATTTAAAAAAAAATAATATTTTTTTACTGTTTGACCGTTGACCGTTGACCGGTTCGGTCAGCGGTAATACTTGCGCCGAACGGGATTCGAACCGGTGACCTTCCGTTCACGCGCACGTAGCTCTACCAACTGAGCTACGTGACTAACCCGTTAGAAATCCAGTTTTAATTATATTTATACACTTATTCGAATTTACCGAAAATTCCTTTATTTTGCAAAACGTTTTAATCTCATTGAACCGGTGTTTGTGACGGGACTCGATCGCGCGGCGTGTAGTTTGTTTTGCACACAGTCCACCGCTGGACTGTGTGTCTAACCCGGTTATATTCTTGATTTATATTATACTTAACAACTACTCGTTTCAACCCGGTTAGTTCATGAATAAAAAGGAATGTTTATTACGCAGAGTGTGTGTAGTAAGGATCGAACTCGGGACTTGTATATAAACTTTGCACACAGTCCACCGCTGGACTGTGTGTCTAACCCGTTAATTATCCGAGTTTTATTTACTCTTATCCCGTTTTTAGATTCGTCTTCTTCATTACGATTACCGGTTTTTACTCAGACAACTGATTCATGGTTCTACTACTTAAATATCATGCCTACTAGTTTGAATGAACAAACCGAACAGTTTGGGGAAAAGAAATACCGGACAGGTCGTCTTCTTCAGGAAGTCCGGCGAGAACAGGCAACTCTGTTTTTGAAACTTCGGCTGAGAGGGTCTAACAACAGAATTAAAGAATTAGATTTGAAATTGAACCAGAGTACATGGATTATTAGCACGATTGAATGTGTTTACCGTCAACTAGCGTGTTTCCGGCAAATCCCAGAATTTTTCCGGCGAAACCAGAAAATCCAGCAAAGTCTTCTGTGACTGATTTTGAGCGACGGAATAATGTTAGTAGTGTTCTAACAATAGATTGAAACAGCAAGAGAGGAAATTCTTACTGGTTTGTGTTGAACACGGTTTTCCGGCGAGATTTGCAGAGAATTCCGGCGACAGTTTTCTTGTGCTCAAAAGACTTGAAAACGCGACGAAAAGGGATTGGAGTGTATTTGAGACGGTTCTGAATCGTATAAATGATTGGAATCTGAATTATTTGGAGTTTGAATGTCTTTCGGTTTCAAAAACCCAAAACTTGAAGTTCATTAAAATTGGAGCTTAATTAGAAACCGATATTCGTCGGTTATAAGTTAGCTAAGCGAAACAAAACTGATTTGGCGATTCGGCTTACCGATTTCCGTTATTCAGATATCATTAACCGTTAATCCGTGTTTGCGTATAAAATTCAATTGTTTTCATAATGTTAACAGAAAACAATTGGTGGCGGAGTGGTTAAAAGATCGGTTGCTGAGACGTTGGAGGCAGTTGACCCGGGTTCGAGTCCGGTCAGCTCCAAATATTTTTTATTTATTTTATTTTAACTTTTTATCAAATATAATTTTTATAGTTTAGTTTATATATTAATTATGTAACGTTTAAACTCAAAATACTCATAAATACTTAATGAAATTTCGTAACTTGGTATTTGATTACAAAACGGAGCGGGTTTTGGAGACCCGATTTATACAAATGTTACAGGTGATATCTATGCATGCTTACCCAAAATATAGGATCTCTCTGTATATACATTTATAATATTTAAATTCATTAACGTTTGAATAAAATCACTATGGGAAGGTAGGTGGTAGTGACACCAAAGTGTCAACAAAAGGCAAACACAAGTATCAAATATATCATAGGGTGTTTTAACTACTTATGAATAAACCAGTTTATGATTTCTTACTACTACTTTTCTTTGTAAGTCACTCTACCTTTAATGACATTTTCAATTCAATGTTGCAGATAAAAAATACACGCATGAAGAAAACAGATAAAACAAACCTGAAAAGCTAGAACTCCAAGATAAGCAAAGCTGTACTCAAGCCATTTGGGCAGCTTGACACTGTGGTGTGCTAGACTTCGATGATATGACAAAGTTATACCAAAAACTCCACGCAACACATAGTTGGCAAAGCCTGCCCAAAACGCACCCCATGTGAATGTGAATGGCGCAAAAAGGGCAAGAAAGTAACACCTAAAATTACTACACCAATTTTGATATCAGCACCCGTCCATGTACGATCCATGAAGAGGTTTCTTTTCCTCGTAACTATCACATTGGAGAGGAGTATTTTTCCGTATTCGGAGTCATTTACACCTTGCAAAACTGTGACAATATCACTCATTTTCGAGTAGTCAGTAAAATGTGTATATGAAATTATGGATAGTCTTGATAGAGGCTTAAAGCTTATATATATTTATAAAGAGGTCGCTTAAGTCAAAACTCTTTAAAACGGACTTTGTATTTTATATCTTAAAGTTATCATTTACTGTGTTTGGATTATTTATTAAAATTATTTTTATTATTGTTTAGGTTTTTCTTTTCAAATTTAGCTACGAATATAATATATGTATATTATACTTTAGGTTTATCTTTTTATTTGGCTATAAACATAATATATACTATTGTTTAGGTTTATCTTTCTATTTAGCTATAAATATAATATCTATCTATAGAGACATGGCTTGTAAGACAAGATATTTTTAGTTAAATCGTTAATTCTTAAAAGAGTCTATCTTTCTTCTTTTTTTGAATTACCAACTTTCATTGGTACCAAACTCCCAGGTTTAGGTTTATCTTTATATTTTGCTATAATAAATATAATATATATTTTTGTTTAGGTTTATCTTTCTATTTAGCTATAAATATAATAATATATATCTATAAAAACATTGCTTATAGGACAAAATATTTTTAGTTAAATCGTTAGTTCTTGAAAGAGTCTCTCTATCTTTTTATTTTATTTTTTATTTTCTGAATTACCAACTTTCATTAGTACCCAACTCCCAGCAGGCTGATAGGTGGAAAAGAGTTATGTTTTTCTTCAAGTTATTATATGGAAGTGTTTTCACAACTAGTGCCGTTTAAGAAAAAATTGAAAAATAATGTCATATCCATTTGTAACGACGATTTGTGAATCCTGTAGGCTTGTGTCCGGAATGTAAGAGAGCAATCATTGGATTGTAAGATACTAAGTTTAATCATTATTTGTAATAACAACTAGTAAATTTTCCGCAAGTTGCCGTGGTGTCGAAACGTAAAGTAACTAGGATTTATATCGTCTAATTAAAACGTAATATATTTGACTCGATTGGTCTCTGAGCGAAATTTATGTCAAAAGGTAGATCAACTGAAAATGTACATAATAATAAATACGAAAACGTATTATATTTTATTTGCGAAATAATTTTACATCGAAACGTTAACCAACTTCAAAATAAGCTTGTTGCGACAGCGGCGAAACGTAAAATAACTCGAATTTATATCGTCTAATGAAACCGTACCAATTAAACACGTACATAAAAGTAAGTACAAAAACGTATAATATCTGTGCCTACTCATTTAAAAAAAATAGGATGAAATGTAAATCAACTTGAATTTATACCGACAATTGCATAAAAATAAGCACGTAAAAATCGATTACAAAGTCTTTGGAAAGTTGAGGGGTTGTAAGTGTTAATCCTGAAAGGAGAAGGGTAAAAGTAAAAGGAAAAAAAGACAAAAAGAAGTTTTAAAAAATTATGTCAAAACGTAAATCAACTTAAATATATACCAACACTCACAAAAAAATAAGCACGTAAAATCCGATTACAAAATGTTTAGAAAGATGAGGAATTGTAAGTAACAATCCTAAAAAGTTGAAAAGTATATATAAACATAAAAAATACAAACAAAAGAAACCAAACCCAATGAATGGATGCCACCTACATGCTACTACTTTACATCCATCTTGGATTTGTAAGTAAATACAATACAATACAATACAATTTCTGACATTTAAAAGTAAATGGCCAATTGTAATTGAAATTTTGACACAATAAACAAAATTATCAATTTTTAAAAGTAAACTTCATTAAATCGCGCCAACTCCAAACCAGGGTGGCCAAAACAAAAAGCATTACATAATTACAAATTTACATCAATTTTGCCATGAAATCAATTTCACTTTGGATCTATTTTTAAACCATAAAAATCCCACCGACTTGATTTCACTAATAATGTCATCAATCCTAGTCTCTTTGTTGTTAAATCTGGCATCGTTCCTAGCCCTCTAAATGCTCCAACAACCTATCCTAACAATCCCTTTAAACGTCTCCTTTAAAGAGTCTCTATCTTTTTTTCTTCTTTTTTTTTTTTTTTCTGAATTACCAACTTTCATTGGTACTAAACTCCCATTGAAGGGGTATGGACCCAAAAACTTTGCGCCAATCAAGGAAACCATACCCATTAATAACTTCTAAGGAAACTGCGCACAGACTTCTAATAAGATTTATTAGAACTTTACGCCAAGTATCCAAGAGAGGAAAACGTCATTTAACTACCTTGCGCGGGGTCGCGCAAGGTTCAAAGTTAACCTTGAACACTCTCTTTGGATAAATGCTTCATTTAACTACCTTGCGCGGGCTCGCGCAAGGTTCAAAGTTAACCTTGAACATTCTTGTTTGATAATGCTTCATTTAACTACCATGCGTGGGCTCGCGCAAGGTTCAAAGTTCAAAGTTAACCTTGAACATTCTCGTTTGATAATGCTTCATTTAACTACCTGCGCGGGCTCGCGCAAGGTTCAAAGTTAACCTTGAACATTCTTGTTTGATAATGCTTCATTTAACTACCTTGCGCGGGCTCGCGCAAGGTTCAAAGTTAACCTTGAACATTCTTGTTTGATAATGCTCCATGCGCAAACCTTGTGCAGATATTTATATCAATGCAAGCATCCACCAAACGTTGCGCTAAGCAGCAAGGAAAAGAAAGAAGACCAGTTAACTAACTTGTGCTTCTTGCGCAAGGAAACAGTAAATCCTGAAACTTTCCCTTAGCAAAATCCTTGACTTGGTGCAAAAGCAATGGGAATCTTTTCTGTTATAACAGAATGTACACATGGCGAATAATAGATGGGTAACAGCTGTGAAACCTCCTAGAAGCCATTAACACCCAATCGTGCAAGCATCTTTTCGGTTATAACCAATTGCCACATGACAACATCTGGACGGCTGAGGAAGATCACGTTGATGGCATGCTCACATTTATAAGATGTAGTGATCTCATGTTGACACGTGGCGCCTCCCTAACCGCTGATGAGCTCACGATCCGTGTGCACTAACAGATTACCAACAAACGTTAACGGAATAACAAAAGATTCTGTTAAAGTTAACAATCTCTCTTTTTGGCGCCAGACACCGCTATAAATAAGTAACTTGGAGTTCAAGGAAAGGATTCACTCTTAACTACTCTCACACTTACAATACTTACTTCCGACTACCTGTACTTATTCTCACGCAGGAGGGTGGTCACGGAGAGAACCCCCCTTCTCCCCATGGCGAGCTGACGGTGTTCTGTTTTGCAGGATCAGCCGGAGTATTGTTCTATTCATCATCCATCGTGAAACCAAACGGAGGGTTAACCCTTTTATGCAGAGCCCATTCCATATATCTACTTTGATTCCGGTCTAGTTGATCTAGGGTTTCTTCATTGGCGCCCACCGATTTCGATTCTCTCACCTTTCGTTTCGTTTCACTTAGATCTGCAGCATCATGGCTGAGGGATCATCGTTTCAAGGTCCTCGATCAGGGATTCGACTGTTGTCGGACCTCAGGTCGACGAACAAATAGTTGAGGATTCTTCCGGCGAAGCTAATGCTCAGTATGATCCTAATCAGGCAAGTATTCCTGTAACGCCGGCGGCTCCTCAGGTTGATGTTACATCGATTACCACTTGGAGAGACTCCATTATCGTGGTTAATAAAATCTCAAGCGACTCTAAACGCTATGTATGCTCAGTTATGTGCCCAAACCGGAACTCCAGCTTTTCAAGCTCCGGTTAGCGCTCCTCAGGTCCGTGCTTCGCTGGCACCTCGGGTTTTGAGTTATAATACTCAAGGTCATGCTCGTTCCCTTTCGCGCACGCCTGAAGATGGAACAGAAATGCATTCTAAAACCAACAATGATCCTGTTCATTCTGGTAATAGAAGGCAAGAAGACAACGTTCAGCGTCGCGCATCTGTCCACTCTCGTTTGGGCCCGCGATCTTCGCAGAAACGGGACACCCAACACGATGAGCTTGATAGAACCTATGAGGAAGGGGATAGTGCAAGTATTTTTAATTGAATATCTGCAGATCATGCTAGTTACAGGCAAAAAGTACGGGCAGTATACAATCCGGAAGCTGAGCATAATTACAATTTGGTGTCGCCCAACCGAAGCAGCTGAACAATCAAAGTTTACCAGAGAGATAGCACTGGCTCCGTTGGAGCGAGCGAAATTACCATCCAACGTTGGAAAGTTTAACGGTTTGACTGATCCTGACGATCACATGCGCCTCTTTACCGGCGCAGGGTTACTTAGGTGCTGGACACTGCTAATGTGGTGTCACTTATTTGTGCAAACCCTTACTGGCGCTGCGCGCCTTTGGTTTGATAATTTGCTGGCAGGTAAACTTTCCTCTTGGAATGACTTAAAAGAAAATTTTCTTACACACTTTAGTCAGCAACGGCGATACGTGCGCGACTCCTCAGATGTAATGAACATCTGGCGGAGGGACGATGAAAGCCTCGAAGATTTTATAACACGTTACAATAAAGAGGTGTTGGAGATTGGAGATGTCCATGAAGACCTTATACGCGCGCAGTCCAAGTATGCGGTAATGTGCGACGAAATGATTAAAGTGTTATCCGGTACAACTGGCCTTCCAAAAAACTGGGATAAACTCATGGCGGCAGCCAAGGTTTATGCCCAGACTGAGCGCAACTTAAGTTCTAACCGGCCACCTCTACCTCAGAACCGTCAACAAGACCTGAGTAGAGGTAGTCGCAAGTATAAGAGAAACTGGAAAGAGTCAAGTCAGAATTCGTATTCTCCGTATTCACCAATTGATGCGCGAGCAACAATCAACAAGATAACAACACAAAAAGCGATTAAACAGGAGAATAGGGAACTCAGTGGACTCCCTTAACAAAATCTCCGGCTGAGGTTCTTAGCACTGAGAATTATCAGTTTAAACAGCCGCAACCAATGAAAAACAAAAAAGGGCAAGACCCAAATTTGTTCTGGGACTATCATAGAGACACCGGCTACACAACAGATAATTGCATCAGTCTGCGCACGGAGATTGAGAAAGCGTTAAAGAGCGGGAAGCTTACACATCTAGTCCAAAATGTGCGCAAAGAGATTAAACAGATTACGCGCGAGAACGAAGGGCCTAGTAACAAGAAAATGAAACAGCACGTTTCCATGATTCAAGGTGGATCATCGCACAAGCGTAGCCTTCAACATTTTCAAAACAACACTTGGCGCGAACAGCAAGTCATTTTTCCTATCGTTCCAGGAGGTCCTCAAGAAGACCGGCCAGTAGTTATAACCGGTATCTTTGGGCACTACCAAACAGACTATATGTTTATAGATCCAGGAAGTTCCATGGATATCATGTATGAGCAGTGTTTCAAGCAACTAGATCCTGAGGATAAGGCACGCTTGGAACCAGTTGATTTTCCATTAACTGGGTTCTGCAATGAGGCTGTCTGTCCTCTAGGACAAATCCTCTTTCCTGTTACTTTATCTGATGGGAGGTGCTCTCGAACGAGTAACGTCAACTTCATGGTGATGCCGGCAAATTCCCGTCACGATGTACTATTGGGACGCCGCGCGCAACGTGATTTTAGTATGATAACCTCCACTCCGCATGCTGCTTGTGGTTTTCCGACACCAAATGGCGTAGCTATACTTTATGCACGGAAAGAAATTATGTCAATTGAGGAACCAGTTATGAAGGCTGGCAAGACATTGCCAAGCAATGAACCAGAAAAGTGGGTACTCAACAATAAGTACCCTGAACAGGACCTGCAGTCAGTATTGAAATTCGCGCAAAGCTTAAATCACTGTTGTTTCTCAACAAAGGCATTTTTTCCTGGACGCCTGCTGACATGGTTGGTGTCCCGCGTAACGTTGCGGAACATTGCCTGAATGTATTTCCATCAGCAGAGCCAGTTGTACAGAAAAAGCACTAACAACGAAGCCGAATATGAAGCTTTCCTAGCAGGCTTACGCCTCGCTATCAAAATGGGCGCAACAAATTTAGAAGCCCATGTTGATTCATTATTAGTTGCTGAGCAAGTAGTTGGAACATACGATGCAAAGGGAGATATCATGGCTCTATACTTTGCGCAAGCCAAGGCTCTTATAGCACAGTTCCAACAATTTAAAATCACACACGTCAAGCGAAGCGAAAACAAACATGCTGACGCTCTAAGTAAACTTGCTGCAACTAGCTTCAAGCATTTAGCAAAAGAGGTTCGCATCGAGGTTTTAAGTAATCCATCAGTCCCTCTCAGGCAAGTGACAATGGTTGAAGTAGGAGATCCATCATGGATGTCTCCAATAATGATGTATATGTTGCATGGTTCTTTACCAGAAGATAGAGCGCAAGCACGAAAGTTACGATGCAAAGCCCTCAATTATGAAATGATTGACGGTATCCTGTACCGACGCTCTTACATGGGTCCTTCGCTCCGCTGTGTTGACAAACATGACGCGCAATACCTGATTAGGGAGATTCATGAGGGACTATGTGGCATACATTCTGGGCCGTGCATGGTCGTAGCCAAAGTAAAAAGCGCAGGGTATTCTTGGCCCGGAACGTACGTTGACGCGGTAGAGATCTTGCGCAAGTGCATGTCCTGCCAAAGGCATGCCCATAAAACATTGCGCCCAAAGAATCCTTTGGTACCCGTCACAACAGCTTGGCCATTTCAACAATGGGCCATTGATTTAGTGGGACCATTTCCAGATGCGCCCGGCGTAGTAAAGTTTATCATCGTTGCGGTCGATTACTTCACTAAATGGGTTGAAGCCAAACCTTTAGCTTCTACTACAGCGATGGTAATTCGCAAATTCATCTGGGAATATATAATTTCCCGTTTTGGTCTGCCCATGCACATTATTACAGACAACGGTCCAAATTTAACGGCTCAAGAGCTGCAAACATGGATGACCGAAATGGGAATCCAGCATGTTTTCGCTTCTGTTGCGCACTCGCAAGCAAATGGTCAAGTTGAAAGCATAAACAAATAGTTGGTCGACGGTATCAAGGCCCGCCTTGGCACGGCACGACGGGGGTGGGTTGACGAATTGCCTAGCATCTTGTGGGTACACCGAACTATGCCCAAGACTAGCACCGGAGAAACTCCTTTTAGCCTTGTATACGGCACGGAAGCTGTGATTCCTACCGAGATTGGGTTACCATCTCCAAGAATGCTAGCTTTGGAAAAACAAGATAACGAAGAACAACGGCGCATCGACCTAGACATATTGGAAGAGCGCTGAGATAATGCAACAATTCGCGAAGCTAAATACAAGTCCCAGCTTGAAAAGTACTACAACAAAAGGGTGCGTATCTGTTCCTTTTTGCCTGGTGACTTTGTTCTTCGCGATAATGAAACGTCGAATGCCGAAAAACCGGGGAAGTTAGCCCCGCGATGGGAAGGTCCATACATGATAAATGAAGTATTGGGAAAAGGCGCGTACACTTTGAAGCGTATGGACGGATCCAGCGTTCCTCGAACCTGGAACGCCCAGAAACTGCACCGATGTTATATGTAATCTCAGTCCTCTAAGCAACTTCTGAGCGCTGCGTAACGAGACTGCTTACTTTATTTTGTTATGTAATCTTAGTGGCAGCCATAGCCTTGCGCTTTGTCAGTATGAATAAAATACTTTGCCACTACTTACCGTCTTATATATGTACATTTACAAATGCATGCAATTCTTTTGGATAAACAAAAACACAAACTCATGAGCCACAAGCCAATTTAATACTTACGCTCACACATGAGAAGAAATAGTTCATTTGTCTATCCTACACAAGTAATTGGTTCCATGCAAACATTGTAAAACTAAAATATATTACATTCACAATACTTGCGCAGAAGCGCAACGTTACAAGTTATTATACAGCAAAAATTACAAATTTCCTATTCTATGGACTTGGTTCCCGCCTGCTTCTCTGCTGAAGAAAAGATCTCCTTTAGCTTATCAACAAAGTCGTCTTGATGCAGCGCGGTGTCCACAAGATCCATAATCGGAATTTGCAATTGATCATATTTTCCTTGACAGCAGAATAAATGGCGGCAGTATTTAGCCCATGCGTGGAAGCACAGCTGGTATCCCATTCAGTCTTCAGCGCATGGGCCACATGCAAAGTACATTCTCTATAGCCCTCGGCATGCCCGTCATTGCACGCCATCATCATTAATTCTGCCACTCTTTCATCCAACTCCGTAGAGTTAAGGATGGCATTTGCAATGTGTACACAAACACAATCAGTATATGATACGACAATCAAACCAGACATGTATAAAGAAAAGTGAATATTACCTCCACAATCCCGTACTCCCGCAACCAAGTAAGCTGGTTCACGAGGGATTCGGTCAAGCTTTCTGTAGTAGCGCGAGCGACCTCCGTGTCGTTAAGTTTTTGTTCACCTTCAGCCAAACGGGGGATCAACTCGGCTTTCTCTGTTCGGTGAAGGATGACATCTTTTTTCAAAATGTCAACCTCAGCTTGCAGCCGCTCCTGGTCAAAAAGCATAGTAGTTAGCTCATCAATTTCTTTATTCTTAAGAAGAAGAGTCATTTTGGTTGATACCTCATTCTGGTCACTCCTTTCTCTATGTGAGCGCGCCTCTTCTAATGCCGCAACTGCTTCAGCTTTCTCTTTTTTGAGTTTCTCAATTTCATTGCGCAGAGAAGCTTTTTCTTTGTTGTCACGCTCGCAAGCCTCCACAAAGCGTCTGCGCTCGTCCGCATATTGCGCAGCAGAAGTCTCACACTTGCGCTTCCAAGATAGCGCAACCCATTCTTCAGTCTTCTTCTCTTTCTTAAATTGGGCCTTTTCCGCCTCAAAATCAACAAGCATCTTCAGCGTCTTCTCCTTCTCAAGCTTGGCCCTCGCTTTCTCAAGCTCAACCTCGTCCCACTCCTTGTTCATACTGTGCCATTCGTGCACAATTCTATTTATGGTGGACGAGGCAAGGGCAGACTCTTGCAGATATGAATCGTAAGTAGCTTCATGGTCTTTTTCCTCCTGGCGCTTCACCTCCGCCGGCGGGAAGATGCCCTTATACCACTCCCTACAGGAGTGCCAATCAGTAAAAACATCGCCCTGTTTAACCTTCCACCCGGGCTGATGAATCGCAGAGGCCCGCCTCTCGGAATAATAGCGATAATAATAATCCTCAGGTGTCTCCTCTGGGCGAATGGGCGATTCCCCCTCCGAATCCTCAACAAACACAAAGCTTTCGCCTTGTGTTGAAGGTCCGGCTCCCTTGGATATCAACCTTGACGGTTCCCCAACATCTGTAGCCGTATCTTTAACCTGCTCGCCAGTAGGATTCTCAGTATCAAAATTTTTGGGCTCTTCATCTGGAGCCACCTTCTCAATATGTTCCGGGACGATGGGGTCGGCTTCAGGAACATGAGTTTCTTGCCCCGCATCTCCCTCAACATTTTCAGGCCTGCGCGGTGATGGTATAACAGATGAGGTGGCCGGCGCAGCCTTCACCATTTTCTCTGCAAAACATATTAACAAATACCAAATATCAGATTATGCGCAACTTTTATGACATAAATGCGCAACAAACTAAACCTACCAGGTGAGAATTTCTTTGCAAAGGCATCCAGATTGCCCTTCTTACCAATGCGCGGGCGCACAACTTTGGTTGGCGCAGGAGTTTTAGTCTCCGTCTCCTTCCTCTTCTTAGAAGTACGCTTCAACGCCTCTTCTGGGGTAGAAGGTATTTCTAAAGGATCATCTGGGTTCGCAGCAGGAAGAGATGAGGTGTCAATGGGTTCTGGCTTCGGTTTCTTCAAACCTACAGGCGCAAGATCCTTTAGTGAGTACGACACCACCACATAATTGCACCAAGAGTCAGATACGGGAAGTGTACCTTTCTTGCCCTCAGCTTTCGCAGCAGCTGATGGCTTGGTTTTTTTGCTCTGGGTTGGAAGGGGGAGGCGCAGCAGCTGCAGCAGCAGTTGGTTTCTTCTTCTTCTTCGAATCAGGGCCTACGCCCAAGTTCAGCAAATCACCTGCATAATCAATCATATTGAGTAAAGGTTGCGCCATTAAGTTATATTGCAATATCAACTTAGGCTTTGTATGGACTTATTTACCAGTCTTCGAACATGGTTGCGCCTCCAGATCCTCCTGCTTGGGCAACTCAAAGTTCCCCAAGATTTGTGAGAACCAAGTGTCCTCATTATCAGCAATAGGCACGCCGGCCATTTTTCCCTTCTTTCTCTTGAAAGAGACCAAGTAGAGAGGCGCAACTACATAACAAACATTTTTGCATCAGCACATATCTATTGAAAGATATTGCTAGGAAGTTAAAGGGTTACATACCAGTTCCATCTTCTGTATACACCGGTTTTCTCGGCGTTCCTTCTTCCAGAAAATACTAATCCCGGCAGCGATGAGGGCCCTCTTCAGTAAAACATTATTGGGCACATTTTTAATATCTTGATACCATACCTCATTGGCAGGTATGGGAAGGGTCTCCAGCTCGATCTCATCACTGCCCCGGAATGTCATCTTCATCGGGATCACCGCCGCCTTGATAAAGAAAAACTTCTGCTTCCAGTCATGGTAGGACTTCGGCGGCACCAACAACAATCATTTGGCTTGCACACGCTGTTGGAACGAATAAAAACCCAACGAGCAGTGCAGCTGGTAGAAAACTCTAAACTTCTCGACCGACGGCAAGATCTGCATCGATCGGCAAACGAACTCAAAATGCCGGATCCTCACCATTCCCATCGGGCTCAACTGAGAAATGTGAATCTTGTAAAAATCAAGAATTTCCTACAAGATAGGGTCACGGGCAGCCGGAAGTTCCCTTCGTCAAAATAGTCATAAAATAAGGTAATATAGCCGGCCGGCGCATCAGCCGCCGTGGCATTCGCCTCCGGAAAAAACGCTTTCCAAGACGAGGCGAAAAGGAAGTTGGTGGCAAGATTATCAAAATCTTTCTTCGACCACTTTAGCGGTGGCAAACTTGACGACGACATCTCAGCAGAGCTTGCACCGGTGGCCATAACTCGAACTTTGAAGAAAACTTAGAAAGCTTTGAGGGTTGCCGGAATTTTTGAACACAAAATTCTCTCAAGGTTGGGTGAGGAAGCAAATGGATCGTTGATCTCTTTATATACTAACCGCAATTAATGCATGATTTGACTGCAGCGACTTTTACGGCCGTCACGTTTCCCCAAGTAACCACAGGGGCGAGTGGGGAACAGTAACCGCTCCACGCGCACGAGTGTTGCTAAAAAGCATTAAATACGGTAAGACATGTACTATTGACAGCCTGTCAACAGTACCACGTCTCAAGAACGTGCGTCATCACCAACTACACCATCCAGATAAGTGACATGTATCTAAGCATATTTGAAATTCAAATATTTTTTCAAAATTCACTTACGACACATCATCAAGATGCATAAAGCAACAAAAAGCTAGTCCTTACCTAACGCAGCACATTTATCTTAAGTCCAGTGCTCCACCTACTTTTTATTCTTACATAGGAGCAACACTGGACTGGGGGGACTAGAAGGGGTATGGTCCCAAAAACTTTACGTCAATCAAGGAAACCATACCCATTAATAACTTCTAAGGAAACTGCGCACAGACTTCTAATAAGATTTATTAGAACTTTACGCCAAGTATCCAAGAGAGGAAAGCGTCATTTAACTACCTTGCGCGGGCTCGCGCAAGGTTCAAAGTTAACCTTGAACACTCTCTTTGGATAAATGCTTCATTTAACTACCTTGCGCGGGCTCGCGCAAGGTTCAAAGTTAATCTTGAACATTCTTGTCTGATAATGCTTCATTTAACTACCTTGCGTGGGCTCGCGCAAGGTTCAAAGTTAATCTTGAACATTCTTGTTTGATAATGCTTCATTTAACTACCTTGCGCGGGCTCGGGCAAAGTTCAAAGTTAACCTTGAACATTCTCATTTGATAATGCTTCATTTAACTACCTTGCGCGGGCTCGGGCAAGGTTCAAAGTTAACCTTGAACATTCTTGTTTAATAATGCTTCATTTAACTACCTTGCGCGGGCTCGCGCAAGGTTGAAAGTTAACCTTGAACATTCTTGTTTGATGATGCTCCATGCGCAAACCTTGCGTAGATATTTATATCAAAGCAAGCATCCACCAAACGTTGCGCTAAACAGCAAGGAAAAGAAGAAAGATCAGTTAACTAACTTGTGCTTCTTGCGCAAGGAAACAGTAAATCCTGAAACTTTACCTTAGCAAAATCCTTGACTTGGTGCAAAAGCAAAGAGAATCTTTTCTGTTATAACAGAATGTACACGTGGCGAATAATAGATGTGTAACAGCTGTGAAACCTTCTAGAAGCCATTAACACTCAATCGTGCAAGCATCTTTTCAGTTATAACCAATTGCCACATGGCAGCATCTGGACGGCTGAGGAAGATCACGGTGATGGCATGCTCACATTTATAAGATGTAGTGACCTCATGTTGACACGTGGCGCCCCCTAACCGCTGATGAGCTCACGATCCGTGTGCACTAACAGATTACCAACAAACGTTAACGGAATAACAAAAGATTCCGTTAAAGTTAACAATCTCTCTTTTTGGCGCCAAACACCGGCTATAAATAAGTAACTTGGAGTTCAAGGAAAGGATTCACTCTCAACTACTCTCACACTTACAATACTTACTTCCGACTACCTGTACCTATTCTCACGTCGGAGGGTGGTCACGGAGAGAACCCCCTTCTCCCCGTGGCGAGCTGACGGTGTTCTGTTTTGCAGGATTAGCCGGAGTATTGTTCTATTCATCATCCATCATGAAACCAAACGGAGGGTTAACCCTTTTATGCAGAGCTCATTCCATATATCTACTTTGACTCCGGTCTAGTTGATCTAGGGTTTCTTCACCGATATTTAGGTTTATCTTTAGAATTTGCTATAATAAATATAATATATATTATTGTTTAGGTTTATCTTTCTATTTAGCTATAAATATAATAATATCTATCTATAAAGACATTGCTTATAGGACAAATTCTTTTTAGTTAAATAGTTAGTTCTTGAAAGAGTCTCTCTATCTTTTTATTTTTTTTTATTTTTTTTCTGAATTACCAACTTTTATTAGTACCCAAATCCCAGCAAGCTAATAGGCTCTTTTTTATGTTTTTCTTCAAGTTATTATATGAAAGTGTTTTCACAACAAGTGCCGTTTAAGAAAAAATTGAAAAATAATGTCATATCCATTTATAACGACGATTTGTGAATCTTGTAGGCTTGTGTCCGGAATGTAAGAGAGCAATCATTGGATTGTAAGATACTAAGTTAAATCATTATTTGTAATAACAACCAGTAAATTTTCCGCGCGTTGCCGCTGTGTCGAAACGTAAAGTAACTCGAATTTATATCGTTTAATTAAAACGTAATATATTTGACTCGATTGGTCTCTGAGCGAAATTTATGTCAAAAGGTAGATCAACTGAAAATGTACATAATAATAAATACAGAAACGTATTATATTTGACTCAACTTATTTGCGAAATAATTTGCATCGAAACGTTAACCAACTTCAAAATAAGCTTGTTGCGACGGCGGCGAAACGTAAAGTAACTCGAATTTATATCGTCTAATGAAAACGTACCAATTAAACACGTACATAAAAGTAAGTACAAAAACGTATAATATTTGTGCCTACTCATTTAACAAAATTACGAAGAAACGTAAATCTACTTGAATTTATACATACACTTACATAAAAATAAGCACGTAAAAATCGATTACAAAGTCTTTGCAAAGTTGAGGGGTTGTAAGTGTCAATCCTGAAAGTAGAAGGTCAAAGTAAAAGGAAAAAAAGACAAAAAGAAGTTTTTAAAAAAATTACGTCGAAACATAAATCAACTTGAATTTATACCGAAACTCACATAAAAATAAGCACGTCAAATTTAATTACAAAGTCTTTAGAAAGTTGAAGGATTGTAAGTAGCAATCTTAAAAAGTTGAAAAGTATATATAAACATAAAAAATACAAACAAAAAAAAAACCAAATCCAATGAATGAATCCCACCTACATGCTACTACAGTACATCCATCTTGGATTTGTAACTATATATACAATTTCTGACACCCGGTTCGACACCCGGCTGCGGTATTTATGGGGAAGTCCCAATGATGGATCGCTTCCTACCGAGGCATGGTTCGATCCGTAGGGCAACCCGATTTTACCTAGCTGTTACCCTAGCGAGTCTCTCGTGTGAGGACAGTATGGTTTCCGGGCGAAGGTTAGTCTGCGCGGAGGCCGAGGCCCAATCAAACATCACGTTCTCAAGGCGGGACTGACGGGAGGATTGTCTTTGACAAGAACCCGGTAACCAATAGGTCCTGTACATAGAAAGTCACCCTTCAAAAAAAATATATACAATTTCTGACATCTAAAAGTAAATGGCCAATTGTAATTAAAATTTTGACACAATAAACAAAATCATCATTTTTTTTAAAAGTAAACTTCATTAAACCGCGCCAACCCTAAATCAGGGCGGCCAAAACAAAAAGCATTACATAATTACAAATTTACATCAATATTGCCATGAAATCGATTTCACTTTGGATCAATTTTTAAACAATAAAAATCCCCCCGACTTGATTTCACTAATAATGTCATCAATTTTCTTTTTTTCTGAATTACCAACTTTCATTGGTACCAAATTCCCATGTTTAGGTTTATCTTTATATTTTGCTATAATTTTTATTTCATGTCTTCACTCTTCACTCTTCACCCGGTCGTCCACTTTACATCTCTTCTTTGACTCCAGCTTAAATAGATTCGGAAACCTATGTTTTAGCGGCTCGTTACATAACCAGGGATCAAGCCAAAACGACATTTCTTCCCCGTTACCGACGATTCCTTTGAAAAGATTCCTTAGCGGGATTCCATCATACTTAGTTTTTGATAGAATATTTGCTATATTACACCATGTTTTTAAGAGTATCTCCGTTGCTATTTATGTTCTTAGACGTCCTTAGCTGCCACATCATCTGTTATATCATCGTCCTTAAAAACTTGGTTGATCTCCAACCCTATTAATATCCTTACCCTTCTTAATTTTCACCTCATTACCTACATACTACACATAATATTTAAATAAAAGATTTTTTGCTTTTATTTTGGGCCCACCCATATGCAAAAACCAAGAAAAAGAAGGCCCTTGTGGAAGGACTTAGATAGTAAGGGCTTCTAAGGAAAAGATCTTACAATGCTAAGGGTTTGTAAAAGCCTTCAAGAGCATACCTCCAGTGGTTGGAGATAGTAGTTAAATCATTATTTGTAACAATAATTTCTGACATCTAAAAGTAAATGGCCATTTGTAATTGAAATTTTGGCACAATAAACTAAATCGTCATTTGTGATGACAGTTTTTAACACAATGGGAAAAGCACCGGGCCCCGATGGGTTCACGATGAAGTTTTACAAGAAGTTTTGGGATCAACTCCGACCTCTAATCCTCGCTCTTATGAGTGAGTTCTTTCACACCGGAGAAATAAGCATCGGGTGCAATGCCTCATTTGTGCCTTGATCCCTAAGAAGTCTGACCCGCACGTTATGATAGATTTTCGCCTGATCTCGTTGGTGGGTTCGTTATATAAGATTATATCCAAAGTTTTGTCTAACCGGCTGAAGACGGTCATGGATAGTCTAATCTCTTGTAACCAGTCTGCCTTTGTCGGAGCCCGTAACATCTTAGACAATCCCCTCATTGTGAGCGAGACCGTTTCTTGGGCCAAGAAAAGCAAAACGAAACTGTTGATTTTTAAAGCAAACTTTGAGAAAGCGTACGACACAATAAACTGGAAGTTTCTTTTGAAAACTTTGGAGTACATGTCTTTTCCAGAACAATGGATTACTTGGATTAAAGGGTGTCTCGCATCTGGGAAGGGCTCGGTTCTTACCAATGGATCCCCTTCGGGAGAGTTCGCCTATAAAAGAGGTTTGCGTCAAGGCGACCCCATCTCCCCTTTCCTCTTCATAATAGCCATGGAAGTTATTAATATGTTTATGAGAAGAGCGGTTAATTTGGGGCTTTTCCACGGGATTAAACTCCCTAATGACGGTCCCACCCTTTCCCAGCTTTGCTACGCGGACGATATCCTTTTTTTGGGAGAATGGTCCATGCATAACGTTATCAGCCTCTCTTGTCTCCTTAGATGGATTAACCTTGTCACTGGTCTTAAGGTTAATCATAACAAGTGCCTGTTATACGGTGTTGGAGTCGAGCAGGAAGATGTTATTCGTTTTGCCCAAGTGCTAAACTGTGAGGCAGGTTCGTTCCCTTTCACTTATCTTGGTATCCCCATCGGGGTAAACATGAAGCGCGCTAGATTTTGGCAGCCGGTAGTTGATAGATTTAATAAAAAGCTCTCTTTATGGAAGGCTAAAAATCTATCTTTTGCCGGGAGAGTGACGTTAGCCAAGGTCGTATTGGGGAGTCTCCCGTCTTATTACCTTTCACTTTTTTTAGCTCCTAAAGTGATAGTTAATAAACTTGAAAAAATAAGGCGCAACTTCGTTTGGGGGAAAACCGAACGCAGGAATAAAATAAGATGGGTTCGGTGGGCGTTGATTACAAAACCAAAGAGATCGGGTGGAGTGGGTATGGGTGGTATTAAAGACTTTAATATCGCCATGATTTCAAAATGGTGGTGGAGATATAAAGACGATCCGAAACAACTATGGGCTATTGTGGTGTCCGCAATCCATAAATCTAATATTGATTCGAAACTGGTTCCTCTTAAAAAAAAACAGTTCCAGGCGTTTGGAAAGATATTGGATCTATGATACGGAGTTACTAAAATATGGGGTGGACTTAAATGAGAAACTTAGAGTCAAAGTGGGTAATGGGGCGAACACAAGATTTTGGAAAGACCCATGGCTGGATCAACAGACTCTTAAGGTTGTTTACCCGAGTTTGTACCATATCGCGAAGAACAAAATGGTAGTGTTGCGGACCATGTTGCAAGACATAATTAGATTATTCAATGGGGGTGGGAGTGGACAAGAGCTCCTAACTCTAGAACCGAGTGGGATCAGTTCTCGGATCTTATGGGCCGTCTCCAAAATCACGGCCTAAAGGATGTGAAAGATGAGTGGTGTTGGGCCAATCGGTTCGGTGATAATTTCTAAGTCAAAGGCATGCGTTTGGATATAGTTGAAGCCGAAAGTCAGTCACATGCCACTTGGAAGTTCTGGTGGAATGGGCACCTCCTAAGTGTAACTTTCTGATGTGGAGGGATATTTTGGGAAATGTGGCGTCAAGAATAGGCCTTGTGAACAGGGGTATGAACTTGACAGATACCTCCTGTCCAAGATGCGGTTTATCAGTCAAAGACCCGGGATCATATCCTTGCCTCTTGTATTTGGGTTAGAGGTTTGTGGTGGAATGTTTTCAGATGGCTTAAGCTTAAACCACCTGAAACCTACTCTACTTTAGAAGGGATCGTAAAGAATATTATGGATGACCCAGGAAGTATAAGGTGGAAGCGCCTTGTATACACCATAGCCGCGACAACAACATGGAGAATATGGAACGCTCGTAATGTAAAGGTTTTTGACGATTTGTTTATTCCGGTTCAGAACACGTTGGGTTTAATTAAGGAGGATGCTTTTCTTTGGGTTTGTAATACGGCGAAAATCGAGCCCATTAGTTGGGAGAAATTGATTCTTTTTGATGTAGCGGACGTTATATAATCCCTGTGTGTTCTTTTTTGCTTTTTTGTTTTCGTTGTATGTTGTTTTTCTCCAGCTTCTTGCTGGCCCTATATATTTATATATATAGAGTTGTTTCCGTTAAAAAAAAAAAAAACACAATGTTCTGACATAATGATTTTGTACTTCATTTCCAAAATGAATTATAAATAATTTTTTTGTTTAATGTTACTTACGAAACAAATTTTGTACATCTAACTTATAATAAAAGATTCCAAATAATGGCACATGGCATTCTCTCCTTCTACCTTATAAATTTTATTTATACTTGTTTAATATATTTCTTTTAATATTAATATTAATATTAATAGCTAATATATAGATATCACTTATCTTTATCCTTATCTTTATCTAAGATTAATAAATAATTTTCGTTCCTAACCCCTAAAGTTTTCTTCTTTTGCAATTTAGACCTTTTTTTTACTTTTAAGCCAAAGCTTTTCATCTTTTCAAATTTAATTCCAACTCTTTTTTATTTTCAGTTTTGATCCACTATACTTTTCATCTTTCCCAAGTTTTTCGTTTTGTTCTAAATTTTGTGAGTTAACGCACCGCAACGTGCGTGTGGGGTTCAACATTTTGTCGTATATTTATTCTGTTTGACTGGCCCGTCGCAACACATCTATTTTTCTTCGTTTGACAAGTTTGTCGCAACGCGCGGGTCCTACATTGACTTAGTTATTTTTTCTATATTTTACGTTTCGGTTTAATTTCTCTGCAACGAGCATGCGTAATTCGAAGATTTTACATCTGCTTTTCGCTCGGCGTTATTTTTTTTTCGTTTTTATTTAAATCGTTTTAAGAGTTTTTCTGGTGTTGATGGTCGCTGACAGTGATATAGCATTGATACTACTTGACACAGTTTTACGACAACCGCTGCAACACAGTGGCTTAATACTAGTTTTCAAATAAAATAATAAACCTGAAAGAGTACGGCACAAATTAATGTATTTATTATCAATATATTTTAATAAAAAAGAATGTGTCATTTTTGAACATCACAAATTAATAGTTTACTTGTCATATTAAGTTAATTAGAGTAATCAAGAGTACGGCACAAGTTAATGTATTTATTAATGGAGTTAAATGCCTGGTTGGTCCATGTGGTTTGTAAATATTGCAGACTTGGTCCTAGTAGTTTAATAATTAAACACTTGATCCCGGTAGTTGTAATTTTTGCACTCGTGTGGTCCTTATCACTAACATCTGTTAAGTTTTCCAGTTAAGTCCATAATAAATTACCAAAATACCCTTACTTAATAACAAAACCCACCAAATTATAGAAGTTTTCACATGTCTCCCTCTTCTCAGACAAGCAACACAACCACTGAACACCCATCACCACCACCACCATCTCCCCTCTGCCACTTCTCACCTCCACCCCCGAACACCCACCACCACCATCTCACTTCCGCCAGTTCTCACCTCCACCCCCGAACACCAAAACCCCACCAACACCGAAACCCACCACCACCGAACACCTCCACCATCGGGCAGGCCACCACCACCGCCGATAACCACCACACCAGCCTCGTCTCCCCTGCTATTTCACACCGCCACAACCACAACGCAACTAGCATCACCCTCCACCAGAGGACGTCACCGGAAAAACGGATCTGTGAGCTCCGATGAGAAACACCACTACCATCAAGATTCACGATTCACCACCATTCGCATGCCTTCGAAGAAAACGACAATCGTCCGATCTACTGTCATATCTGAATATTCATTCGCCTGTGAGTCTGTGACCACAACTTCTACCGCCTTTTTCAAGATCGATTTATGGCAAACGGTTGTTTGATTCTGCCACTTGATTGACTGCTTTGCTATGGGTTTGTCTTGCAGCCAATCTTGTCGCTCTACTACTAATGATCCATCCTTTTTTATTACTAATTTTGTTGGGTGTTGAGATCATTTAGTGTATATTGTTTGGTGGTGAAGTTTGATCTCAGATAGTGGTATATTGTTTTAATTAAACTCTTTTTATTATTGTTTTTTAAATAAGGGTATTTTGGTCATTTGACATAGACTAAACCTGAAAACTTAATAGAGGTTAGTGATAAGGACCACACGAGTGCAAAAATTACAACTATCAGGATCAAGTGTGTAATTATTAAACCACTGGGATCAAGTCTGCAATATTTGCAAACCACAGAGACCAAGCAAGCATTTAACTCTTTATTAATGTATCTTAATTAAAAAAGTGTGTCAGTTTTGAACATCATACCTTAATAGTTTACTTGTCATATTAATTTGATTTATATAATATGAATTAGCAAGATGTTTATGTTTGCTTTGATTATACGCTGTTTTTTTTTGGTAAATAATTACTGAAGCAACTTCTTAATGAAACTAGAATGTGACGTAGTATGTTAGGCTTAAAAGTTTGAGACTGATGCACCAAATATATAAAACGAGCTATGGTTATGAGCAGTGGCGGATCTAGAAAATCCGCCAAGCGGTAACGTTTTATAAAAAAAGCGGTAACGAAATCGAAAAAACGTCAAATTTTTCCAAAATTTACACTAATTTTACACTACTGCCGGAGCGCCAAGCGGTAGCGGGCGTTCCCCCTTGGTATTAACTAGATCCGCCCCTGGTTACGAGTTTGACTTTATTAGGATAGTTTATATTAGGATATGGACCTTAAAAGATTAATTGGGCTAAGCCTAAGGTCATATGGGCCAGACCGGCCCATGAGGAGCCCATGTGAGGCATGGGCCACCTAGAGTATATAAACATGTTTTGTTTTGTTTTTAGGTTAAGCCTTTCAGTTACAACTCAGAGAACATCACAGGAGGCTAGTTAGGGTTTATGTAAACACTCTCATGTTCTTCTTGTTTATTCTTGAATCACCTATTGATTAGATTCCGCACAACCAATAAGTTATATCATTGATAGATCTGGTTTACGGGACTAACAGTTTTTGTTATATATTTGCGTATGTACATGTTTTTGTTATATATATTCACGTATGTACATTACATTATACTATTATTTGATTTATAAATTAAAAATTGCATACAATACTCTTTTTATTAGCTTTCAGTGGCCTTACTGGGCTTTATTAACGGATTTGGATAAGAATCGGCTTTAACTTTTGATGGCTTGAAATTTAGATCCTGTCGCAATTGGGCTCAATTTTGGATGGGCTTTAGTCTGTATGATGGGCTGTTATATTGACCTTGGTTGACTTTTTAGTACATATATGATTACACCTAGCACATTAGAAGCATCATAGTTAACATGATTTGAGAAGAAGTCCTATGAACTTAAAATGGATATTAATGATGTTGTGTTATCAAATGTATGAAACCTATTTGTATTAATTGCTTGCATAAAGTGGCAACTATTTACATCCACTAAAAAACATATTAATTGTTCTTAATTATAACATTTGCTCTTTGTGAAAAAAGTCAATTGCACAAGCATAAAAAGATTATAGGACTTTTATGACAAGATGCCACATTATGCTTAGGTAAATAATGGCTAATTAGTTTGTTTTATTTTGTTGTAGGTTGTAGATGGATTGATTAAAAATATTTTACTTCATGTTTGGTGATATACATAGAAATTTTGGAGGTAGATTACCTCCCATTATACGATATATTGAAAAATTAGGTATTTCAAAATGAGTAATTCAAAAGATGAATAAGCCGTCAAAAGAGATTTTAGATTTAAATCGTCCGCTGATTTTTCAAAACCATTCGGTTCGGACCTCCACTTAGTTTTACCCAAGCTTTATTCCGACTCATTTTATACAATTCTAGAGAAAGCCAACCAATCACCGTAAGAATTACTCTAGCTAGAAAAGGCGATGATGATAGACTGGACCTCGACATATTAATAGTTGCATGTCAAAAAGGTCATCTATAGCATAAAATGAGGAAATGTTTTCTTTTGGTAGTTTTTTTTTATATATTAACTAATTGATTATTTAGAATTAGAGAAAGTTTAATAAGTGCTTTCTGTTATAATTATTAGTTGTACACATGTTATTTAAAGAAAGTCAAAAGACTCGTGTTTATTGTTATCAAGAAGTATTTCAATTTTATCTTCTCTCTTTTTTTAATGGACTAAATTACATCAATATGTTTTTGACGAGGTTTAAACCTTTGTCTCAGGAGGAGCAACATCACACAAAAATCTAACTCTGGCTTTGCCAACAACATCACACAAAAATCTAACTCCGGCTTTGCCAATTTTCTCTTTTAATGAATTTTAAAACCAATGAAATTTTTACATATATTAAAAAACTCTTTCTAACCCACTATTTATTCTAGATAACCAAATGCTAGCACATCATAGCCTTGATCTCCCCCCCCCCCCCCCCCCCCCCCCCCCTCTTTGTCTTCTACTTTGGAATTTCTTTTTTAGTAAAGTTGTCATACCGGCCCTTTAACTTTTGTAAAGTTACTTTTCACCCTTTTTTGATGACTACACCGAGTGTAAGTACTGTGCTATACTGCTGCGACGTGTTAGTAAAATACTAAAGTTATTATACATTTTGTAATCTTCAATAAAGTTATTGTTTTCCTACTTTACAACTACGCCGAGTATTAGTATTTTACTAATACCGCCGCAACACGCAGGGTAAAATCATACAACCCTTTAGCTTCAATAAAGTTACTTTTTCTCTTCTTTGACGACTACAACGAGTGTCAGTACAATACCATACCGTCGCAACGCACGTGATAAAAATATTAAAAGTTATCATAGAATCCTTAAATTTCAATAAAATTACTTTGTAGTAGTGTTGCTATGGATAAAATACTAGTTATCTTTAACCGATACCTAGGAAATTGGTTTAATTCTTTTTTATAAACTTTTCTATACTCCTTTTTGGCATTAATTAATTATTGGTATAACATCAATATTTTCTTTCAAAAGTACAACACTATTAACATAAAATATTCGACATAGAAAGGGCAGCAATAATGAATTTTTAAATAAGTATATATAAGGTTCAAATGATTTATTTATTTGATATAACTTTAATACTTTCTATGAACGATTGATGTCTAACAATCAAGAATCAAAATATAAAGTTTACTAAAATTTACCACCGGTTGAATCAGGTTCTATCGGACAGTTCAACCAGTTTTACTAATTAACTGCATAATTCCATAAATTATCACATCAACTCAAAAAATAATCCAAAATTGGATGAAGATGTAAATTTGGATGAAGATGTAAATTTGGATCGAATGATGGAGTGATGGAAGTCTGAAACAAGTCACGAATGATGGAGTGATGAAGCAATTTTTGAATTTTTATCGATGGAGATACAATACTAAAAGTCGTTAGGTTAAAGCTAAGAGTAAACATGGAGATGGGCCGATAAAAAATAAAATCCTAACTCAAAAACAGACCTGAGCTGGTACCGGTATAACGGTTCAAACCGGTATATCGGATTTTACCGGCGGTACAAAGTCGATGCCGTTCTCTCCTACTTACCAGGGTGTTTCGGACCAGATTTACATTCGAAAACGGTAATACCGGTATAACCGGCCGGTATTTACTGGTTTTTAAAACATTGGTACAAACTAAGTATACTTAATCGAGTAGTAGTATAGTATGATAAAATCAAGGTGCAAAATCCTTAAGACAAAACTTGGTAGTTTAAGAAACTATTTTTTATTAGTAATTAATTTGATTACAAACACTAATCTCAATCAAAAAGTAAAGTAATTTAATATGAAACATAAAATAGGAAATAGAATGAAGTGGTGATCAATCACACTATAATAAAAAGTTTATCACCGAAGGCACTTTATAAAAGGATCACATCTGTCAAAAATTACCGACAGACGACAGATAAGTACAAAAACTTAAAACAAAAAAGAAATGGTAAATTATAAGAGGGCCATTCCAACATTTTTTATGGCTATAAACGAAATACAAAGTGTAGGCCTTTAGATTTGTATAATTTTACCAAAAAAGAACATGTAACTAAGAATATAAACTAAAAACATCAGAAGTCGTAACGCTCAGCGATACGCTGGCAGCAGACAGATGGGAAATAACAACGATAATGACGGCTCTAATTGAGAGATTTTATAATGAATAACAAATACGTCAATGTATGCAATTATGTATATTAGCTGGAGTTTTTAATTAAAAAGTGGGTCGTTTTTAAGAAAATTGGTTTTATTTTACAATTAATTTGTTAGTTTGGGCCTTAACACCCATAGTATATATAATAACTTATCAAAAAATAGAGGTCCTTATTCTTTGGTGGCCCTAGGCCCGTGCCTAAGATGGGAAGCCTTACGGGCCGGCCCTGATTATAAGGATTTGTTGTGATAAGTTGGTAACTATCGAGAGATTACCGACATAATCCATAACTAAGGTTAAACCGACAAGGGACAACATAGCACAACTTTCGTTGTTTTTGTTAGAAAAAGATACTGATGGATACTTAGTCTCAAATAAGATGATTAGTTTTTTAAGGGATTTCTTGACTGGCCCGCTTGGGTAGATGGGACATACGTCTGTGTGGATCTTACCGGGGTGTACCCCTTTGTTGGGCTCAGGGAAACCGGTTCGTGGTTGGCCGGTGTCGCACCCCTATTTTCCACGTGTAACTCGGTGGGCCCGGTTGGAGAATATCACGACGTAAGTTAATATCATCATTACCAATCAATACAATAAAACACAGCGGAAGTCTGGATAATTACTATTACAAACGTTTTGAATGTTCCAAGTTCAAAATAATAAATACAACGCTTGTAACTAGATCCACAGGCGGATCGAAATGTGATTTACAAAAGGAAACTTGACAGACTAAGGCCTTCTAAGCAAAGGGTTGCAATTCCTCTTAAGCTTCGCCGAGCACTTCCAACCTATTTACGTATACTTGTCACCTGCGCTTAGTCTTTTGAAAATACGTCAGTTTTCACTGGTAAATACATTTAACCGACTCACTTTGAAAACATTTCGAAAACGTTTAGTATACACAATGGTACTTTGTTTTATAAATAACTTGGGATAAATGATTTTCATGTTATCAGTTTTACATGCCAATAATACATTTAGAGCCCGAAAACTATGTCGGGATCCTGATTAATCGACACGCCACTTTAACACCTTTAATAGGTGCACCCCTAATGGGTTATAGTTTAATTTAGCATCTGACGGGTGTATGCCTACACCCCGTGCTTAGGTCGTGGCCATTTGCAATTAAATGAGCCGTGGATATCCAGGACATGGTTGTTTTAACCCCCAAATGTTTAATATTAAGCAATACGAATTAAAATAGATTATTTGAATCCCCGACTCATTGGTCATTGATTCTATATCCAACCATGCGGTATTAGTATACCGTATCCCAAGCCCGTGTAAGGGAAAATAAGTTAAAGCATTTACTTGGCTTGCAAAATCTCTAAATAATAAGAAAATAAGCAAGGCACAGCCGTAATCAATAAACTAGATTGGCGACAATCTACCGGAAGTCTCTAGTCTGGAAAGGAGGGTTTTATTAACCAATTAGTTAGCTAGCGGGTCTTTATTTGGTCATTGACCTAGACCGGCTAACTTAAAATAAAGATAATGGTACGAAACGCTAGATTAAGCGGTGACCGGAAAAGAATGTATTTTGGACCCGACAAGTACTAGGAATTGTATAATACGGGTTACCATTCTACATTCTGGAATTTAAGAACATTTTGATATGGTTAAACCCATTTCGGTTAAATTGCGTAAACCAGTTATGTAGGCTTAACCGTACGCATATAAGCGAAACTGGGTAACCGGGTGAGTCCTACACAAGTTTCATATGCCATTAAGTTTAAAATATGTTATTATAACAGTAGGTTATTGATATGATGGCCCGTTATGGTTTTAAAAGCAAACTATGCCTTAAAAGGGCAATTTCGTCATTTAAAAATGTAATAAACGAGCTTATACGTAAACTGATGTTATTAACATAAATATTCTGTAAACGTACTTATTTTATGATGTTATATCAGTAGGACATCAATTATATGCGTGGTTTATAGTTTAAGACCAAATTATGTCCCGAAAGGGCATTTCGGTGATTTCACGCATAATTCGATAACTTATTTGGGAATATGAGTTTGGGACATGTACCTACCGTTAATAATTTGAAAACATGTTTTGAAATCAGTAGGTATCAAGTCTTAGTGCTATAATATGGTTTTATACCATATTGTACGCCGAAACGACGATTAAGTCGCTAAATGACGATTTAAATGGTATTTAAGTAAAACAATTGTTGTGATCAGGTTTGTATGACCAAAATATGTTAATATATATATTACATCAGTAAGTATAAGGTATTGGTTCATAAAAATGTTTAAAATTCATTTAAAGTGCCGAAATGGCGATATCGTCATTTAAGGACATAATGTGTAAACTGGATATTAAAGTGCCCAAAGGGCGATAATTAAACAAAGCTCAGGTTATGACCAGATTATTGATATCAAAATAAGTTAATCATGTTTATAAATCAGTACATAATTCATTTGCGTGCTCATTTATATTAAAATAATGCTTTTGAGTATGAAGGGCATTTTAGCAAAGTTTAGGCATATTTATCGGATACTTTTGTAAAAACTCGGATTACTACATGACCATGTCCTATAATTCCATAGGGTTTAGTATATTATTACGTGGTCATAATGCAACTTAGGGACAGTGCTAAGGTCGCTAAATCGGGTCAGAACTGAAAGTCAAAGCAAAAGTCAACTTTCGCGACTTTCGGTTGCGAACCGACCTTTGACCTGGAATTGACGAGCCGAACATGTTCCTACATGTTCTTATAATTATTACCAAGTTATTAGAGTGTCAAAACAGGTTTTATAACATCTACATTGTTAGTTATGATATTATTTCAAAACTGACCCGTTTGACTTTTTATTAACATAACTTTGACCCGTCAATTGACCAAGCAAATATGGTAATCAGGAGGTGCCCTCTTAGGGGATTAACACCTACCTTATTACGATCACATAGCCATGTTCGTTATGAACATTTGCTGGACCATAATGGTCTTGGCACAAAGTCAAAGCGTTTTTACGTCAATGCTTTGAGTTTGGCTTTAAGCCTAACAAAACTGAACAAGGAGAGTTGGAGCACTTACAAGTGATCCAAAAAAGTACTAAGAACTCAGAGGGTGCTCCCAAAAGTCTCAGGAACTCCCAAGTAAGCAAGAGAAGAAGGGAATGATAAATGAGCAAATAATTGACAAGTTTAGCTTGGTATTTATAGCCAAAGGAGAAGATTGGGAGCAAGACAAGTGTCTAGGACAGGTGTGAGGAGTCTCCAGGTGCTTATGGGCGTGGCACAAGCAAGAGACTGGTGGCAAGTCGCGAGTTAAGTGGCAGGGCAGGAAGCTGCCAAGCAAACTGTCACTGGCAGCCCCTTACGGACCGTAAGGGTTATGCCTTGCGGTCCGTAAGGACCTCTGGCGCCCATAGATTTTGAATGGTTGCGGACCGTAACCAGATTGGCTTGCGGTCCGTAACCGCCTTACTGAAATCTCATTTTAATTGCCTTACGGTCCGTAACCAACGGTGGTTACGGTCCGTAAGCACCTCCCAGAAGATGAAAATTTGGCATTTTTCCATTTTGATCCTCCGATTTTTCCGATGCACATTCAGAGGTTATTATTATAACATGACGGCGTCTTTAATCCTTCTCGGCTACACGTGGCAACCAAAGATTTTGGGACACGTGTCGGATTTTTATTTGACGAAAATTTCGAGGTGTTACATCTTCACCCCCTTAATAAAAATCTCGACCTCGAGATTTATTCAAATAGATAAGGGTACTTTTGTCGCATATTGGATTCGACCTCCCCAGTATAGTCGGGGCCTCGACGGGCATCCCTTGACCTTAACAATAGGCACATGCTTTCTTCGAAGCTTTTTGACTTGCCGATCTTCGATCGCAATTGGTTTCTATACAAAACACAAGTTTTCATCGATTTGAATATCTTCATGAGGCATTGCTAGCGACTCATCCACTAGGCATTTCTTCAAGTTGCTGACGTAGAAGACATAGTGAATTCCATTGAGCTTCTCCGGTAGCTTAAGCCTATAAGCTACAAATCCGACACATTCGGTTATTTCGAATGGTCCAATGTACCTCGGGCTTAACTTGCCCCTTTTCCCAAAACGCATTACACCTTTCCAAGGTGATACTTTTAACATAACTTTGTCCCCAACTTGGAATTGTAAAGGCTTACGCCTTTTGTCGGCATAGCTCTTTTGTCTATCACGAGCTGCCTTAAATCGATCACGGATTTGCACAATTTTTTCCGTGGTTTCGAGGACGATTTCGGGTCCAGATAGTTGGGCTTCTCCGACTTCGACCCAACACACAGGCGTCCTACATTTTCTTCCATATAAGCCTTTAAAAGGAGCGGCCTTAATACTTGTGTGACAACTATTATTATAAGAGAACTCGATTAGGGGTAAGTGATCATCCCAACTTCCGCCTAAATCGATCACACAAGCTCGAAGCATGTCCTCCAGGGTTTGGATGGTACGCTCACTTTGTCCGTCCGTTTGCGGGTGGTAAGCCGTACTGAAGTTTAATTTCGTGCCTAGAGATTGTTGGAAGCTCTTCCAAAAGTGAGATGTATATCTTGTATCTCTATCCGACACAATGGATATTGGTACGCCGTGTAAGGACACAATCTCATCGACATAAAGCTTAGCCAACTTATCAGAGTCGTATGTTTCCTTGATAGGCAAGAAATGAGCGGATTTGGTTAATCTATCCACGATAACCCAAATCGTGTCATTGCCACGCTTAGTCTTAGGTAACTTAGTGATGAAGTCCATAGTTACCATTTCCCATTTCCATACTGGGATTTCGAGCTGTTGTAGAAGTCCTGACGGTTTTTGTTGTTCTGCCTTAATTTGAGAACACGTCAAGCACTTTGCTACATGATTAGCTATATCTTTCTTCATACCCATCCACCAATAATTGGGTTTAAGATTTTGATACATCTTCTCGCTTCCCGGGTGAACTAAATATTTAGATCTATGAGCCTCTTGGAGGATTATATCTCTAAGTCCTCCAAAGATCGGATTCCAGATCCGATTATTTAATCGGAACATTCCGTCCTTTCCAGGTGCTTGCGGATCAATAGTTGTACCTAATCCTTCCTTGGCAATGTTGTTCTCTGACATGGCTTCTTTTTGAGCATTTAGTAGCTTCTCGTTCAAACTATAATCAATTCGATGCTTTTGGCATTGATCCTTAGAGGTTTGACTCTTTCCTTGCGACTAAGCGCATCAGCGACTACATTCGCCTTTCCTGGATGATATCGAATCTCGCAATCATAGTCGTTGAGCGTCTCCATCCAACGATGTTGCCTCATGTTCACTTCTTTTTGATTGAATAAGTGTTGAAGACTTTTATGGTCAATATAGATGATACACTTTGTTCCATATAAATAATGTCTCCAAAGCTTAAGTGCAAACACTACCGTACCCAACTCCAAATCATGAGTGGTGTAGTTTCTCTCGTGCATTTTTAGTTTTCGTGATGCATAGGCAATCACTTTGCCTCTCTGCATAAGCACACATCCCATGCCAGTGTGTGAAGCATCACAGTAAACTACAAACTCTTCAACACCTTCTGGTAGGGTTAACATCGGGGCATTGTTTAACTTATGCTTCAAATTCTTGTTGCTTTGGACCCCAATTGAATTTAGCATCTTTACAAGTTAAGATTGTCAAAGGAGCGGCTATTCGTGAGAAGTTCTCAATAAACCTTCGATAATAACCAGCCAGTCCTAAGAAACTACGTATCTCGGAAGGTGTCTTTGGCGCTTCCCAATTCATTATTGCTTCTATCTTTGCTGGATCTACTTGGATACCATGTTCAGTTACTATGTGACCAAGGAACTGAACCTCACGTAGCCAGAATTCACATTTAGAAAACTTTGCATACAACTTTTCTTGACATAGAATTTCAAGAATGCACCTTAAGTGGTTCTCGTGATCAGATTGACTACGAGAGTAGATAAGTATGTCGTCTATGAAGACGATGACAAACTTATCTAAATATGGCTTACAAACTCTGTTCATGAGATCCATGAATGTTGCGGGTGCATTAGTGAGTCCGAAAGGCATCACTAGGAACTCGTAATGTCCGTATCTCGTTCTGAAAGCAGTTTTCGGAACGTCTTTGTTCCTAACCTTAAGTTGGTGATATCCCGACCTTAAATCAATCTTCGAGAAGTTACTCTCACCTTGCAATTGATTAAACAAATCGTCGATCCTGGGCAAAGGATAACGATTCTTGATTGTTATCTTATTAAGCTCGCGGTAATCAATGCACATCCGCATTGATCTGTCCTTCTTCTTGACAAATAGGAAAGGAGCTCCCCATGGCGAAGAACCAGGTTGAATAAAACCTTTTTCTAAGAGTTCGTCCAGTTGGGTTCTTAATTCTTTCATCTCAGTAGGTGCTAAACGGTATGAAGCTTTAGCTATAGGACCTGCTCCAGGTATGATGTAAATTCGAAACTCTACCTGCCTATCAGGAGGTAGGCCAGGTAGTTCTTCTGGAAATACGTCTGGGTATTTGGAAATGATAGGCATATCCTCAATTTTTGGCTTGGGTTCATCAATAGTGACTTGTGCCATGAAGATGACACATCCCTTCGTCATACATCTAGATGCCTTAAGCAAAACTGCTTTATCAGGTAATCCAAAGTGTTTGTCTCCATGAATGGTGAGGATTTTATCAGACGGGGATTTGATTTCATTGAGTTTCTTATCGCAGGCAATGCGAGCTTGGTTATGCGATAACCAATCCATGCATCGAATCTCGCTAGTCTCATAGGTAAAAGAGAGACAGGGATAGAATGATTCTTGATGGATATGAAGCATCCGTCAAGAATGGAAGAAGCGGTTTCTATAGTTCCATCAGCGAGCTCTACTTCCTAGGTTATGTCTATAGTTCTTACGGGCAAGTTTAATAGTTCACTAAACTTATGATCTACAAACGACTTATCGGCGCCCGAATCGAAAAGAACCCTAGCAAAAGTGTCGTTGATAAGGAACGTACCCGTTATGACATTGTTATCCTTCACTGCTTCCTTAGCATTCCTTTGAAAGGCCCTGGCAGTGGCTTTCTCAGCTTCGGTGGTTCTAGCGTTACTTTCAGTAGTTGCCTTAGGGCAATTTGTCTTAATGTGGCCTTTCTCACCACATCCGAAGCAAGTAGCATCCTTAATATTACGACACTCATGAGATCTATGCCCTGTTTTCTTGCAAATGTTGCACTGCTTCGGCTTCTGGTCTAAGAGACACTGCCCATAATGTTATTTTCCATACGTCTTGCATGTGGGTTTGTCGCTCGAATTCTGATTATCTTTACTAAACCCATGCTTACCCTTTTTGTTAAATTTCTGGGAGTTTCCATCCTCCCGTTTCCTCTTTCCCTCATTGTTAGTCTTAACTGACAATTGCCTCACATAGTCCTGTGTGAGGGAGAGGGATAACTCAACTGCGGACTTGTAGGTGCCTAGCTGCACCGCCTTAACCATACTCCTGATTTCAAGAGCTAACCCATTGATGAAATGTGTGATACGTTTGGGCTCCGAGGTAACTAGATAAGGCACTAGCCTTGAGAGAGAGTTGTAGTCGGTGACAAACTTCCGACAATCCATATTTTTCATGGTCAGATTTAAGAAATCTGACTCAATTTTCTCCACCTCATGAGGTGGGTAGTAGGTATCTTTCACCAAGTCCACAAACTTGGACCAACTCAGATTGTAAAGATGAACCTTACCTGTAGATTGAACCAAGGCTTTCCACAAGATAAGGGCATCGCCCTTGAATGACTGAGACACATACTTAACAATATTCTTATCAGTGCAGCCGCTGATATCCACTACTGTTTCCATCTCATCGAGCCATCATAAACATTCTACAGCTCCTTTTTCCACGTTAAAGTCACGAGGTCTACAAGATACAAAATACTTGTAGGAGCATCCATCGCCATCAACATTCAGTTTCTTAGGATGCGCATCACACTTCACATTTGAATAGTGTGCCTCACTCCTTTTTGGCTCAGAGTGGTTAGGTTGAGATTTTGGTTTAGAAACAGGTTTGGAGCGAGAAACACTTGACTCGGGTCGATGTTCAGATTTGTCCTTTAAAGCCTTGCCGATCTCTGCGGCAATAAGGTCTCTTAAGTCATTCTTACTTATGATGATATTCTCATTGGCGTCTTCGTCATTGCGCTTACTGTTTACTTCGTTGGAATCCGCCATTGTTGCGATTTAAATTTCTAAATTTTGAGATAAATTCGGTTACATGTTATAGCGTACCCTCATTCACAACATGGTTCTATGACCATATCAGGTGTGGTATATTTATACATATCCTAGATCTCAAAGGACCATTATAGGCATTTATAGATTGGACATAGTCCAGAATTTATCAGATAGTGCATCAAGCGTCACTGTCATTATTATGGCACTTTGGCTTTACACTATTATTGAGTGTTTGAATATTTTAGCCAGGATCTAATTTGATCACTTAGGCGATAGGTTTTAAACATTGTCATTTACCAAGCTTGATTGGTGTGACAATGATTGTCATAGGAAATTAAGGGTAACTCCACATTGAGAGTTAATACAGAGAAATGATAAATTTAAAAGTAGAACATTGTTCACCTTTGCTAGACAGAAGGTTACTTTCTAAAATTTTCATTTGCCAATTTCTAATTGATCATAGTCATTGGCTAAAAGATTTTGGGATAATATAGCGGATCGATAAATTTTGAATAAATCATGATGATTGATTGAATAAAATATATAATAAGGAAAATTCTACTAGAAAGAACATTACTTAATTGCCTAATATATAGGACTTTGAAATAACAAAAGTAGTTCACGCAGGAACTTAACATAAATAACAATGTCCTCGCAGGGACTTTTTGAAATTTTAATTACATATATGGAAAAACAAAACTAGTCATCCTTCCTCCCTTTCACAGATTTATAAAGTTTCTTGATAAATTTCGTTGTTTTCTTCTCCGATTTCTTGACTTGTTGCCGCATTTCCCTTACTTGATCTAAGGCCTCATTAATGGCCTCAATTGGTACTTATGGTTGGGGTTGAGGCTGAGGTGGAGGTGGTTGTGGCTGAGACATACCCGGGTGCGTATATACATACGGTGGATATCCGGTAACTGCATACGAAGGGTAAGAAGGTGGATAACTAGGGTAAGGAGAATGATAAAGGGCATTGTGCATGGCTGCTTCAAGGTACGGATCGAATGGGGGAACAGTGAAATCAGCACCATATCCAGATAGGTCTGGGTAAATGGGAATTGTATTACCAAAACCCGATGAAGATGCCTGAACTGCCGGTTGAGGCACCGGGTCAGCAGCAGGTTGTGGGGTTGGAACCGCCACAGGTGAAGTGTTTGAGGGCCCACCCATTTGTGGGTCCTCGGGGATAATGGGGTAAGAGGGTGGCAAAGGTGGCAGCGAACCCGACCTTTGACCAGCACGCACCGACATACGTGCCCCACGCCTTAGGCGTGGTTGTGATGAAGATTCAGGTAGTGGCTGAGGTTGGTCCACTTGTTGCATTTCTACATCCTCGGTTTGAGGATGTGGTGATGGGTATGGTGATGGGGAGTGCTATGGTAGGACAGAGTGTTAACGAACACATATTGCGCCCATCTTTGCTCAAAATCATCAGGACCTCGAAACGGAGATCCCGCTAAAGAGTTCGAGCCACTAGACAGCTCAATGGGATGACCATATGATCCGGTTTGGGGAAATTCTTCCGGGTCGGAATCCTCCTCCATGTGAGTTGGCGAGTCGACTGGAGTGGTTTCTGGTGAGGGTTGGTTGACTGGGTTAGCATAGTTAAAATTGAAGAATTCTTTGTGTGAATGGGAGTGTGAATGGTGGGAATGGTGAGAATGGTAAGAATGTTGAGAATGTGATTGGGGCGGAGAGTATTCATGTGAAATCGAATGTCTATAAGGTTCAAAGGGGGACGAGGAATCTCCGGATCCCTCGTAAGGATTGTGGTCAGGCAGATCGGCTGCTCCGGCTAGGGATGGTCTATAAGGTGGTCTGAAGGATGGTCCGGTCATAGAGGGTCCACCCCTCATGGGTCCTTTGCCTTTTCCTCCGCGTCTGAACTTAGGCGGCATTTTTTTCCTGTTTCAAAAACAAGTTAAACAAAATACAAAGCTAGAGTAATAAGATGGAAATGATTACACATAGGTCAAAGTCTAGACGCGAAAGTCTAAGAGATATATGTTAATATGTATTCTCGAGATTAAACACAGAAAGGCTAGTGTTTAATTCACTCGAGAGTTGGCTCTGATACCAACCTGTCACACCCCTATTTTCCACGTGTAACCCGGTGGGCCTGGTTGGGGAATATCGTGACCTAAGTTGATATCATCATTACCAATCAATACAATAAAACACAACGGAAGTCTGGATAATTACTATTACAAACGTTTTGAATGTTCAAAGTTCAAAATAATAAATACAACGCTTGTAACTAGATCCACAGGCGGATCGAAATGTGATTTACAAAAGGAAACTTGACAGACTAAGGCCTTCTAAGCAAAGAGTTGCAATTCCTCTTAAGCTTCGCCGAGCACTTCCAGCCTATTTACGTATACTTGTCTCCTGCCCTTAGTCTTTCGAAAATACGTCAGTTTTCACTGGTAAATACATTTAACCGACTCACTTTGAAAACATTTCGAAAACGTTTAGTATACACAATGGTACTTTGTTTTATAAATAACTTGGGATAAATGATTTTCATGTTATCAGTTTTACATGCCAATAATACATTTAGAGCCCGAAAACTATGTCGGGATCCTGATTAATCGACACGCCACTTTAACACCTTTAATAGGTGCACCCCTAATGGGTTATAGTTTAATTTAGCATCTGACGGGTGTATGCCTACACCCCGTGCTTAGGTCGTGGCCATTTGCAATTAAATGAGCCGTGGATATCCAGGACATGGTTGTTTTAACCCCCAAATGTTTAATATTAAGCAATACGAATTAAAATAGATTATTTGAATCCCCGACTCATTGGTCATTGATTCTATATCCAACCATGCGGTATTAGTATACCGTATCCCAAGCCCGTGTAAGGGAAAATAAGTTAAAGCATTTACTTGGCTTGCAAAATCTCTAAATAATAAGAAAATAAGCAAGGCACAGCCGTAATCAATAAACTAGATTGGCGACAATCTACCGGAAGTCTCTAGTCTGGAAAGGAGGGTTTTATTAACCAATTAGTTAGCTAGCGGGTCTTTATTTGGTCATTGACCTAGACCGGCTAACTTAAAATAAAGATAATGGTACGAAACGCTAGATTAAGCGGTGACCGGAAAAGAATGTATTTTGGACCCGACAAGTACTAGGAATTGTATAATACGGGTTACCATTCTACATTCTGGAATTTAAGAACATTTTGATATGGTTAAACCCATTTCGGTTAAATTGCGTAAACCAGTTATGTAGGCTTAACCGTACGCCTATAAGCGAAACTGGGTAACCGGGTGAGTCCTACACAAGTTTCATATGCCATTAAGTTTAAAATATGTTATTATAACAGTAGGTTATTGATATGATGGCCCGTTATGGTTTTAAAAGCAAACTATGCCTTAAAAGGGCAATTTCGTCATTTAAAAATGTAATAAACGAGCTTATACGTAAACTGATGTTATTAACATAAATATTCTGTAAAAGTACTTATTTTATGATGTTATATCAGTAGGACATCAATTATATGCGTGGTTTATAGTTTAAGACCAAACTATGTCCCGGAAGGGCATTTTGGTCATTTCACGCATAATTCGATAACTTATTTGGGAATCTGAGTTTGGGACATGTACCTACTGTTAATAATTTGAAAACATGTTTTGAAATCAGTAGGTATCAAGTCTTAGTGCTCTAATGTGGTTTTAAACCATATTGTGTGCCGAAACGACGATTAAGTCGCTAAATGACGATTTAAATGGTATTTAAGTAAAACTATTGTTGTGATCAGGTTTGTATGACCAAAATATATTAATATATATATTACATCAGTAAGTATAAGGTTTTGGTTCAAAAAAATATTTAAAATTCATTTAAAGTGCCGAAAGGGCGATATCGTCATTTAAGGACATAATGTGTAAACTGGAGATTAAACTCAGTTTGCAACCTGAATAAATATCCCAAATAATTCTAATAATGATATTACATCAGTAGGTAGTGAGTTTTGATGTCAAGTTTATGTTTAAATTGTTTTATGCGCCAAAAGGGTGATTTGGTCCTTTAAAAGCATGAATTGCGATAATTAAACAAAGCTCAGGTTATGACCAGATTATTGACATCAAAATAAGTTAATCATGTTTATAAATCAGTACATAATTCATTTGGGTGCTCATTTATATTAAAATAATGCTTTTGAGTATGAAAGGCATTTTAGCAAAGTTTAGGCATATTTATCGGATACTTTTGTAAAAACTCGGATTACTACATGACCATGTCCTATAACTCCAGAGGGTTATAGTATATTATGATATGGTCATAATGCAACTTAGGGACAGTAGCTAAGGTCGCTAAATCGGGTCAGAACTGAAAGTCAAAGCAAAAGTCAACTTTCGCGACTTTCGGTTGCGAATCGACCTTTGACCTGGAATTAACGAGCCGAACATGTTCCTACATGTTCTTATAATTATTACCAAGTTATTAGAGTGTCAAAACAGGTTTTATAACATCTACATTGTTAGTTATGATTTTATTTCAAAACTGACCCGTTTGACTTTTTATTAACATAACTTTGACCCGTCAATTGACCAAGCAAACGTGGTAATCAGGAGGTGCTCTCTTGGGGGATTAACACCTACCTTATTACGATCATGTAGCCATGTTCGTTACGAAAATTGGCTGGACCATAATGGTCTTGGCACAAAGTCAAAGCATTTTTACGTCAACGCTTTGAGTTTGGCTTTAAGCCTAACAAAACTGAACAAGGAGAGTTGGAGTACTTACAAGTAATCCAAAAAGGTACTAAGAACTCAGAGGGTGCTCCCAAAAGTCTCAGGATCTCCCAAGTGAGCAAGAGAAGAAGGAAATGATGAATGAGCAAAGAATTGGCAAATTTAGCTTGGTATTTAGCCAAGGGAGAAGATTGGGAGCAAGACAAGTGTCTAGGATAGGTGTGAGGGGTCTCCAGGTGCTTATGGACGTGGAACAAGCAAGAGATTGGTGGCAAGTCACGAGTTAAGTGGCAGGGCAGGAAGCTGCCAAGCAAACTGTCACTGGCAGTCCCTTACGGACCCGTAAGGGTTATGCCTTGCGGTCCGTAAGGACCTCTGGCTCCACAGTTTTGAATGGTTACGGACCGTAACCAGATTGGCTTGCGGTCCGTAACCGCTTGACTGAAATCTCATTTTAATTGCCTTACGGTCCGTAACCAACGGTGGTTACGGTCCGTAAGCACCTCCCAGAAGATGAAAATTTGGCATTTTTCCATTTTTATCCTCTGATTTTTCCGATGCACGTTCAGAGGTTATTATTATAATATGACGGCGTCTTTAATCCTTCTCGGATACACGTGGCAACCAAAGATTTCGGGACACGTGTCGGATTTTTATTTGACGAAAATTTGGAGGTGTTACAGCCAGGCTGTGTGAAAGGCAAAATCAAGGAAGATCGCTAAGCATGAAAAAGCTTGTGCTGAGAATCAACATGTCTTCATTCTCTTTGTCTTTGATACTTTTGGGTCTCTTGCCCCTGAAGCTGTCGGTTTCCTAGATATAATGCAGAAGGTCGTGCACATCAATTTTTCGACACCAAAGAACCAGAATTTTGTCTTTGGTAGAATTTGATTTGCTATTCAAAAGGGGGTTATGGCGCAGCTTTTTGCCCATTTACCTGCCATTGTTATATCATTTCTTTGTATTAACGAGATGTACTTGACTACAAGTTACATAAAAGGATAAAACTTTTGTTGTGTAACCCCCCAACGAATGCGAAACGCTGCAATCTTACCCCCTGCAGTCAAATGACTTTAACATTTTGTTAGTTGGCATGCGAAATGACAATTCTACCCTTTCTAACTACCCTCGTTGTTTCTAACTATAATGAACCTTAGCCCCTGCAGAAAACGTTTCCATTCCCGCCTAAATGTTTGAACATGCAAAGTCAAAGCCTGCACATATTATGATTTCAAATGTTGATTCTAATCCTACTTCATATTCGTACTTCCTAATCCTAATTCCAAAACCGTCATCATCTCAGAGGTTGGGATTAACTCAAAAGCCCATAATCTTCAACCAGTACTAACTAATCTAAGTAATTGAACTGTAATCTAACGGCACATCCAAATCCTAATCCTAATCCTAATTGCAACAGATTCAACTATAATCAACCTATGGACAACATAAATTGTAATCCTAATTTCAACTGCACATCCTAATCTAACTTTAAACAAATGCGACAGATTCAACTGTAATCAAACTTATCACACAATAAATTGTAATCCTAATCCTAACTGCACATCCTAATCTAACTCTAAGCAAGTGCAACAGATTCAACTGTAACCATCAAACAACAAGATATATAACATTAGATCATTTCATATATTAGAACTTCATTACAATACAAAAAGATGAGCATCCATACGTTTGAAAGTTAGCCTACATAAATATATTACAGATTATAATAATCCATCCACAGATATAATACACATATATATAACATAATATCAAAAGACATTCAACATCAAACTAGGCAACCATTTCATGCCTAGGGGGAAACTGGAAGTGCAGGAAAGAGAGGCCATACATTTTGACCACGACGTGGAACACAATCGTTCTTATTGTGACCTGCATCCTCAGGTCAACTGCAAACACATATTAAAAAAATACAACTGTAATTAGCTAATGTGATTCATCAAATAACTAGAATCCACTGTAATCATCAAACAAAAATCCACTGTGATTCATCGAACAACAAGAATCCACTGTGATTCCCCAAACAACAAGAATCCACTATGATTCTTCAAACAATCAAGAATCCATAAGCACGTGAACATCTAATTAACCATGTTTCAATCATTCATATCAAAATCAAAATGAACAGTAAACCCATGTTCGATTATAAGCACATTCACATAATCATAAATCGCATAAACAAATTAATAATGTGTTACCCTGATTCACTAGACGTTTACCTCAAACAGAGCTTCAACATTTGTTGATCTAGTTCACAGTGTGAATCATACCTGACATGTGGCTCAAAATACCTTTTGATCGTCGTCCCAATCGACATTTTTATGAGCTGCTAGTCAAGAGCTTGAGATTTCGCCTGAATCTGTTAACCACGCCTGAGATTTCGCCGTTGATGTCAAGAGCTTGAAGAGTGTGAAATGCTTGAGGGGTAAGCCAGAAGTGGAGTACATGTGTAGGGGCCGTACAAAACATAGTTTAGTAAAGTTAGGGTGAAATTATATATATACCCTTTGACCGTTAAAGACTAACGTGGACTATAAACGGTTTCATGAACCAGGGGGTAAGATTGCAGCGTTTCGCATTCATTGGGGGGGGGGGGTTAGACAGCAAAAATTTCGTTTTAGGGGGTAAGGGTGTCAATGGGCTATATCTCCAGGGGTAAACTACAGTTTACTCTATTAAATATTTCCAGTAAATCGAGATAACATAGTATTTACGAACTATCATACCAATTCTTGTCAATCGAAATATATAATAGTCAAGAAATAGATGTATACAATAACAAACTAGCTAAATAGGGGGTGAGTGGTAGTAATGACGCGTGTTTGGCGCATAAAAATGCAAAACTACTCATTCCATGAGGCCATCTAGAGACCTTCGAAAAATTATGATATGCCTTGAGCTATCCTTTTAAAGTAACAACAAATACTGTCTTAATACTTCTATATGTTAAGTACGCAATACGTTTATGTTCATCACAATCTTGAGATAAATTTAAATGATTGTGACAATCAAAACGTATGTTTGATCATGATTAACCTAACATGTCATATTCCGTTATACATGTCACAAAGAGTGTGCTGGGTGTTCGATTTCCTTGTTGTGTGATTGTAAGGTTTTATTACTTTCCTTGTAAGGATTAGGTGTACTATTTTTTTGCCACTAATAAGATCAGATATATCTTAATGGATATGTATGTTTCTATGACTTTTAGTTACTTGTAGACACAATGACACGAGTTAATATGAGGTAGCAACAATGATAGCATCAAGTGTAGGACTCCAACCACTACCGCACGTCAGGAATAACATGCATAGGATGCTAAGCGAAAACATTTTGATGACATAAATAATACACATAATTCTAATCAGGAGAACCTGATGACATAAATAATACACGTAATTCTAATCAAGAGAACCTTAAAAAAAAAGCCTTGAAGGAAATCTCATAGAAAACTTATGCTCAATTTTGCGACGCTTCACCAATAGATTATATCTGTCACAAATATTCCTTCAATAACGACTACAACTGAAAGCCTAGAATGAATCTTATCTCAAATATGATTCATACAATCTGTTGGTAACTCTTTGGTAATTACCGACTGATTATGTTTTATGGGCCTTCACTTTGTCCCTAATCTACAATATATCACTAATGAATATTTAAGAAAATTAGTTTTTCTTTTGAATTTTATTTTATCTGCTAGCGATCTACTGGTGATCACCACAGGTCCCACCATATGTGAATTGTTTCTCGGTGGAAGTCTTTTTCGTAGTAGTGTAAATTATATATTTTTATATTAATTAGCGACTAAAAAGTCCAAAAAGATGAAGTTATAAGATAACTTGAATTAGGTGGCGTTTGTTTTTCTAAAAAAGATCTGCGTAGGCTATTCTGTATGCGCCGCGCAGACATTGCCATCTGCAGACTATTTGTTAAAAAATAAACAACCTTCTTCTTGCAGACTGCCGAGGTTTGCCCAGTTCTTCTTCTACGAATGTCTGCAGACCACATATGATTTTTCTTTCACAAACATAATTTCATGTTGACTTAAGTTCAACAAATGGTGATTTTTGTTATATCATTTTGAGAGAGAATCCAGAGAGTTAAAGCTTAAATTTAGAGATGGCGAAATAGTTAAGATATGTGAAAATTGAAGGTCGATGATTGAAGATTTGTTCTTGATAGCATATATATTAAGTATAGATATGATTTATATTATTGTGAATTAGAAAAGGCAACGAATTCAACCAATGATTTACCATTGTCTATCATACCAATAACGTCTCGGCTTATTGCCAAGAATTGAAGGTGCTTGCGGATCAACTCTCTAATGTTGATGCACAAGTTGATGATAACAACCTAGTTTTATAAGTTATCGCTAGCCTAACCGAGCATTTTGACGGGATTGTTACAATCTTTCAATAAACTAAACCCTTGCCATCCTTTTACGAGGCCCGTTCTTAAATCTGTTTGGAAGAAACCCGCAAGGCTAACCAGGCTATGCATGCGGCCTCCGCAGCCGCCACTGTCCTAGATGCCTCCACTCAGAAACAACCATCCCCAAACTCACTCGCACCAAACCAAGAACATCGTACCTACCCATACACTGACCGGAACCGTGGCCACGGAAACAGACAGGGCGGGGAGCGTGGTCATTACTCTTCATGGGGTTGCGGCCACAGACAGTCACAACAGCAACCCTCCACAAACTCTTCATTGGGAGCAAACCAAACCAGTGGGGCGTCCCACCTCCTTACCAATCGTGGTAACAGTGGCCCTCGCCACCTTACTCGTATCCTTTTACCACTCCTACCAACAATAACAGTGCGGTAAACGGGATCCTTAGGCCAAGACCGAACCAAGCGTATGCTGCCTACACTCTAACTAACATTGAGCAGGTGATGTACTCTATTTCTCTGAATCCTCCACAATGGACACTGGATCTTGTCATCGAGCAGGCGATGCGGCCACTCACATGACACAACCTCAAGGTATCTTTCAATCTCCTTTTAATAATTGCATTAATCAACATATTACCGTCGGAAATGGTACAACCATACCAGTTACGAGACAAGGCAATCCCCAACTTCCCCACCTTACCCACCTCTAAAATTAAACATTGTACTTTTTGCCCCTAAACTAATAAAAAATCTCATTTCTGTTCTTCGGTTAACAACCGATAACTCTATTTCTATCGAGTTTTACCCATTCCGTTTTCTTGTGAAGGACCTCAAGACTCAGATCTCTATCCTGCGATGCAACAACACCAGTGATCTCTATCCACTAGTGCCTCCGGATGCATCACAACACACATCACCGTCCGCCTTTGCTGCTCTCTCACATCAACTTTGGCATCAACATCCCAGTCACCCAGGACCTAGTTTTTTTAAGTTCTTTGAAAAACAATAATTCTATTGCTCATGGAAATTTGAATAAAATTGCTTGTCAATCATGTGTTTTGGGTAAAAGTGTACAATTACCAAGTATGCCATCTAAGACTAGCACATCTTAACCGTTTAACATAATTCATAGCGACCTTTGGACATCACCTGCATTATGGGTGTAGATAATTGCTTTTAAGGGGCAAACTTTATAAAACTATTCACCCGGTTAGCAAACATGAATCTAGGAGAAAACACAAACCAATTAAATCTAAAGAAGAGGGTTTTTAACCACTTAGTCCACCTAGTTTTAAGTTTGCTATCATGAGTAGAACACCACAAAAAAATGCATGAAAATAATATAATCAAGTAAAGTATATTTATTTCCTCCGCGACACCCGCTAATTTCTTTATTGCGAGCTCTCCAACACTTCACCAAGCGGTACAAATGATAACTTCAAATTTCTTTGGTTTATGAATATAACTCAACTCCAACCATGACATGATAATTTTAGGACAACTAAATCCGAAAGAAATTATATCAAGTCACCTCCAAGACCAAATCAAACTCGATAAGCAACATTACAATAGCGAGGACTTCACTTACTAAAAATGTGTTAATATGTAAGGATATTGTGTTATAATTAATATATTATAATTGAGATGATGTTAACAATTGCTTAGATTGTAAAACTATTGTAACACATACTCTAAAACCCAGACAAATCTCATATTCTTTGTTTATAGGAGAGATACTTGGTCATAACTAATGATCGGTCTCAAGTCTCAGTAATATGTTTTACCGTATTAAGTATTAACTATGGATGAGAGGAAACTTCACAGTTAAATACATTTAAATGAAAGAAATCTAATATTTGATGACCTTGTTGGATTTCTCCACCCGTCTCATAATATATCATCGATTATATTGAGTAATATTCAAAAGAAAATAATAATTCAAGAACAATAAAAAGCTATATAACATAAAAAAAATAATATTGGGGAGTGGGTCCATACAATATTGAAGAAGCCGCAATGTTATTGGTTGAGTTACGATTCAACCAGCCACAGGGATGCACGTCAATATTTTATAATTATCCAGGACCCCCAACAAATATCCACACATATAAAACTATAAAAATACAACTGTCCATAAATATCTTGTTCTAGTTCATTTTTTTTGGTAGAAAACAATAAATAATTTTACATCAGAACTCAAATTTCAAATATGAAACATATTATTATTTTTATAATAGTTTAAATATAAAATGCTATCATTAGTTTCAAGTTTATATACTAAGTTGGCTAAATGAAGAATATGTGAACTTTGAATTAAGCAGAGGCGTCTATGAGAATTCATGTACCATGTTTGAGCTTGAAAAATTGTGCCCTTACATAATGTTTTATTATTATTTAAAAAAATTAAATTAGTGTTAGGCTCAATAAACCTAATGCCAAGTGAGTTAAATTCTAAACCATAAAAAAATATTTGAAAATGGGTCTATATTGGAGTTGGTATGCGTTTACTATTTTTTTACACATATATATATATATATATATATATATATATATGGTTTTTTTAAATCATGCGCCCTGCGCGGAGGTGCTCCTTGCACAACATCAAGGCCGCCACTGGAACTGAGGGTTGAAAGGATTAGCTTTGGCATGTATATACATGAACAAAGGGCTGTGTCATCTCATTCGGTCAGTTTGTTTTAGCGATTTCATCCTTGTTTTTAGTTACTTACCTAAATTAGTGCTTTGGTGAATGGTTTCATTTTTGTGACACCTTATTCATATATATTTTAGTATCTAAGTTTAATAGTAAGCGGTTGTATCTTTGATTCAACTATTTAATATTGAACTAGATTAGTGCCTTACTTTAGAATTGCTTGAACAACTATAATCTTTGAGAGATTTAGTGTATTCTTACGAAAACACACATGAACTCTAGCAACAATTTACATACAAGCGGTGTATTTCAGGCTCATTGCTCCACTCCGATGATACTATTAGTTTTGCTATTGTACCCATAAGAGATATGCATGTGCTCTTTGTAGATGCGAAAGCTATTAAGGAAACCGTGTCAAACACGGGCGTCGGTATCTCTTGTTCTACCCCATTCTTCGTATCAGTTTACATCTATCGTAACTCGTGTTGTAATCTCCCTTTAAGTTGTATTTGATGTTCATTTAATTGTACCTTTTTTTTATAAAATTGTAAACAAAATCCATACAATAATATTATATACTACGTTTTCCCTAGTTCAATCCTACTGTGTAATCGTCTACCTGTCATTAGTGTGAAATCGTCTCTGTTTTATTATGATATAATACTCAAAATTAGAAAAAAAAAATATTAACTATGAAAATATACACAAACTTAAAAAACATATCTTGCTATACATACTGCTTTATTGTTTTTCTAATGAATAAATATAAAGGGGCCATAGATGGTGACGCTAGGTGGACAAATGTGTGTATGGAGAGAAACATGGTGGCATCATGATTACAGTCGGTGGTGGAAACCAAACGTATTTGTGACGACCACCATAACGCCGTTTTCTTAATAAAGAACCCAAAAAGACGATATATTATATTGTTTAACACGGTTTCTGTTACAACCTTTTTTTATTCAAAAGTACACTAGTGAAACAACAAAATATATATTTTAACCGATCGATTTAAGAGTGTATATACTATAATATAATATACATATAGTTATACACCGTTATAATTTTCGAATTGTTCAACAAGTTCAATCGATTAGTTTCGTATTCAACTTATAAATGGAATATTCAAAATTATCAGCTACAATATATATATATATATATATATATATATATATATATATATATATGCATAAAAGATAATATAATATTTACAGTAATATTAATAAAAATTATATAAAAGTTGTGGGGGTGTTGGTAGTAATAAGTTCCCTTGTATATGTTAGAAAGTGTTTTTTACGCAACGGTATATTTAGAATGTAATAAAACATCATATATCAAAAAAGTTATAAAAGAATAACACTATATTTGATCGGCTCGATTTCAAATAAATTATTTAATTAAAACGTAGAACAAAATAAGCTAATCGAGATGGTATATTCGACAATTTGTAAAATATAATATTTTAAATTTGTAAAAAAATATATATTTAAAATAACTCATTATAGTATTAAATTAAAATATTCTAAAGGCTGATCAGCTTTAAAAAAAAAAGCAAAAAACTACATGGCAGATCCTCATTGAGAGGGGTACCATACTTACCATTCACGAAGCTAGCATCTTATTATCGATATAATTGTAAATATGTATTATATATACTATAAAACATATATACTTCATCAAAAATTATGATGGTACCCTACAATAAATCCGGGCAAAATAAGAAATTTTGATGTATTTTCTTCTCAATAACAGAATATATGAGTAGGCGCGTGTGTATGATTATCATTTATCAATCCTTAATGTGGTTTTTATTGATATTAAATCACAGATATATTACAAACACTGGGAACTAGGTGGGGTGGGGTTCACAAGTAGTTAAAAGTCAACTTTCAACTAATGAGTATACTGTACATGTGATACTAAATCCGGTCCCAATTAGATTTTATACCTGTAGTAAATAACAAGAAATGGTTCTTGTTGTTGTAGGTACATTTCTTTTGCTTGGCCCATTACATACATACAGATATATTATTCTATAATATAATACATATTCAGTTATTTTTTAACACTTACATATATAACAACATTTACTTTGTAATTATATATTATATGTGTATTAGCTAAAAGTTCTAATACTAATATAAGTAATAGATCTGTTTAACAACATGAGTCAAATCAAAATCGATATATAAGGCTTTGGCACAAAATCGTTTAAGACAGACGTGATTAAACCTTTTATTAACCGCTAGAAAACAAGATTTTCACCAAGGGACAGACGTCGGTGAAACACATCACCGGCAAGATCCTGTTGGCGAAGCTCCGTCGGTGTATTGGCCATAGGTGATGCTCTTTCTAAGAGTTCACCGCACTTTTTTCGACAAATTATATACGGCTCGTCTCCGGCTACAATTTTACTCTAGAAAACTAGGAAAACCACTAAGAACACAAAACTAGTTATGGAAAGAAAATTAGATAACTAAAGCACCTAGGTGGATCCAACTAGCATGCAATGACTCGATGGATTGAATCATTTGACTTAATTTAAAGGTACGAATCTAGGGTTAACTAGGAACGTTTCTACTCTCTAAGAAAACTAAAGGCACGGATGAAGAACGTGGAAGGTTTGTGTTGAGTCAAAAAGGCCGTTGTATACCTATAAACGTACAAGGGCTGAAACCGAAGATCCAAGACAAAGAATAATTGTTTGGTTTGTTTTCTTTGTAACCGACGGCAGTCACTGCCGACACTCACAGTGTCTCCATGAACTTGTTTTTGCTTATGTAAAGCTGGCTGTCGTTGGGGTACTTTGTCACCAATGCAACGGTCCCTAGAGTTTGTTGAGTGTTGCCAAGGGTAATGGAGACACTCCTGGCAATAATTGACAAATACTATAAATAGTTTTCATTTGAGACACAATTCAAGCTTTTTGGTCGATTTTCCCTTATAGTGTGTTTTGTGAAAGTGTTTAGATTTGAATTTTGTTAGCAAGTCAGGAGCTTTCTTTATATATTCGACAAGATGATGGAATGGGATTGGAATGGTGTTTAACATGTTTAAGTGATTAACCTTATGAGTTTTTATGTGTTGAATGTGTGAAGTTGAATAACTACGAGAAAATGGTGTTTTGTAGGTTAAACACGAAGATTGGACGTGTTTTGAGAAAAACAAATAGAGTGGAACTAAAGATCTTAAGAGATGGAATGATAGAGGATTGAATTATAAAGACGTGGGCAAAAACGATGCGTAAAACAGAGCTAAAACGAAAAAGTTATGAAGAAAACAGTTTTGGAAGGAATCTGGCGACCATAAGCTACGGTCAGTCGACCACAGGTCGCGAATTTAGCTTGTTTATTAGGTCCAAAAGATTTCCTAAATCCTAATTCGGGGTTATCATTTCCTTGGACGAAAATGGGGATTAAAGGAGCGAATGTTTGGCACTTTTTACCTGCAACTATCATCATTCTTACCGAATTGAAGATCAAGAACATGAATCCAACCATTTCTCAAGCCAGTGAAGTTCAAGTGACCGAGATGAGCGGCTAATCTCCTAGTGGTTTCCTCCGGATGGAGGATTCTTGTAAGTGAACTAGGTTTATGTGTTTGAACTCCTGTTAGAATCTGGTAATCTAAGCATTCGAAGCTTTTTACCAGTTGATTTGATTTGATTGATTGTAAACAATTGTTCTTGCTTTAATTCTTAATTTGAACTCATTTAATTCCTGAGATTTCTAGTAATTGGGATACCTTTGATAAGGGTTTGGGTTAGCAATTGCAATTGGTAGTATTTGAATATCACAATCAGTTAATCAAATTATACAATTATGTCTATGTGATTGTAAACAATCAAACACGTAACTGAAGTTTGCTTTGAATCTAAAATCCAGAGGAACCATTGTTTCCTCCAATTGTTTACAAACTTGTTTTCTTATTAATTCTTAGTTAATCAAACAACCAAACACCTCGATTTTATACTTTTGCAATTAGTTAATCAGTACTTAATCCATAACGCTTTCACCAGATTCCTCTGGATTGATACCTTAGCTACTTAGGTTAATTAGGTTTTTGCATGACCTATTCGATAGTCATCACAAGATTTAATGGAAGATCTTGATATTATTGATTGTTTTTAGTTTTATTCTTATTTTTCTTAAATTTGTTGCTTATTTCGGGTTCAAACATTAAATCAAATGATGTTTTGTATCTGAATCTTCGTTGGAAACATCACTAGCATCATAGGTCCGGGTTTTTGGGCCTAACAATTGGTATCAAAGCCTTGTTGATCTTGATTTTTTTTACAAAGATTTAATAATTCTTTTTTTTTAATCAGATTCCAAATTGAAATAGATTGATTGTGTATTGTTTTTGGTGAAAAACTCTTGGGAAATTGATTTGGAAGCTTCCTATGAATTCAGTTGAATAATTGGTAGTGTTTGTGAACTGATCTGGGTGATTTTTGGTTGAATAGTAAAAAGGGGGTTACCACAACTAGTTTTGGTGACACTAATCTCGAACATTTGGGGACACTTAGGTTTAGCGACACTTTGTGAAAAAGATGATGACATGTACTTGTTTTTCTAGTTGCTTTTAGTTTTACCGATAGTTACTCTAGCGACACTTAGAGTATCGTCAACTGTCTTCCTGCGACACCCTTTAGCGACATTCCTTAGCTAATGCAAGTTAGCGACTTTGATAGCTAGCCAAAATATTCTTAAGACACTCGCCAAGGACACCTTTTGGCGACACTCAAAGTTTGAGCCAAGTGCTTTGGCGAATCTAGTTAGCGACAATCTTGTGGTTTTCAGGTGACACTCTTTTTTTACAGGCAATGTTCTTCTGTTTTCAGGCAACATTAAGGGATTTCCAAAATGGCAATAAGTGAAATAACTCACTTTGAACTGAAACTGGAACAACATCCCGACTTCCAAAGTTGAAATCAACATGGGAATTCTTTAATTAGAAGAATAGAACCAAAGCATTCTTCAATTTCACCGAGTTCACACAGTGGCACTCAATCATAAATGTTCCACAATGTCCAATGTCGGATGGCCCAGATGGTCAAATACCCAAAATGGATCGTAGCTCATACACCCCAAAAGACAAGGCTTTAATACTATAAAAGATTGCAAGGCACATGGTGCACTTATGATGACTCTTATCACATAAATGAACAACATGTTTGAAGATTGTCGTCATACTCAGTCTTTGTGGGATGCTCCGAGTGAATAATTGGAAGGCACTGGAGATCTCAAAGAACAGAAAAAAGATTTTATTCAGAAAGAATATGACACTTTTAGAATCATAAGGGAAAGAGTTTAACAAACTACATTGCTAGTTAATGGATGTGACCAACAAGTTGAAGAAAGGAATGGCAACTTTAATTAACAGGGACCAGATCAAGAAACTGCTTGACTCACTTCCATAAGAGTGGAGCTTCAATGTATGATGATAAAGAATGATTACATGAATGTAGCCTTAACTATAACAGATCTTCTCAACACCTTTCCTCAACACCTTGAGTGCTTTTGAAATAGATAAAAAGAAGTGAGATGAATAAACATAGCTATGGTAAGAGCACTTCTGGCATGAGTTCACTAAATGTAGCAATTGTCGTTCCAATGATCTGAAAAGATTCAAGTATTTCGATCAAATCTATTTTTCATTGGAATAACGCATATGGGTTCCCACTCTCGCATGATATCTACTGGATCTTCTTTAGGACATGTTCCGCCATCCCCAAGTATTTCTCAATACTCATGCAACATAGCTTCCAAAATGCCAACATAACACAAGGCATTGTTTGGCATGCTTGTCCAGAGTTATGAAACATTGATGGCTAGAGATCTGAAGGGAAGAGGGCTTACCATAGAAGATATGCTTCAAGTTGATCCATATGACATTGATGAGATGGATTTCCATTAGCAAATGGTTATGCTAACTTTTAGAGCAACACAATTTATGGACATAGCTGGAAAGAAAAGGATAGGTCGTCAAATTTTTGGGTTTAATAAGTCAAAATTCAAATGTTCAATTGGAAGCAGTTAGGTCATTTCAAGAAAAAGTGCCCCCAACCCATTGTGAACAATGGACGCCCACCACCTATCATGGTGATAAATGAAGGTCCAAGTACTTGGTTGTGAAGGACATTGAGTGGACTACAGAAGTTCAAAAATCTTAAGATGAGTGATGTAAGGCTTGAATTGCTAAAATTTCTACAAGTTCAAGTTCACATGGTAAATCAAGTGAAATTGTTGAGAATGATTCAAGATATATTACTGGTAGCATGCTCTTGTGGAAAAAGGTGCAAGTGGTATTTCTGGTGGTGATGGTAAGAAGGTTTCTGATAATGGGTCTGGTGGAGTGGGTTTGAAGGAAATTGCAGTTGATGGGTTAAGCAAAGTTGGTTTGGATGTCAAGTCAAGTAGAGTTGCTGATACTGGTGTCAAGAAACGATACAGTGTTGGAAGCCTAAAAAACTGTACAAAGCTGGAGCAAGTGTGAAGATAGATGCAAGAGAGATTTAGGAAGCCCTCAGTGAAGTAGCCTGCGTATGCAACGAGAAGAACAAAGCTATTGCTACGACGTTCTTAGTGAGGTACTTGCTAATCTATGTGCTCTTGAATGTTTTAGATAACTACTTTATTACTACAATTATAATCTACATCTCCTCAATGTAGAAGATAGAACTTGAAAAATCAATGAAGAGATGATAAAGCATGCAATTACCAATCAAACCAAGTATACAGTCTCGTAAAAGGTTGGGTCATGGGAAAGATGCTTTTATACAAGATTTGACGGAGAATTTGATTAATGCTAAAAATGAAACTATTAAACCACAAATAATAGTAGACAAATGGAATCTAAGAAAAAGTGTTCTAAATGATATTGTCGATAGTCGGAAACCTGGTTTTATGAAATTTGGAATAGGGTATAAGGATAGTTTTGGATTTGAAAGAAAACTTTTCCAACGACCACTTAACGATGATTACTCACCTATACCCATACCTCACCTAATGAAGATGATCTTGTTGATACCCATGATAAAACTAATTGTTCTTACAAAGAAAATGCAGGTCTAAAGAGGAGAAGGTTGGAAATGACATGGGGAGTGATGATTGTGATTTAGAAGGATCGGTTGGTTTTGGATATGCTAGCTCTAGTTATGTTTCATCTAATACAATATTTTATGATTCCAAAAAAACAAACTCTTGTATATATTCGTCTAATAGTAGTTGTAATGATAGTTTTAATTCGAATGAAAACTTTATTTCTAGTTCACGTGTATTTTTCTACCATTATTAGATAGAATGGGTTTGGCAAGTTTTTGATAGAAAATATTCCAACATTCTTTTTAAAAGGCGAACAACCTTCAACAAGTGGAGAGAAGATCACTATAATCAGATGACCGTTCATCAAAGGATAGTGAAAATCAAAGCGACTCAGAATTAGACCTTTCAGCTGAATCAACTGGTAGTTCATTTGAATATACAGATCATGATGCTGACAAAAGTCAAATTGACTTAAAAATCAAAAAGAAAAAAATAACTTAAAGATTAAAGCAACAAATGAAGAATGTCAAACAAAAGCCATCATCTCGAACCACTCTAACTAGAAACAATCACATTCTAGACATACTCATTGTTTTAGATGTGGGTTGAATGTGGTTAAAAATTGCAAACAACGTGATTTGAGACATCAAATTAATGACATTCAAGATGGTTTTTTGGAATTAAAAAGAGTTTTTAAATCAATTTACATATTGTTTTTTTCTAAATAATATATTTTCAATGTGATAGAACACTTCGAGGTGGCCTATTGACCGTTGATAGTATGTCGATAATGGATGTTCTCTTCACATGACTAGACTAGAAGATCTTTTGACCGATTTCAGAAAAATCAATGGTGGTTACGTGAATTTGCTATTGATGAAAAAGGAGGAAAAATCCTTGTCCAAGGAAATGTGTCAGGTGGTGCCCTAAACCTAAAATAGTGGCTGATCATTTTCCCAACGAACAATAACGGAGTCTGCGAACACTCACGACGATGATCCTCAGGAGATGATCAAACAACGAAGTTGTCATTTGGTGAAAAGATCATAATCGATCTAGAGCTATACAAAACCATCAGGTGCACCTCGAATAATTCATTGGCGGCCAGAGGATTATGAGGCACGACCTCGAGTTGCCTGTGATATCTGTCAAAATATCAATTGTTAATGAAAGACTGTATTTTTGGCATAGTGCCCAATTTCTGGTGGATTTTCGTGAGTAACTGATACCGGACAGTTAATCAGGAATTAAATTAAACCTGAATAAAGCTGACCAGGGAATTAATTGTTTTTCTATCACAAACGGATTTGTTAAATGTTATTTTTTTTAAATTAAAATGGCTTTTAATTGTGATCCGTTGAATACTTACCAGTGGCATTTTCTGACAGAATAATTATGTTAATCAAACCTCAGTTTTCTTGTAGTTATCGAGCTATCTCGTAGATCTCACGGACGACTTTGTGCACCATAATCAAAAGTTGTTAAATCAAAGCTAAAATACATTAGTAATTGAAACTGATGAAAGGAATCTTAGCCAATGAGGTAGTGGCGGAGTGATTGAGGAAAGAAGTGGTGTTTCTTGTGACCCAGATTCGATTCCCACTCTCCTCATTATTTTCTGCAGCATCCAAGTGAAGAGCGAATATAGGTGGCGCCGGTTCGATTTGGATGGAAGGCGAGGTTTTACCGATTATTCCATTGTCGTGCATTCAGCAGGTGGAGGTCGTGCTTTCGTTCATCTGGGGAGAGCTAAGTGGCTGGCGGTCGTCGAGTAGTCGACCTTGGCCAAAGTGCCCGGTGACACGGTGTTTGACGCCGTTCGTTGTCGTTCAAAAAAATATTGATGAAAAAAAGAATATGAATAAAAAGTGAATAAAAGAAGCAGAAAGGCACACCTAGGGTCTTAGTCAGTGGCGGGTGGGTGTCAATGTCATAAGTTTACCGCCAAAAACCTTCTCCACTAATTTAGCCTACAATGAAAGACAAAGACAAGTTACACTTTATCATACTAATAATCAACTAAACAACACCCTCTCCCTTTCACCGTGTGAACTACATGTTTTTTTCCTTCACATGTTTAAAAGTGTGTAAAGGGATGAACTTCCCTTAGAAAACAAAATTCCTCTCATGCTTATATTTTTTGGATTTTAAAATGTGAAGAAATCAATTAAATGCAAACAAGTTTCTAGTTAGTCATATTTTAATGTATGTACTTGGGAAATATGTCTTAAATTATGGAATATTGAGAAAATAGTTGTTCTTTTTACCTTTTCATAATCGTGTATATTAAAAACACATTTTTCTATAATGTCATAACAATTTTTCTATTCTTTCATCCCATGTTACATATCGTCAGGGCCGGCTCTAAGAATTCGTATACCTTGTTTGAGTTTGAAAAAAAGGTGTTCTTAGGCTTAACGAAATATATCATATAAACTAGTTTTTCATACAACCTAATGCAATAGGTTAATAACTTATCTAAATCATAAAAATAGTTTTGTAAGTAAGTCTATGTTGTCGTTTTTATGAGTATACCCTATTAAAATTTTTGTACATATACACATTTAGTTTTTTTTTTAAATAACATGGCTTTCGAAATATCGCGTCCTGTCCGGTGGTCCTCCCCACCCAACCCAGGGCCGCCCCTACAAATCGTGTATATTATAAACATATTTTTCTATAATGTCTTAACAAATTTTCTATTCTTACATCCCATGTTACATATAAACTTATTAAGATTTTCCATATACAAGAATAAAATATATTTTTCATGTATGATATAAATTAGATTTTAAATCTTAAATGTTTTTATAGTGTGTTGTCATTATCTCTCTCTCCCTGTCTCCTTCTCTCTCTAGCCTTTAGTTGACATCTAGCCATCATCTTCCATCATTAGGGTTCTCTCTCTCTTCCTTCTTGGTGTTCTTGTTGTTTTGTCCTATTTAACCCTAATTCCATGCCAGTCTCCCATTGGTCCTTTTTCATCTTCCCCTTTTTAGCTTCTTCCATTAAATCCAATGCTTCACATCGGCTCCAGTTCCCAAGATCAGACAACCTCAATCTTCTTCTTGTCTTTTGTCTTTTACAATTCCCAAGAAACCAGCACACTCCACGTCATCAAAACCAAAACCTAACCATTTCTTCATCAAGATCAAATCTTTAGAAGCTTTCCTTTTTGCACTAAAGGAAGTTGTTAACTACTTTCTATTCAAGAACAAACCATTTGGTATGAACTCACTTCATTAGGGTTTTCTTTCTTCATGTTGATAACACAATTGTTGATCTTACAACATGCTCATTGCAGTGTATTTGAACAAGATAGTACATATAGTTATGTATCCATTGATCCATATATATTACTAGTGTGAGAAAAAGCATACAAACACAAATTAGTGCCACCTTTGTGTGTGTGTCTGCTAGAATTATGATTTTTTTTTGTAATTATTACATCCCATATTACATGCTACCATTATGATCGCACGCTTCATCTATTTCCTCCTTTATTTTCTTTCTTTTTATCATCAAAGATCAATGATCTGCTTTCCGGTATGCATGTCTGTGATCATAAAAGAATTCATAATATATATTCATCAGTAACTGAACATATATATAGTTAGTTTATATGGGTACATTTCTAGTTTCTTTATCACTTAAGCAAGCTATCACAGTATGTTCTATATCTCAAATCTTTTTTTTTCTTTTCCTTTTGGATCATATGTTGCCGTTCGTCTAACCTAAGCTTATGTTTATGTGAACAATAACTCGTAAATATCATGCACAATTGAACTAAATTAATAGTTTTGTCTGAAATGCGACAGTTTTCTAGTAGTGTACATGTGATACGAGAAATAGATTATTTATTTGGCAAAGTTTTTCTTCTCCTTCATTTGAGGAACTACTTTAGAAGGTATTCGTGCTTCATCAATATTCCACTAATTCGAATGCAGGTGTGTTGCCATATATAAGTGGTGCAATCGAATAATCGATTACGCAAAACTATACAAGTGACATTGTGTATAGCTATTCATTCATCTATATCATATGTTTTCATTTTACAAATATAATTCCTGTTTCATACTTCTTTTTGTATATATTTGTTCATATACTCTCCGTCATTTTGCTGCTAGTTTCTTGCTAGCATGCTGTAATAATATATCATCACCATTCAAAAAAACTTATGTATTCAGGGAGATAAAAATTGTATCTACTACTTGCAAGATTGATAATTTCAAATGTAAGACCTTTCACTTTATAGCATGCAATCTTGAATTTTCATAAGTTTATGTATTCTTGAGTTCATGATTATATGCCTTAAAATTGCATGTATATTAGTGATCTTGAACTTGTCATTCATTCCAATACAAGTCCTTCATCAATTGAACATACTGTTAGTGTTAGCTCATACTCCATCAACAGTTTTATAACACACTTATGAATTATAGTTCTACCCTCTGCCTTTAATTACATGTACAAAATTTTATTCAGTTGCAAAATGAGAATAGTCATTATCTTGTCAACATTTCACCTACTCCCATTCCAATTCCAATTTAGTTTAGAAACACAAAGACGATTACAGACTAATGGCAGGTAGACGGGCAACAAGCTACGCCGCTACCCCCTTCTGAATAGCAAACCCTATCCTGATAGAAGAAAGATAAATAATCATTTTTCAGCAAATCTATTTGATACATTGATCATTAGATGCATGAGTCTGAAATTTACATGGTTGTCTGACTAAATACATGCCATTGTAAATAGTAAATTTGCTTCCAAAACTAAATTCATCTATCAAACCAAAATGGATTGCAGGTTCCAGTTTCTGCGAAAGGAGATATGAACACTTTTTCGCATGTACCTCCTGGCTTTCGGTTCCATCCGACTGATGAAGAACTTGTAGATTACTACCTTAGGAAAAAGATAAATTCAAGAAGGATTGACCTCGATGTCATCAGAGATGTCGATCTTTACAAAATCGAGCCATGGGATCTTCAAGGTACCGCCTGAAATCAATGTGAACCACATTCATGCAATTAACACACTTAAAACTTTTGGTTTTCTAGGGTTTGAGATATATTTTAACTATATGACAACCAATCTTTAGAAGAACTATAATATTGTACAACTTTATGTGGCATTAAAAGATATAAACCTAATATTCTAGTGCATTGTCTTGCTAGCTAGATGTTCACTCTGATTTATATTTATGTCTAAATAGAGCTATGCAGACTTGGTACAGAAGAGCAAGACGAATGGTATTTCTTTAGTCATAAAGATAAGAAATACCCAACTGGGACGCGTACTAATAGGGCTACAGCAGCCGGATTTTGGAAGGCTACGGGAAGGGACAAGGCGATTTACTCGAAGCACGAATTGGTTGGGATGAGAAAGACATTGGTTTTCTATAAAGGTCGTGCTCCGAATGGACAAAAGTCAGATTGGATAATGCACGAATATCGCCTTGAATCGGATGAAAATGCAACCACTACTCAGGTAAGTAGATGTTAATCTTGACAATCAATATAATATTTTCTTGTTTAGGTTAGCTAGTTTGATGAACAGCCCACCATAATTGTCTGCCTTATGTTATATCAGTTAAATCTCGATTCAGTGTTAATATGATATATCTTTTAGTTATCATGTTACATACATGGGAGAGATTTATTCTAAACACTAAATATTACGAGAATACACAAAACAAATTCAAACATACATTTTTTTTAGTTTATCTTTTTTATAAATAAAAGAAAATAAAAAAAATGTAACGTTTATTCGTCTTTCCTGTAATTAAAAAAAACTATATGAACAAAATCCCACACTCCCTTTAGTAAATGTAGGTTATATTAGCTTCAAATGTCTCAGTTACACATATGAAGAAATTGGTGTGATGGCTTTTTATGTAGATAAACATACTTATTTACATGTAAGAACTATTTTTTTTATAAAAATATGAATTATTGGTTAAAATGCTAAACGACTTAGGTTTGTTATTTTTGTTTTCACAATAACTTAGTGTTCTCTAATGATCATCACCAAATATATACATGTACGTACACACATTATCTGATTCAACTAATTTTGTTTTGCCTTTGAAAACAGGAAGAAGGGTGGGTGGTATGTAGAGTGTTCAAGAAAAGATTACCCACAATGAGGAGAGCAAGTGATCATGAATCACCAATTTGGTATGAAGATCATCAAGTGTCATTCATACCAGAGATTACTTCACCAAACCAAAACAATTCTTTATCTCACATGGTGAACCCTAATAATTACCAATACCTTTATGGGTCTTTCAAGAAAGAAATAGACCATCTACAAAATTACCACACCACCTCTGATCACTTCCTACAACTTCCTCTTTTAGAGAGTCCAAAACTGCTCCCTGCATGCAATTCTTTCATGCCCATATATGGTATTAACATAAACCAAAATGAAAGTATCAACTATCAGCCAATTTCACTCACACAAGACCAAAACAACAATATTCATCAAACCCAAGATCAAAATGTAAACAATCAAGTGACGGATTGGCGAGTTCTAGACAAGTTTGTTGCATCACAACTACTTAGCCAAGGTCATGTTCCAACTAAAGAAAACCATTACACGAATATGGAAGATAACGGTTCCCTATTACGCTCACACGATGATCATGAAGGATCAAATTCTGAGCTCATTACACACTAGAACACGCAAGAACACGAAATTTGAGGGTGCTTGAAGAAGGAAAACCTTGTTTTCGAAGCTATTATTGAAAGTATAGACTCAAATTCCAATTGTTATTGTACATAATAAGGATCTAAAGTGCTATATATACATGTAACCTTATTAACGTACGTTTATATCTTGTTAGAAGAATATATGCCCTTAATTAGTGTCATTAAAGTAAATGATAAATGGGGATTATGTATGTAATAACTAAAACAATCAAGGGATTGTTTCGTTAATAGTATTGTAGGCATGGGAGTTTTGATGTGTCTTACTATTACTTGAGATCACTTCATCATGTGATATATGTGTAATGGAATATGTTGCCTATAATCAGACAGCCATATGCATGCGCTGTTTATGTTTTTCTTCTCCTGTTGGTTGGTAATTATTCAACTGAACTTTATGAGAATTTTGTTTACTTTTTAGAATATCTGATATAAAGGGTCTCGACTATATAAAGAAACAAGATGAAACTTGAAGCGTCCAAATAAGGCCCTCAATTTCTTTCTTTATTTTTTTTTGCAGGGCTTGACTACTTTAGATTCACATTATTTATTCTTTTGATCACAACTCACTCATCTTTCAATTTTTCTGTTTGAATTGACTGATTTTATGTTTTTCAAAATTCATGTACAAAAAATGTGTAGAAACACATTCTCACATGTTAGGATTCTAAAACAAATACGAAGAAGCCCATATTTCAGAATAAGCTTATTCTTTCAGTTTTGCAGCGTTCTCCTATCGTCTTTCTTATCTATTGTGTTAGAACAAGATTTTTGCCATAGGCTGTGCGTTGTGGCGGTGACGCTTAATTTGTTTATAGCTGGTGGCACGTTATATCATTCGTTAACCATATGAAAACGCGTGTTTCGAAGTATTTAATCTAACTCAATGTAACCTATATAAGCATTGTGGTTACAATGTATGATGATGACAATAACATGTGGTCCCGCACGTAACATTACACGTTTTTACTTTATTACACACGTTACGTTTGTGACATTAACGTCATTAGACATAGATAAAAAAGTGTATATCTCGGTCGTTGTGGTGTAAAGTCGTAAAAGTAAATCAGATAACAATATAAAGTTGTAAAAGTAATTTAGGGATTAACGTGGTTAAACATAGATACAAAAAATGTATAATAATGTGTTGCATGCTGCGTTGTAAAGCCGTAAAAGAAATTTAAACAAAATGAGGTTCAAATTATTAAGTAAAAAAGTTTGGATGGTCAAACTTATCAGTTAACAAAAGTTAGCAATGAATGTGTATCTTACTTAAATAATAAAGGGTGTAAGTGAATGTGTAGGGGTCTTTTGTTCAATGGCAAAAGCCACCGACCTTTGTTTTTAAGATAGTACATGTTCTGGTTTTAATATCTTATGCGAGAAGACCAACCCTTGAGACTATTAGCTATGGTTTCACTTTCCACACCCTATGAAAACAACCATGTATGTGTCGCATCATGTTCACACGGGTTCCACATATGTGGGTCGTTGTTTTCTACCTTCCACACGTGTGGGAAGTGTCACATGTTTACATCTCACTGCACTACACCACTAACCTTGGTCCCACCTTCTCTTGCCTACATCTTCATGCTTGTGAATTCTTCCACGACCAAACTTCAAACTTCAAGGCCATAATCCATGAGCAATCGGCTTGGTTTCATTGTGTTAAAAGGAAGCCTAGTAGGACCACCTCAACCCACACCCCTCTGTCTCAGAGCGGAATATGTTTCACTCTAATAGTTTAAAATCTTTATTACTTCAAAAACTCTTGTTTGTTTACTTATTTTACTCATGTTTTGATATATTTTTGTTGATACATTTTGTATCTGTAGCTTGTATTTACATTTGTCTTATATGTATTTCAATCTATAAACTCGTGTCTTGTATATGTTAACCTTATGTAAGTTGATCAAGTGATGACATCCTCCTACCAGGCTATCATCATTTGAGCAACAGTTTCTAACATTTTTAGTAACCACCGATAGTGTGTAACGATGTGTTCAATACATCGATAGTCCATGTAGTTATTATATGTATCCATAGTCACTATCAATAGTGACCATCAATGAGATTGATGATGACTATCGATTGATGATTGTGATGCATAGTTACTCTATCGATAAAATTGTTAAGCATCAATGGACTATCGATGTAACTTGTGTCTGTCGATGTAGTGACATGCTGGTATGCAGTATAAATACCATTAGTTGTCACATTGTTTTAGCAGAGAGCACACTCAGAGAGATGGAGAGCATATTTTGGATTTATGTACCGTTACTCTGCTGAAATCAATATTCTGAAACTTTGAAGCGATATTTTTGTGTTATTGATTGTGTTCTTGCTTTGGTTATGTGTAAACTTGGTTTCCGCACTTGTTTATACATTATACAACAAGGAATAGGTGTTTATATGGATCTTATAAGAACCTACAGTTTTATTGAAAACTAAGTTATATGAAAAAGAAATGTTTCATAATATCAATAAATATTTATTGTTGAAAACTTTTTTAAGAAACTAAAATTAACATTAAAATGTTGGCAAAGTATTAACCAAAATTAGTATTTAAAATTTTATTAAATATTAGATATTATAAGTTATTAAAAAAACTAAATTACATGTGTACAATAAAAAACCAATGTTGCATTTTGAAAAAAGTGAATTTATGAAAGTGCAAATTTAAGTGATGCTAGTTCTAAAAGGTTCGATCATGTTTGAATTCGATGTTGCAAATACCAAATAGTGAACTCACTATTTAACAAAACAGAAGAATATTTACTAGTTTTACAAGTCCTTTTATATAAACTACTAGTTTAACAATTTTTTTCATACTATAGATATGGTGCTATGTTTCTAGATATATATTTACCATCATACAAAGGAAATGTAGTATGCTTATAACTAAAGTGTCCCTCCACACATATAGATAGGGTTGGGTTTGTGTGTGTGTGTGTGTGTGTGAGAGAGAGAGAGAAAATGTGATGATTATATATGCTAACATTTTTATCAACAGACCTTTCCTTTGAAGGGATTGCGAAATTATAATGTTACTTTTAACAAATTTGACCTTGCCGTGTGCCAAAAGTGATCTATTAAAATACTAATAATGAAATGTTACTTATTTCTATCTAAAAAGTGGACTTTATTTTAGTCAACAATATATATTGTCAAAGCTAATACAAAACCAAATTAATCCACATTTAGCATAGACAGAGCTACTAAGAAATGAATGATTGTGGTAGAAGTAACTTCAAACATATATTATAATCGATTTGTACATTATATAGCATATCAGTTTCAAACACATTATAATCACATAAAATAAAAGCAGGCTTATATATATAACATACTAGCTAACAAATATACAATTGGTACAAGTCTTTTTACTCAAATTGTGTCAACTTATTCATACCAATTAATATCTAAAAGTATTAAACAAAAAATTAAGTTACATAGGGTTGCATGAAACTAGGAAGGGGCGACCGCTTGGCGTCTGGAGACATGCAATCGTCCGAGTATTGAGTAATATAAGTTAGATTGCTAGACTAGGTTGTTTCCATGAAGAAGATAAGAGATCGTATTACAACTGATAATTTTCTAATTCCTTCCCATGTTGCAATGCCATAAAATGACACATATTTGATTTTCAATATTACCTTCACATCGTGATCAATTCTTCAATCTAACTTCTATTCATCTTAGACCATCTTGGTCAACATCTATGCTACGAGTGTCTTAAATTAACACATTACTTTGGTTGTCCTTAAATTTCGACTGTCAAAATCAAGGACAACCAAAGTAATATGTTAATTGTCCATTTCCATCCTTGTAATGCAACATCCGCAAAGCGAGTGCTAAGACTATCTCCAATACTATGAGTGTCCTTAGTCGCCCTTAGCTGCCACGTCATCTAATACATCATTTTCTTTCAAATCCTTAAAAATCCTTATTTCATCTCCAACCCTATAAATATCCTTACCCGTTTTAATTTTCACCACATTACTTACCCACTACACAAAATATATAAATAAAACATTTTTTCTTTTACTTTGTGCCCACCCACATACAAATACTAATATAATATCAATATAATGGCACAATAACCCAAAATTATCATGTCTTTGCTAAAGAATATTGAAAGAAGTATGGATTAGGATTAATGGGCCTGTAGATTTGGACAACTCCACCTCATCTTGGGCGGCAATAGTTCGGACAACATTGGAGTTAACCTTTCCACATCAGCTTCCATTTCTATGTTCTCCTTTTTCTCTTACGTTCTCTTTTCTGACTCACTTACATTGAACTCTCTCTCTCTCTCTCTTTATCCTTCACTGCCCTTCATTATAGATCATTTCACCTCTCTCTTCCATCTACATCTACATCATTAACCTTATTTCTTGATTTCTATCTATGGGAAGGATGGAGATAGTCTTATTTATTTTTACAACGATTGATCCAATCATGACTTAAACCGTGTGTTGTGAGGCTTTAACCCCACAACTCCAATGGACACGTAGATCAAGGGGCGTGGAAAATGGGGTTGAACACTACTAACAACTGGGTTTGAAAAGGCATGAGGCAAGGGGCTCATTTGGGCCTTAAGGTGTGAGACATTTTTGAAGTTTTTTTTTTAATATCTAGTCATCTCAACCAAAATACCACGTTTCATATGTAACTCCAATAAAGCTCCACAATAGTCAACAACCCCTAAAGCCCAATGGAGGTAGAAAAACATGTGTCGACGTGTCGCCTTCATGGGGACATGTAGTAGCACTTTTCCCATTTAAAGCCTGTTTAGAGCCCCTTTATAAAGTCACACAACGTACAACCTTAAGCGGGCCACATCCCTAACCCTCTTTTTGTTTAAAAGAATTTGTGGCTTTATGTAATACTAATTTTATAATTTATAATTTAAAACTGAAGAAATTGTATTCAATTTAAGATCCACTCTATGAATTCTGTATAAAATATACCAATTGGTATTTTCAGTTCTATATATCATTAATAATAAATATACCTTTTTTATAAACCTTTAGATGTATGTGATGTTTAATTATCGATTTTATCAAACTTTAATTTACATATTGTGTGGAATATATGATAAAAAATATTTATTAAATCAAGTAATTTGAGTTATATAAAAATTGTAGTTTATTATATTTATTTATAGTATATTGAAAATACATATTTATTGAAAAGGCAAATTTTGTTATGAAATCTATTATATATAATAAACATGAAAGATATCGCTGATGTTGCACAATACTAGAGCCTCTCAATTTCACTTTTGGCTCCAAAATGTCGGGTCCCCTTTTTTCCTTTAGCGTAGAAACGAATACCCATATTATGACCCGGATATAAAACCTTCTAAACACTTTTTTTTTTTCGTAAAACCTTTTTTCAGTGAAACCCTAGCGGCCTCCCTGACCGTTTTCTCCAAATCTATGATTCCAGGTCCATTCGTTCAAGATTTTCAGACCATTTCAATCATCTACAACCACCACACAGTTATCATCTGTAACACCTCGTATCTTCGTATTTCTATTTTGAAAATGTCCGTATTCGTATTCTAATTTTAGAAACCTTACATTCGTATTTTAATTTTAATATCGCAATTCGAGGCGTTAATCATAATAAAATTCATATTTTATACATATTTTTTTATTCACACAACCGATCATTTAAATACGTATTTATACGCAAGACGACACAATTATATGTATAAATACTTATACGCACATTCTCAATACTTGAATTATACTTTTATAGTTTTTATATAATCAATTACATAATATATACTCAAGAAATACCAAGACCAATCATCTTTTCCACCTCATCACTCATCTTCCACTTTTTTTAACAAATCATATTTCACCCTTTTTCCACGTCCTTTCTTCACCAATCATCTTTTCAATCATCTTTCACCTTTTTTAACCAATCATATTTCACCCTTTTCCATATTCTCTACCTATAAATACTGACCTCCTTCTACCATTTTCTACACACCATTCTTCTCTTCATCTCTCTGGTTCTCTCAATATCTCTAAATCAAGAATTCTAAGAATTCTAAAAAGACACTAAGTGTTCCAACCATGCTTCTCTCAACCTCTATACTTCTCTCAAATCTTTCAAGCAAGGTAGAGAACTCTAAAGTTCTGAAAGAAAACACTAAGTGTTTTAAACGAAGCTTTGAAGCTCCAACCTCCAACTTTTCACGGAATCATCAAAGGAAACTTTGCAAAACTGTGAGCATACTCGACCCTTTTTACGCTTCAACGCATTTTTGGTGCAACATGTATACAAAATCTACTTTACGCAATCGATTATAATTAAATACTCAAACCACCGAATACGTTCATTGTTATACTTAGGTTGTTTATGCTTGTTAGTTTCAACTTGTAATCTCATGATATTGTTATGCTTAGATTGTTATGCATGCTAGTTAAGGATTTTAATTATATACTATTTGCTATGCTAAGTTGTTTATGTATGCTCGTTCTTCTTGAATATAAAATGCCATGTGGATTTGAGACAAACTTTTATGCGTATACTTATATTCAAACTTGTATGCTCGTCAGTTCTTTTGTACTGATCCATGCTTTTATTACATGTTGCAGGATTGTGACAGATGAAACTAGTAGGATTGCCTAGAAACGCATTTAAATTTTAATGTTCGTTGTATTGTAATTTATTTTCAATCCTGTTGTATCTCGATTCCAGTTCTTGTACAAAAATCATTTTAATGAAATGAAATTATTTATTTGAACACTTATTATACATTCTTCATTTTAAACTTGTGGTGTTCCTAGTTCAAGCAACGTAAAAAGCAATTATTAAATACTTGTCAGAATTAGTGTTATGAAGTCTCTTGCAATCTCGTTTTCGTCTCATCTCGATACTTCCGCCATCGGTTGGGGTGTGACATCATCTATGATCCATATGATTCAAGCATCATGTAAGAAATGTTTTTCTTCATATTTTTAATCATTTTGTTAATATGTTGAATCTTAATCCGTTTTTAAGCGACTCGAAGATAGAATGCCGTAGCCACCGCCTCCGGCGATGACGGCTAGGTTTCCGACGAGTTGATCTAGACCAAGTCGCTATCTTTGTTATCGAATCGTTGTGTTTTCTTCCTCACAGAGTTTCTTCTGATTTGAAGGTGATGTATATTCTATATCTATATTTTTATTTTCTTATCTTTTTTGCTATGAACAAAGAAATCCTTAGATGTATGATCTGGGGTTTTGAATTCTTCAAACAAATCTCCTTGAATAGTGTATTGTCTATTGATTGCTCAGATTTGGGGTTCTACTTTGTATTCTTCATATTAGGGTTCTTTTACATGGTTAGGGTTCTACTATGCTTTTCTATTTTTCAGAAATCTTTGTTTGTACTCTCGTTGATTGCTAGAATTTATTCTATATTTCAATTTAGGGATTTGTAAACATTCGAATGTTCAATTCATGGATTAAATGTAGAAGAGGCATCAAAATCCTATTATGATACTTTTAGTCAAGTAATTAAAAGTGGGTTTTCTTCATATGCGCTTTATGACTCTGTATGCCATCAGGTATGTTTTTTTATTTTTGGGAATTTTACATATTTGTTGAATCTTTTAATATATGCGCTTTAACTAGAGGTGGCAAGATCTTTGCCGGTTGGTTAACGTTTATTGTCGGGTTGACCTAGGAAGCACGTTATATCCATTTTTTTTAAAACCATTACAAAAATAATGTATGTGTTAGTTAAGGTTACAGCAAAAGTTGAAGTCATTCAATAAAACCATTTAGGAGGTTTTCGACATAGTTCGGACCACATTCAACCCCTTTGATCTTTTCTCCATTGTTTTCATTTTCCATCTTTCTTTAACGGCATTTAACATGTCCTTCCAGTTACGTATTTTGTTCCATATTTTCAAACTACCGTCAAAAAAACAATTTGTTAAATTGACCAGAAACCAGGTCATTTATGACATAAGAGTTTGTGACAATTGAAATATGTTTACAGTTTAAATAATTTGGGGTTGCGGTTGGATGTGGATGGCAAGCATTTCTTACATATGTGAATGTTGGATGTTATTATGTGGTTCGAGTGCCACTTGGTTCTTTGCCGGCCTTCATGTTTAACTTTGGTGTTATGGTATGGCAATAATAATAACTGTTTCCTAGATAAATTAAGCATTTAACCTTACTTTATGATGTAAATTGAATATTTAATGCTCTATTTATTACTTTATCGGCAATTATTGGCCGAAAAAAATAAAAGATTATTATGAAAATTTGACCGGTTGGATGGTAAACGACCTTTGATTGAAAACATTATGCAGAGAATATGGTTGGATCTGGTCGGCGGTATGACAATACAGCCGCTTATTTTACTATGGGTTATTTTCGAATAAATTGGAACAAAGAGGTATCGTTTTTTAACTAAAAATTTATGGGATTTTTTTATATTGATTCTTGTAATAAAAGTAAATACTTTGCAAAATAGTTTATTTTATGGGTGCAGCTTCAAAGGAAATTTATGGAATATCATACTTTACTAGACTTTACTGATTATATTTTTATCAAAATATTTTATTTGTTACATGTTTAAAAAAAATAAAATCCACCTATAAAGGTACCAACCGTTAGCAATCTGTAAAATGATTGAAAAGTTAGTCAATGAAATTTCATGAGAAAACGGGTTCTCGGTAAAAGGCTCTTCTTAGTTAATATGGGTTTTGTATGACATTTGATGATGATTCCAGTTGGGTTTATTAATTCTGATCGATAATGTGCAATTTCGGAGTTATCTTACGCTAATTAGACAAGAAAGAGAGATTTAAGGAAATAATCAAGCTGAAGTTGATGCTTCAACAAGCTCGCTTTGGTGGGACCATGCGTGATCGATATGCCTCCTTTGTAAGCCCATCTTCTCATATGTTAGTTCTTTTTTTTTTTTTTAATTTGGTGCTGCAAAAAATGTCTTTATCCTTTGAGTTTCTGACCAAATTCTCTATATCATTGTCTCCTCTAACTTAGTTGTTTTGGTATTTGTTTAATAAAGAAACACATGCTAATTTGGAAGCTAAGATGTTGTCCTTTTAAGTTAATGTGATTTCATTTACAAGTTCACTTTAAAGCGTTTGATCCTTGGAGAAGTATTTGATGGTTACGGTAAGGGCTAAAGTTGAAAAAAAAAAATAACTATATGCTAACAGTTTTAAAACTAAAAAAGCTTTAGAGTACTTTTTCTATGCTTATTTCTTAACGGAGACTATATTGTATCGTTTAGCAATAGTGGATTAGATTAGATGTATTCGGTAATTATGTGTGAATTTGCCAATAGTATATTAGATTCTGTATGAATTTGTAAATAATTTTAATGCAAATTTATACTAAGTTCCAATTTTAGGTTGTATTTTATTTGTGGTTTTTGTTTATGTTAAAAATCGATTTTTATAATAATATTATACAGGAGCTTAATAGGTTATAAGCACCGGAAAGATATTACTTCGTACAACTTCTGTCAAGGTCAACTCATTTCCATTTTAGAGACGACTGTGGTCAGTCTTACAAGGTTTGGAATTTTTTTATGAAATGATTATTTAAAAAAAAGTATGTGTATGGATAATATTACATCATTTGTTTTTGAAGTTTAAAATCAATGAGTGGAGTTATTTTTAGATGTTGGTAATATTATTTAATTCTTTGGATCATTAGATTTCATCTTCATTAACTTTTATATGTTTAAATATTATTGTCTTGCTCTATGGATTATAAACACCATTCATAACTAAATCCATTCCTACTTCAATGGGTTCGGCATCTGTACATCATTGTTGGAAATATTAATGGTGGGAACATACAAGTTGATATGTTTCCTCCATTCCACATTGGTGGGAAAGGTAAAAATTGAGTGTCTTATAATGGATTCCCCCTTATGGACCTTCAAAGTGTTAGATGGGTTGAGAAGTGGGTCAAGCCCACACGTGTGCCGAGCCGAGCCGAGCCGAGGCGCGAGCTCGCAAATGGGCGCGTTTGAGGCGCGAATGGGCGCGTTTGAGGCGCACGTACGCATCGTCGCTAGGAGCTGAGGAGCTTATATTTTTAACTAGGGTCCGGTTCAGGTGCGTTGGTGCTGTGGATCGAGATCGGATAAGATAAGATTGGGATAGAGATGAGTTCGAAACTGTGGGGGTTATTTGTATTAATTCGATTTCGAGTGGTTATCTATAGATAACTGAATTCGAAACTAATTGATAATGGTTATCTCATTCCCCGTTTTTCTCATTCTCAGTATAATCTGAACCTATAAATAAAAGCCTCCTGCTACCCATTCCACACACAATTTTCGTAGCCCTCCTCTCTGGTGTTCCTGGTTCTTCTCTAGCTTCTGCGTTTTCTGGTTTCCATTGCTGTTGGAATACCAGATCAGTTCTGCATTAAATCCTGGGAGTTTACGCTGCAGCTCACAACAATACGAGCGCGTAAAATCCTTTAAGGACAGGAATCATCCGTGCAGTTCAAGAATCTCGGTTTCTTAAATCGCCAGGTTGGTTTTAGTTTTTGCGTGTTATTTAAATTCGTCCGATAACGGGACAGTCTCCTTCTACCTTTCTTCAATCAGTTTGTTCAAGCTGGAATAAACTGGTTTGGCCAATAACTCGGTAGTTAATAATAAAATAATTAATTTTCTGTTTTATTAAATTGTTTTCAACAATCTTAAAGGATTTTATTTTTTGTGTTTAATCAATAGAATTAATGGACGGTGAACTACCAACAGCTAATCTGAGATTCATGAATCGAGAGTTTGTCAAGTTGGACAGATTCGATGGCCAGAACTATACCCGTTGGGCGGACAAGGTTAAGTTCATGCTCGTTGTGCTGAAACTCTACTATATCCTTGATCCAAGCTTGCCCGCAATCCCTGATGACCCTCCTCTTGAGGCTGGAGAGGTCCCGAATCAAGATTTGGCTAAGCAAAGACTTGTCCGTAAGGAAGCTGAAGATCTTTGCCTTAGCCACATCAAGAATTCTCTTTCAGATCGTCTCTATGATTTATACGCGCCGATAACAAGTGCTAGAGAATTGTGGAAAGCTTTGGAAGATAAGTACAAGGCTCATGAAGAAGGTACTAACAAATACCTTATTTCCAAGTACTTAGACTTTCAAATGGTTGATGACAAGTCAATCCTGGAGCAAGTGCATGAACTCCAAGTTCTTGTTAACAAATTGACTGCGCTTTCTATTCCACTGCCAGAAAATTTTCAAGTAGGGGTCATTGTTGCAAAACTTCCTTCTACTTGGAAAGATTTCTCAGAGAGAATGATGCACAAGTCTGAGGACTACTCTTTGGATGAACTGTTGAAGCACCTTCGAATTGAGGAGGAAACGCGCAAAAGGGACAAAAGAGGTAAAGTTGGATCGAGTGTGAATCATACTGTTGGAGGATCTGGGCAAAAGGGAAAAGGGGCATCAAAGAATAGAAAGTTTACAGCACCAAAGAAAAAGAAATTCAAAAAGTCACATCAAACGACCAACCATCAACCAAAGAGATCGGGTAAATGTCATGTTTGTGGAGAAACCGGGCCTTATGCACGAGAGTGCTCTCAAAGGAAATCTGGATCTACGGTTGGTTCTACAAGTGTTGTTGATATTGAGAAAGTCACCAATCTAGTGGCTAATGTGGGTCTTGGAGATGTTAACATGATTTCTCAATATACACGCGTTATGGCATGTAGAGGATGGTTTTTGGATTCTGGAGCCACTGTTCATGTTTGTGAGAATCGTGGCTCGTTTCTGACTTATGGTCCTGTTCCTCAAGGAACAGTGGTGGTATGTGCTGATGGACATCGAGTGGAAGTTCGTGGTAAAGGCACAGTGCGACTAAACTTTAAAGATGGTCAAACGGTTACCCTTCAGGACGTGTTGCATGTTCCGGTATCACCAACGGTCTTGTTTCTGCTGATAAGTTTAATCGTAATGGGTACAAGCTAGTTCTCAAGAATCTCCGTGTGAAGTTTTCTTTAAATGACATCTATGTGGGTCAAGCAAAGAACACGGGTGGAATGTATCGCCTTGACCTAGTTGAAGATGGAATTGATGAAGAAGAAGACTCGGATGAAAGTGGCGTTTCAGTGATTGATGGGTTTGGGAATGAAAGTGATAGTGGTGATCGTGGTAGTGATAGTTTTTATCAATGTAATGCAATTGGTTTTGATTTGAATGAAATTATGTCTTCTGATTATATCGCTTGTTCAATTTCTTTATGGCATAAACGTTTAGCTAATACAAATATTAAAAACATTGAGAAAATGCAAACTAAAGGTTTATTGAAATTAAAAGATAAAGACTTTGAAAAATGCGAAACTTGTGTGAAATCAAAATTCACAAAGAAACCTTTTCCAAGTGTCCATAAACGTAATACATCACTACTAGAACTTATTCATTAAGATATTTGTGAACTGAATGGAGTCCTTACTCGTGGGGGTAAGAGATACTTTATCACTTTCTGCGATGACTTCAGTTGATACTTATATGTTTATTTATTGCATTCAAAAGACGAAGCTTTTGAGGCATTTAAAATATATAAGGCTGAGGTTGAAAAACAAAAGGAGAAACGCATTAAAATTTTTCGCTCGGACAGAGGCGGAGAATACTTTAATCGAAGATTTGATGCATTCTGCGAAGAAGAAGGCATCATACATGAGAGAACTGCACCATATACTCCCCAACAAAATGGTTTGTCTGAGAGAAAGAATCGAACCTTGGTAGAGATGGCTAACTGTATGTTAAATCAATCGGGTCTACCTCGTAATATGTGGGGGGAAGCTGTGTTAACCGCATGTTATGTTCACAATAGGATCACTAGTCGTGTGATACCTACGAGTCCATATGAGTTGTGGAAAGGAAGAAAATCAAACCTAGAGTATTTGAGGCTTTGGGGGTGTCTTGCCTATTATCGCGTACCTGATCCCACTCAACTATGGAAGCTGAGTTCATAGCACTAGCTGCGGCTGGTAAGGAAGCAGAGTGGATTAGAGATCTACTTACGGACATCCGTTTGTGGGATGTTCCAATGCCGTATATTCCCATGTATTGTGATAGTGAGCCCACACTATCTAAAGTATACAACGCAGTGTATAATGGGAGGTCAATACACATAGGTCTACGACACAATTATGTGAGACAACTTCTTGAAAGTGGTACCATCAAGGTTGTCTATGTTAAAACGAGTAAGAACTTGGCTGATCCGTTTACTAAACCTCTGACGAGAGATTTGGTAGTGAATACCGCGAGAGACATGGGTCTAAAACCACAATAGAATCGTTAATGATGGAAACCCAACTTGAACTTAGTGCTCCTATTTCTCAAGTTTAATGGGTAAAAACGAAGTCACTTAACTATAGAAGGTACTATCAATTTTTGATAGATCCATGTGAGGTATGATAGTGCGTCGTTGCCGAGAACAAGGGTGAGCTAATGCTCTTAACAAAGTTTTGGAGGCATCCAAGCAACGTGGATGATGTAAAACTTTGCCTATATGATCTAGGGGTGGTGCCGCCTTGAGTGAAGATAAGTGGTTTGTCTTCTAAAGGGTCATGAAAAGGATTTATAGCGCATGGCCATATTCGCGCTCAGTGAGAACGCAAAGTCGGCCGGTGATGTGTGGGGGTAAACCGAAGGGGGCTATCAGGTTAATGGTTTAATTCCATAGGACACCATCGAATCTGTCTCTTCTTGTTTATCAACATAAACTGGGTTTAATCTTCGTGACACCTAGTGACATCATCTGTCTAAGTGAAAGGAAACATTCCAACTTGGTGGGGGATTATTGGAAATATTAATGGTGGGAACATAAAAGTTGGTATGTTTCCTCCATCCCACATTGGTGGGGGGGTGAAAGTTGAGTGCCTTATAAGGTATTCCCCCTTATGGGCCTTCAAAGTGTTAGATGGGTTGAGAAGTGGGTCAAGCCCACACGCGCGCCGAGCCGAACCGAGCCGCGAGCTTGCGAATGGGCGCATTTGAGGCGCGAATGGGCGCATTTGAGGCGCGAATAGGCGCGTTTGAGGCACACTTTGTACTTCACACGTACGCATCGTCGCTAGGAGCTGAGGAGCTTTTATTTTTAGCTAGGGTCCGGTTCAGGTGCGTTAGTGCTGTGGATCGAGATCGGATGAGATAAGATTGGGATAGAGATGAGTTCGAAACTGTGTGGGTTATCTGTATTAATTCGAATTCGAGTGGGTTATCTATGGATAACTGAATTCGAAACTAATTGATAATGGTTATCTTATTCCCCGTTTTTCTCATTCTCAGTTATAATCTGAACCTATAAATAAAAGCCTCCTACTACCCATTCCACACACAATTTTCGCAGCCCTCCTCTCTGGTGTTCCTGTTTCTTCTCCAGCTTCTGCGTTTTCTGGTTTCCATTGCTGTTGGAATGCCAGATCAGTTCTGCATTAAATCCTGGGAGTTTACGCTGCAGCTCACAACAATACGAGCGCGTAAAATCCTTTAAGGACAGGAATCATCCGTGCAGTTCAAGAATCTCGGTTTCTTAAATCGCCAGGTTGGTTTTAGTTTTTGCGTGTTATTTAAATTCGTCCGATAACGGGACAGTCTCCTTCTACCTTTCTTCAATCAGTTTGTTCAAGCTGGAATAAACTGGTTTGGCCAATAACTCGGTAGTTAATAATAAAATAATTAATTTTCTGTATGATTAAATTGTTTTCAATAATCATTGCTATATCAGATGCACCATTGGTACCGTATAGTATCGACACCATTGTTTATTCTATATTTTTAAACACTTATAATTTGGTTGGTTCATTTTGTAGAGGGGGCTTGATTTAGTAAGGTAAATGTTTTGGCTATTTGAAGGATATGCATCTTCAAATGGATTCGACTATTTTTAAATTGTATTTTCACTTTGTCACTTAATTTATGTAACATGGCACTTTGTTTATATTTTTTAATACACATAATGTTTATCTAAATAATTTTCTCCAACCCAGGAAGCAGTCCCGGGTGATAACCAGTATTAATGTAAAAGGTGGGACCAGTTTTAGGAACAAATGTATTGGTATGATTTTTATTTAGAAATGAAATGATATCATGTATATATAGTATGGGCATCATTACATAAATTCCACCACATATTAATCAACTATTTTAATGCGATTACATGATTAATTTCTGCAATTTGTTAATTGTTGTTGATTGTTCTGTTGCAATTTGCTAATTGCTGTTGATTGTTCTGTTAATTTGTTTGTGATTGATTAGATCTTGACGTATACCCTAACATCCAGGGCGTTAAGAGTAACATAGCACGTTAAATGGCGTTGCAAACCACTCCCTCCGTGTGTTAAAGGGTGTTAAAGAATTATATGTTAACAGCATGTTAACAGACTAAGTTATTTTTTTTTTCTTTTTTTAAGCTAAAAACTATTAAAAATAGAGTTGGTAGAAGTTAATGAAATTAAACCATTTTCTTATGGTGAGGTGAAGTGAAATAGAAAATTATAAGTGATGTGACATCTAGATAAACTAGAAAGGTAAAGTATACTCTAAAGCCTTGCACAAGTCAATCGGTACTAAAGTTGCAATTTTTGGTATTCCTCTCTTTGGTTGTCTTACATGTAATTGCTATTGTCTATTTAACGTGATGTTTTTTACTATTAAGTGTCAAACATTATGGATTTTTTTTATTATTATTCTTTTACTAACATTTCAGCGTCCCGCTAATAAACATTCTAGTAATAAACAATAGTTCATTAGTTGATAGCGTTCAAGTGTTAAACGTATTGTTACAGGGTTAAGTGTTAAAGGAGGAGGATTATAACAAAAAAAAATGTTGAGCCCCCATAGATAACCGTCACCTCTAGTAGGAATAGACACTTTTGTGACACGAAGTTCTCTTAAAAGTGTTAGTAAACCCTAAGAGGTATACATGAACCAGCACTTCTAAACATTTCCTTGTAGTAAGCATGCACACCTCTAGTCATGACTCGCAAGACTTGTATGGGTATACGTTCGGTGATAGTAATTGGGGTCGCCGTAGCATTTATGTAGGCGCATACACTCAAAGATTGGTCTAACATGAGTGGTAATAACTAATTGAGTGACATTAGTGATTACAACAAGCATCACTTCTTTTAAAACGGCAAACACAACAAGCATCAGTTGAATGACAAGTAAAACTCACATTGACATTAGTGTGCTAGATGGCACCACTTTCAAGTAACCATACTCTACAGCATGAGTGTGCGCACACCCACGAGGCATTTTAAACATTTTAAGGAGTCTGGTTTAGCAGTTTAATATATATGCACGTACCAGAGAATGACTGTGCTGAATTCAGGAATTTTTTCTAGAGGGTTTTTTTTGTAGATTCTCACTAATACTCAGTAATTTTTTATCAAATTATACAAGGTTGCTACTATTTTTTTCCGGGAGTTTCTGGGAACCCCCTGGATCCGCCCCTGGAGCCATAGGTGATCTACGTTGAGTACCAAATCGATCACCAAAGCTAAAACATAAACATTTAGCCTTGGAATAAATGTTGCCTAGCTAGTTAGAAGTTTTCAAGAAATATGAACACAAACATGCATATATAGATCAGCTCTCTACTATTGTTTTCGGTTATCAAACTCAAGCACTCAACTTGCTATAACTTTGTACATTATTTATGCTTAAACGTAACAGATTAACTAAAACCTTCAAGAAAACACGACTATAGAAACGACTATAGAAACTCAAATAAATAACCGACAATATAATAGAAACATAACAGAAAGTACGTACGTACTCTAAATGGCGAGCAAACAACGCGGTGAAGGTAGAGAACAACAGTTGGAGCCCATTAAGCCACTAGAGAATGACAGAGAACTTTTGTGACTGGTAGCTAGTTGTGAAGATTTGGAAGTCAAAGTGGATATAGAACTAGTGGATATATATGCATGTATAGAAGTCAAAATGAAGAAGTCAAAATGAAGAAGTCAAAATATGGTGGGGGATTCAACATCCAAGTTTGAATATAAACAAGCAACATGTGTACTCATTGAAGTTGTCTTGTGAATTCAAGGACCCTCATGCAGTCTTTGGGGGGCACATAGATGCAGGTTGACCAGAGGGAGGTATCCTAGGATAAAAGTAGTATAAAGTATATTCCAATTATAATAAACTTAAGAAAGAAGCAGAGAAAAAGAGAAAAGGAATCATAGCAACTAGCAAGTGTCAAGTGATCATAATGAAAATATTAAAAAACTATCAAACAAATTAAGGAACAATATTTAAGTTGTGCAATAATATTTTACAAACCAAGTTAACTATACCATGATGTTGCAAACTTTGGCCATATCCCTATTAATGACTACTGAGATTTTGTCACAAGATTGCACTTGAGAGGAATAAAATTGCTAGAGTAATAAGGTAGCGTTTGATATGAAGAAATAAGATAAAAATAGATAAAGAAAGACTAAAATTATGGGTTTGTTAGACTAAAAGACTAACCTATGAAGCAAGAGTATATCCTATTGACAGTCTTTGATAGTGTATATTAATATTTGTTAAGCATAATCTCTAAAGCAAATTGCATGAATAAGATTGTTAAGTTGCACAACTTTTAGGGTTTTAAATAAGTCGTGTTTGCGGGTCTAACTTGACAAAAACCGATATTTTTTTACACGACAGGAATCACAAAAATCTTGTTAAATATATAAACCCAAAAATGACATGAATATTTGTGGGCTGACATAAAAAGCACATGTTTAACCTGATTTATTTTGGAATAATGGATTTTAATAATCTCAACTATTGACATTTGGCCAGCAACGGTTCCAATTTCAAAAATTCTCACCGGTGGTCTCATCTATTAACATATTGACCTCCAATGGACCCTGACTAACAGAACCCTAACACCGTCAGTCTCCGATCGCCGGAAAAACGTTCTTGGCCGGAAAACTCTTTTTTTGACCGGAAAACTCAACATTTGCGTCCCAAACCTCTTAGAAAACTTATTACGGACCTTTAGAAACCCTTTTCTAGTAAAAGCCTCAATTCGCCGTAAAAATCCCTTTTCGCCGGATACTTATTTTTGGCCGGAAAACTCAACTTTTTGGCCAGGAAACTCAAAGTTTTCATCCCAAATCTCTTTGTAACCACAGATCGGACCTTTAGAAATCTTTTTCTGGCCAAAAACGTTTTTCCGGCGACCGGAACCTAACGGAGTTAAGGTTCTGTTAGTTAGGGTCCATTGAATGCCAATATGTGAAAAGATGGGACAGTCATTCGGAATTTTTGAAGTTGGGACCATTGTCGGCCAACGAGCAATAGTTAGGATTATTAAAATTCATTATTCCTATTGTTATTTTATTATTATCATTTGTGCATATTAATAAATGTAAAATCACAATTTTACAACAAAAAATACAAATGTATATAAAACAATTATTTTTAATTATAAAATTTTATGTCAATTTCTTTTTCAAGTTATTAATTATAGTATGAAATACGCAACCTGATTAATTTATGTCATAAAACACATTTTGAAAGAAAAAAATAAAATGTAGATGGATTAAATAGGTCAACCCAGCAACCCATTGGGTTGACATGAATATGGCTTGTAGACTAAACCAAATTAAAACTTGTAAATGTAATTTTAGTTTTGTGTTTTATCATAAATACGCACAACTCACTTTAAGAAATACGCACAACTCACTTTATTTTTATTCATTGTTTGCTTAGGTAAATAAATTTTAACATTAGGTTTACTTTGGTGAATTTAAGTTTCATTATAACTGGTCTAACTTTTTTATTTGTCTTCGTGAAGAAACGTTTGAGACATTTTGTGTAAAGTAAAAGTACAAAATTATAAATAGTTTACGAAATTAAGCACAATATATATTCAACGAGAAATTAGAATAGCATAATTTTTACAGAATGGAAGGGAGTGAATGCTTGGATATATTGATGGACAGGAGTGGAAGATAATAAAAACCGAATGATGAGATTCTTATGAATGTGCTTGTTTGTAGAATAAGTTACCATCATTTGGTCACAAATTCCCATGTGGTTTCTTATCATCGTGGATCCTTTCTTCACGCTTTATTCCACCATATATAAAAAAGGAAAAGAAAGAAACGTTTTAAACTGCTTATCATATCGTTATTTTTGTAAATCAAGAAACTAACTTATGATTATCTTGCGTGTAATTAAATTTTATATCTAACTTATGATTACCTTGCATGTAATTAAATTCTATATCCGCTAATAAACACTTTTTACGGTCAGAAAGACACGAAGTACGAATTATCGAAAGTGTCCTAATAAATTGGTCTATTGGTTAGTCACTTGTTTCTCTTCTTGAGGTCTCCAGTTCAACTCCCACTAGCATCATTTTGAAGGACATTAGTGGTGGCAATGAAGTTTAGAACCAGGCTTCTATGGAGGTCGCCAGTTCGAAACTTAGCCGAACCGGGTTTTACCGCAGTGGGCCTTCAGGCAGGCGGATTTTCCCCGGAACAGGTGGCTTGGTGGCTCGGGTGTACATCCAACTCTGACCGTTATGGAGGAGGGGATTCATTTGCTCGATTGAGGGCATCCCAGGAGGCTTATCCAGAGATTTAGTTGGCCGTTAAAATTTTTTTATCGAAAGTCATCCATAAATGAAACCGAACACAAAGGAAAGAAGAAATTACAATTATGAATTTTGTCGTTGATACGTTTGTTAATAAGTAACATATTACCGTGAGAGTAGAATCAGTAGATTGCTCAAGAAGGTTATTGTTATTAAATTACCCGTCAATAATTTGTCGGAATTTGTTGACAAGGGTGTACAGGTCGTAAAAAATAAAAGAAAAATGAGTATCAAAGTAGATTTAAATTAATGTATGTGTGCTTGGTCGACAGAGGCACAGGTTAGAAGGGGCGGGAGGGGGCGAATGACCCCCAAGTTTTCGCTCGGTAGTGAAGAGTATGTTGTTTTCGTATAGAAATTTTTGGGTATATACGTTTTCGGCCCCCGGTCAGAAATCTCAAGTTTCGCCACTGTTGGTCGATCATCTCATTTCAATAGTCCACCCTTTTCCATGCCAAATTGCATGGATGGATGATCTTGAATTCCAAGTCTAGTTGTGTAATAACCCGATCTTTCGGATTGTTATCCGAATACCGTTATTTCCGTTTATTTCTGTTTCGAACCCGTTTTGTACTCTGAGATTTATTGTAATGGTTAAACTATTTTGAAACGCATTTTATATCGCATATTTATCGCATTCAAATCGCTTAATACTCGCAACTCTCAATGCAAACTCAAACCGCAGTTAATTATGTTATTTTATGTTATTTATGTATTATGTGTGCTTTATGTTTTATGGTTGTACTCGCTATCACAACGCTCTCGCTCACACGAATCGTTCAATCGCACTATTTTATTAACACAACGCTTAACACATCGCTAAAACGCTTAAACACGCTAAAATAACGGAAACGAACGAAAATACCGAGCCAAAAAGGGCTAGTTCGCACGAAATAGGACCCTACTTCGTACGAAGAGACCAAATCAACGAATTGGCCAAGTTCGTACGAAGTATTGGCCTACTTCGTGCGAACTGCCTCTCCGGCCACACCATCCCACCTCCACACACACTCCTCTTGCTGCCACTTCGCACCAAACCTCTCTACCCGCACTTCTCTGATTTTCAAGTAAGAAACAACTTGTTTTCTATAAACTACAACGTTTTCCACTATGATTTTGCAAAAGGCTACATTCGATTTCATCTAAAACTTCATCTTTTACGAAAATATTCATCTTTTTGATAAAAACTTCTGATTTTAACTTGGATCTACACTTAAACAAGTATATTGGGCTTAGCCTTGGCTTCCCAAGCTAGAATCTTGATTATTTCGACTCACCAAGTGTTAGATATTATAAAACTGTCTAAAGTATTGATTTTTACACAAAAACGGATGAGAACCGACCTAACTTTCGTTCACTAAAGCAGTGGAACGAAGCGGAGTCAAAAACAGCCTGAAATGGATTTGAATCACGTCCGTTCAAGCGAAAACCCTGTCCGTAACGCACAAGACGCCAGACAGGCAGTTCGTACGAACTGGGCTGCTTCGTGCGAACTGTCAGTTCGCACGAATCAGCCCAAGTTCCTATGAACTGACTAAACTCGCTCAAAAGACCTATCCGGCGCTAGGTTTGATCAGTAACTTGAGGCTGGAGGGATGACCACTCGATTTCCCGTAGATACGACGCGAAAACACTCGATTTTGGACACCAAAACAGCCTAAATTCGCACCAGAAGGGCTACTTCGCACGAACTAGACACCTAGTTCGCACGAAGTACCCACCTAGTGAAAATTTGGTGCCACTTCGCACGAAGTACCCACCTGGTAAGGGTCTGGTGCTACTTCGCACGAAGTGACCGCCTGATAAGAGACTGGTGCTACTTCGCATGAACTAGCACAAGTTCGCACGAAGTAGGTTGTTACATCATCACACTTCGCTTCAACCGTTTCAGCACTTCGGAAGACTGATGCACTTCTGTACTCGTTTACAGGCTGTTTCGGCGCTCCCTACAATCCATAGCAGATTGTGTTTACTTGCTAAGTACGAACTGTGAGTATACTTGAAGCCTTTTTCGCTTAAAACGCACTTTTGGGTGTTACATACGTTCTCTATATCAAAACACACTACACACAACGCTAAACTCTTTTAACGCTAACCGCTCTTGCATGTTATACGTGAATCGCTGAATGTTTGTTTGCTATGTGTAAATAATGAGGACTTGCAGACCACCCTTAGCAACGATAGTACTATAGTTTGGACTCAGCGCCCGAATGGTTCGGGGGTTGTTAAGGCTCGCATATTAACTTTACGTGCGTGTTCGCTGTTGTGAACACGTATCGCGCATACTACACCTCGCAATCGTGTTTGTTAGCTTGTATCATTGTTGTTAGCATACTTAGATTCGCCTCTCTACGTATCACATGCTGGTTATGCGTAAACGCTTTATCGCTATTATTATGCTATTAAACCTGTGTACTCACATTTACTTATTGTATTGACTTGTATTTTAACATATGTAACAAGTTGATGGATTACGCTGCAGTTGGACTTAGGATTATCTTTAGAAACTCGTAATAAAAACCTAGTTGTCGAATTGATTTGTTTAAGAATGATGTAATCCGTATGAACTTTTGATGTGAATGTTTAGTTCGATTGTATGGGAAATTGGATGTTATTAAATATTGTCATATTTAATAGTCGTTGTGGAAATTCTTGAGCAATCTGTTCGTTTAGTGCCGCGCCCCGATGATTCCGCCATCGGTTGGGGTGTGACAAGATGCCAGTCACCCCTCCTTTGGTCAGTAGTGCCATCACCACCTTCTCGCATGCGTCCCTTAACACATCACCACCGGCGTAACTGCCTATGTGGCAAGGTTTTATTGGTTCTTTTTCTATATTGTGTCGTTGGCTCATTTCACACTTTGTGACCGTTCGTGTTAGGTGTCAGGATGTCAGTAGTTTACATTTGGTCAATATATGTGTTTATAAAGTCAAACCAAAAATTCAGTATTATATTGTTAAATTTGACAAGTTGTATGTTTTTAATGATCTTCCTTAATATCCAAAAGAATATGTAAGTTTAAGAAATACATAATTTTTGTGGTAATGTCTAATTATATAGCTCTTGTGGATAATTTGTGTAAATTAACAAATTTAATATCGTGGATTCATGAAGAAGAAGAAAGACATGGAAATCAAAGGTGGAATTCATAGTATAAATATAATTCATGTTGGAATTGGTGATTGGAGTAGTGGGTTAATAACTTGGTAAGTTAATTCTAGAGAAAAATGCCTGAATAGTCCTTGTGGTTTGCTCTATTTTTACTTTTAGTCCCTAACTTTCTAAATTACAGTTATAGTACAAAACTTTTGCAATTTCATTCTTGGATAGTCCATAATCAGATGTGGGTTAGTTTTTGATGGGGTGAGTGTGGAATGACCAGAATATCCTTTATATTAAAAAAATTATAAATAAAACACATGTACTAGTCGAGCATTTAAACATATTTTTCTCTATACTCTCACCCTGCTCTCTCTCTCTCTCTACTCTGTCTCCCTAATTCTATGTAAATAAACCTCCACTATCTCCATCCAAACAACATCACACCATCACCTCCACCAACACCATCAAACCACTGCCTACACCACTTCTTCATCTTGCTCACTCACACACACCTGTAAAATAAAGAAACAGAGAGAGACAAGCGAGACAAATAGGAATGTGGAGATGGAGGGTGGCCACGTCGGCGGTACAACGGATCTCCACCGCCACGAACCGCCGCCATGTTTTCCGGCGTCAAATTCCAACTGTCGTTAGTGTTGATAACTCGATGGCGCATAGTTGCAGGCTGTAATGGTGGTTCAACGATTCAGATGATAACTGAGGTGGGTTTGAATTAGAGTTTTGAAATTGGGGGTTTCTTCTTCTTTAGATGACGATGATGAGGCCTCGTCGTCTTCTGCTTCCAAGATCGTTGGGGATGTAGCGGTGGTTTGAGGGAGGTGTCTAGGATGTCGGAGTGTGGTGTCTGGGCGGTTTGAGGGTGGGCAGTGTTGTGTTAGTTGACTGATGGTTGTTAACCGTTAGTGGTGGTGGTCGGTTGGTGATGTCTGGTTGTAAGGCTGGGTGGTGGTTGTAGGTGGTCGTAGGTGGGGATGTAGGGGTGGTGCTGCTGGTTGTGTGAGGGTAGGTAGTGGCATGGGGTTTTTTGCTGGATACAGAGAGAGAACTAATTAAATCATTTTACGTAAGGGCATTATAGTCATTTTATACTAACTTAACTGAGAAAACTAACTCACCATCATTCCAGGGACTATCTAGGAACGAAAATTAAAAAGTTGGGACTATAGAGGTAATTTTAGAAAGTTAGGAGCTAAAAGTGAAAAAAGACTAAACCACATGAACTATCCAGGCATTTAACTCTTAATTTTATTATATTCTCATTTTGTATTCATAGAAAATGTGGCCTCACAGCTAATAATATTAGATTCGATTTTATTTGTGACAAATGTAACACCTTACTTGATAAGTGAAATAAATACGGTCGTCGTTAGACTTTACAACATGCTCGATAAGTAAAATAAGCAGAAGCTAATCCTTAAAAGTGAAATTAAGTCATGGATATTCTTAAGGTTTTGCAACATCAGATGAGCGTCCTTGCAAGACCTGCTCAATGTTCACAAAACCTTAGGCGGAACAGAGGTTAAAAGAGATGTTGTCAAGTCGATAATTTTGTAATCTTGCTGGATAATCTGGAAATATAGGAACAAAGTTGTATTCAAATCTAAGAGGTTGGCTATTGAAGACATTATGGATGAGGTGAGATCCTTTGGATATTTATGGTTGAAGAATCGAGCAAAGACATTATCGCTCGATTGAAGTAATGGTGCAACTTTAATTTCGATTCTTAATATGTATATGTGATTGGGCTATTGCCCTTTGGTTTGTATTTCTTTTCTATGTTTAAATAAATTTTGCCTTTCAAAAAAAAATGAACGTACTTAAAAATATAATAATTGCGTTGTAATCTTTGTAAAGAAAATTTGGATCATTATTAGAGAAAAACAAGCAATAGAAAAATAACAAAAGAAATCTAATAAACCGTTAAGTGCATCAAATATATAATCAAAGGGAACAATGTTTTAAAAAAATTACCAACTAAAAAAGAAAATACGTATCATATCAAAGAGCTTAAACTTGGTAGAACAAGAAGATATATACCATGCCAACAATAAGTACTTTCACGTGCTATTTTTTTTTTCTTTCTTTTTTGTTAATGTTCAACAAAAGTTTGATCACCTAGGTAAATTTAATGGCAAAAAGCCACCTACGTTCAGGATAGCAGACGACAGACGACACTGGTAACCCAGGCCGTCACCATTCTAGAGGAAACTCATTGCATGAAAGTCAACTGTGTTAAAACTCCTGGCTTACCCAAGGTAATTTTGCTCCAAGCGAGACCCGAACCTATAACTTACGCTTTGAAAGATCATGGGGTTGTCAATGCACTAGAAGATAATCGGCTATTACTTGACGTACTATAATCACATGATTAGAAAGACAACTAGACTCAAATATATGCATTACATCAACTCGGTCAATAGACTAAATAGTCTACGTATACATAATTAGGGGTAGGGGTGGATACTTTGAGAACCACTTCGAGTTGAGAGAACTCATAAGAAGTTCATGTAATATTTTTTTTCTCTTGATTATTGTTTGCTAATATCTTGTATACGTTAACAACATAGAAAAATGGGTATGCAAAAAGTTACACATGTTTATAAAAAGTTACAAAAATTATATATCCATCATTTTTACATGGATAACTTACGAGTTATATAACGCAAATGAAAAGAAAAATTAAATGTTAGAATAGTTTTGCAAAGTTAAGCATCAAAATAGAACCCAACATCATCCGAATAGCCACAACCCTAAACACCTTCCTTCGCCATGCACCACCTCTACCACCACCACCATCTTTTTCTTTCCGGCCATCATCACACCGCATATCCGGATACCCAAACATCTTTTCCGGCTCCGTTGGCACCACCACTGCTTCGTTAAACTCCTTAGGTGCTTCATCCCTACCCCCTCACTCTTACAACCATCTTTTAAACTACTGGACTCGGTACATGAACACGCTAAATCATAGACACTTTGAACACCATCAAAAGAGTTATTGTGAGCGTAATGATGACAGTAACCAACTTCAAGCTTGTCTAGCTGGACTTTGATTAGGCTTGAATGAGTGTACAACGATTTCAGCTGTCAATAGGTTTCTTAGAAACACCAATCGACGCCGGAAGTTGTCGGGAATAGTTTCGAGACTGGATGCTAATTCCGGTAGATGGGTGAACTCTGATTCAAGTTCGTGCAGCTTCTTTTGTAATAACAAGTATATATGTCCTGGACATATTTGTTGGTGCATGTTTTATTTGTTGTGTAACGTTTTAATGGCGATTTATATAGTTTGGATGGTGGGTCAAGGCAAAGGGGCTTGGGTGAGGATAGGGGTAGGGTAGGGCGAAACTATAGTGATCATTAAACCGGTAACGTATGATTTGGGTTATTGATTACCATGTAGGTACATTAATCAATTGCTACACCACCTCCTTCATTCATTCACCATGGTTTGTATGAATTAAACCACGGTAATCACGGACCTCCGTTTCCTTTTTCCAATATTTCCTTAAGACAAAAATAAATTAAAATAAATTAAAGTAAATAAGAGGTTAGTGATTTAAGTCATGATCACACCCTTAGGGTAGTGGTTTTGGATGGTAGATTAGAGATAGATGACATGGCGTTGACGTGGAGGGTCATGGTGGTCATGAGGGTCAGGACCATACCCTATGGCCCAAACGTTGCAATGGTCAAACCAATTTTATAAACAAGATTAGTTATAAAGAATCTAAACTAGAGTTAAGGTAAGCTCGAGCTTGGCGACGAGGGGCGAGTTGTATGCGTGATGCGGCGTTGATTCGATCGATACCATTTCGGGTTTATTACACGTAGAATATTCGATTAGTATCGTTTTGATTCGTTATGGTTCCCCATAGCGTCAGCACTCGGTACAACACAAAGAATAAGAGAAGGTAAAAATTGATGGTATATAACAAAGGTAAAAAGGAATGGTGAAAAAAAGTAAAAAAAAACACTTGCGCCTACCCATTAGTCACATACATTTTAGCAACCTGGTTGATGGCAATAGATCAGGTATGGGCCGGGTAGTTCGAGCTTTTCATGGGAGTATAGCATGGGTTACTTCACCGTCGTAGGGTCTGTTACTCGAACATTGACTCGAGGCATTTTCTCTACATCTTTTTACCCTGAAAAATCTTAGTCATATGCCCATTTGAAAAATCTTGTCTCATACCCGGTCATACCATGCTGGGAATAGTCTGTGTATAATTTTAATTTTAAATAAAATCTGTTTTTATTTATTCTTAATTAATATCTAATATTAATTATAAAGCAGAAGCGTGTACAACTAAAAAAGTGACAACCCCATTCCAATGATCCAATTGCAATTCGCTAAACAATTACGTAACCTTTGTCGAAGAACCGAAGCTTCACACTTTGAATCAACGTATCGTCAGGCTAGTTGACGTTTGTTCACGAAAAGAGATCCGAGTCATATCTTCTAACCCAAACATGTAAACCAAGAACTCTTTCACAGTCAAATCTAAAAGTCAAATATGGTCAAAACTAGGTTTTACCAAGCTTCCAGCGGCTCGTGGCGGTGTTGGAACGACAACATATGCGGCAAGTGGCCGATCGCGGTGCGACGGGTGGTCTGATTAAGGTGTGTTGTGAGCGGCGATGGTCCGTAGGTCTAGCAGCAACGGAGAGGGCTGTCTAGCAAGGTGGAGGTGGTGGATGGGTGGTGGTGGGTTGTATACGTGAACTTTTGGTATGTTAGAGACCATGTATTTATATAGGTATGATACCTATTGTAGTTCAACCCAAACACCAACTCCTTTGGTATTCTATTCTAATACAAGTACATCCTTTTTATATTTATATAATAAATATGTATCATATATTATTTATCTAATTAGAATATAATTATCTCCTACGCTTTAATTGTTCTAATAAATAAAGTAAGTATTTATATTATTTATCTAATAAATAATATTCATCCAACTTTTATTTAATTAACTTTAAATACTTAATTAATCATTTTGTAAATAATTAATTCCTTAAATGTTTGAACCACACTATCATTGCATTTCGTGGACCTATGAACTATAACATTTATCTCATAAATATTAATTATTCCTTATTCGTTGCCCAAAGTGTAACTCATTGAGCATACATTGTTAGTAACATTAAAATATTCATGATTCAAACATTTTATATCCAACAAACATGTCGGGTATCGAGCATACCCATGAATATCAGGTATATCCATTAGGATTTTTATGTAGATATATATTTTTACTTAGTTTTTTTTTAATTGTATGTTTTTAAAATCTATACAATATATTAATTTATAGTAAATAATGTACATATCATCATTACCAAAAAATTACTTAAAAACGTAAATATATAATAATACTAATCTATAAAATAATTTGTATTTCATAGCATATAAATATAAATAATTCCATAAAAATAACTATTTCAAAAGAAAAAAGTTATTTTTCAAGTAATAAATCTACTAGAAAGAACCACTACTAATTAGTAAACAATAGTTAAGAGAAAATAAAAATAAAAAATAAAAACTTTAGTATATAGTTTGGATAAAAGGGTACAAAATTTCAGATAATCAGGTAAGGTATCATAAAACCCCATACTCGTCATATACCCGTAAAATATATTTTTCCAGTCCCATATCTGATCTCAAACCCATTAAAGTTTGGTTGGCTCTTAACATGGTTCCTAGTAAATATACATAGTAAACTACATTAAAAAACAACTAAACTCAAATACATGCAATGTTTTAAATACCGGTGTAAACCGACAGGTTATACCGGTTAATCGAATACAGAACACGGGCCCGATATGATAAAGACCGATAAAATCGGATTACGATATGTCTTATGTATCGGTGGTTCTACCGGTTCAATCCGCTGAACCGGTTTATATTATCTAAAAATTAATTTTTTAAATTATAATAAAGTAATATATTATGGTAATATCGAACTTTCATATTCCGAATTATTCCATTCCAATATTTATGAAATTATTATCCACCTCGTCCAATGTAATATTGTTTATAAGTAATAAAACGCTCTTAAAATGTATAATATTTCATAAGGAAAAATATTTGTTTGTAGATAAAACAATGATCAGTTACAAATCTTAACTAAAAGTGGTTATTTTAATTTTTAGATAAATTTGATTTTATGGAATTATAAGGTTAACTAGTAACCTGTTTAACTGCCCAGTACAACCCAATTTAACCGATTAAACCGTGTCAAAGCTAAATCTAATATAATTTAAAATCCAATTGTTAAAACAAAGAATACATTCACATATATTCACATATATGAACTCGGTCAATAGATTATTTAAAGTTTTAAACCTACATATTATATAAAGTTTAATAATAATAATAATAATAATTAAAAGTTAGAAAAGTTTTGGAAAGTTAACCATCAAAATAGCACCCAAAATCATCCAAATAGCCAAAACCCTAAACTCCCTCCTCCATGCACCACCGCTGCCGCCACCATATTCTTCTTTCCAGCCATCATCACACCACACAAACATGTTTTCCGGTTCCGTCGGCTCCACCGCTTCATTAACCTTCTCAGTTGCTTCATAAACACCCAAACCCTCTTCATCCTCCACTTCATCAGTACCCTCACCACCATCATTTAACCTACATGAACACGCTTGAACACCATCAACAGAGTTATTGTGAGTGTAACGATGACAGAAAGCAACTTCAAGTTTGTCTAGCTGGACTTTCATTTGGACCAAATGGTTAGGCTTGAATGGGTGCACAGCGATTTCAGCTGTCAACAGGTTCTGTAGGAACACCAGTCGACGACGGAAGTTGTCGGGAATGGTGTCGAGACTGGACGATGTTTCCGGTAGATGGGTGAAGTCTGATTCAAGTTCGTGCAGCTTCTTCTGTAATAACAAGTATGTCCTGGACATATTTGTTGGTGCATCTTTTAGTTGTTGTGTAACGTTTTAATGGCGGTTTTTGTAGTTTGGATGGTGGGTCAAGAAGGAGGGGCTTGGGCCTTGGGGGATAGGGGTACAGGGTAGGCCGGTAGGGTTGGGCGAGGGGTATTCAATGTTTTCAAAACTGCAGTGAATATTAAACCGGTAAACCGAAGGTTGCAATGGTTAAAAGCAATTATAAATAGGCGCCAATGATCCTTGGTTCAAGTGGTTGGCGGCCTGGATTTCTCTTGAGAGATTTATGTTCGATCTCCACTGGACACAATAAGGTAAGGCGTTTTGCACAAGTCATGGTTGCGAGGTTTACTCCTGGATATCCATTTTAGTGGTGTTCTATCTATGGGTGGATTGAAGGTCAGAATGTATTAAGCCTAAAATGGAGAGTCTCCTGGTGTCAAATCCGGGTCTCTCGTATACAACCGAAGCTGGTGCGATAGCCCAACCAGTTAGTCTATTAGCCGTGAAGTTGGTGCGAAAGCCCAACTAGTTGGTCTACTAGTAGGGATGAGCAACCGACATCAAATACCGTCCCGATCCCGATAATACCGTACCGAATTTTTTCGGTATCCAAATCGGTATCCACCTTTTGGCATTTTCGGTATCGGGATTTTCGGGATTGGGACGGGTTCGGTACGGTGGCGGTAAAATACCGAATTTTACACTCAAATACCGATACCGTACCGATACCATGCCGATACCGTACCATACCGACATATTTCGGTATCGGTATCCACTTTTGGAGAAATCGGGATCGGGATTTTCAGTATCGGGACGGGATCGGGATTTGCTCATGCCTATCTACTAGCCATTCAAAATTAAATTAAAAATAGGCCTATAAATGAACCAAATGTTGGTGAGAATTTCATTTATGCTGGTATATTCAAAAGTGAACGAACATGAACACAATTTTTTGTTTATTTAATTAAACGAACAAATATGAACACACATCTATACTTTATATAATGCATAAGGGGAGAGTGTTTTAAGATATCCAAAAGTTAATTTTTTTAGTTTAATGCACAAAGTACCAATCTAAGATACCCTATATGAAGGAAAGGTATTTTAAGAGACCTAGAAGTTAAAAATACCCTAAAATGAAGGTAAATTAGTATTTCAAACACTGTTAAATCTCTCATCTTTATTACATTTTAATCCCTCGTCTTTAACCAAATTTTGATTAGTTAATTATTAGTTACAGTATATCTCCTTATGGAAAACTAATTACCCCCCACGATTTTTATAGCACTATAATTTTTTTGTACATTCATATTTTAAAAAAAATGCCAAAAACTAGGTTTTTATCTCGCTAGTTTGAGTATGGTATTGTTATAGGTTTTTTAATTGAAAAAATTGATATGTTACATGATTAACATTGTCTATGGATAAGCAATAACTGGATCGTTAATCGAAACCGAACCGAAATTAATCAAAAAATTGCATTAATCGATAACCTATTAACCGAAAACTGAATTTACCAAAATACGGTTATTGGTTTTTTATACCCTCATTTAGCCAAAATTAACCGAACCGAACCATTCATATATTCATATATTTCTAGCTTTATGCCTCTAATTCATGTATTTCATATTTTATATTTTCATTTCATGTGTTTTTACTTTCATTTATGTATTTATACAACCATTTTACGTATTTAAACCTCAATTCCATTTATTCAAACAAAAGTTTAGCCTAAGTTTGGTTTTGGCTATTAATCGAAATTAAAGGAACCGAACCAGAAATAGTTAATCTAACTAAATAAACCGAACTAGTTAACCAAAAACTAACTTGTTAATAAAATAGACTAACCAATATCTTCAATTTTGGCTTCGATTAAGGGTAATAGCTGCATCGCATGGTTACCCTTCCGGTAAATATTAAACATAAAAGGAACTTTATGCCTACTTTTATAAATATAACTAATTGCTAATTGAGCTATCTAGTAATAAAAATGGGTTTCTAATGAATTTTAACGTAACTCGCCACTAATTTATATAAAATAACTTTATGTGTGTTTATGTTTAGTCAGTTATTTTCATTTGTGTTCATTTATGTTAGTTCAGTTATGTTCGTTTGTGTTTTTGATTGTTTGTTAATTTGTGTTCGTTTAAGTTTGTTTGTTTACGTACGTGAACTGTTCGTTTAGGTTTTGAACAAACAAACACGAACATACCCATTTTCTTAATAAATGAACACAAACAAGTAAATGTTTTCGGTTATATGTTAATGTTCGTGTTCGGTTAACTTTAAAAGAACGAATATGAGGAGGCCTCTGTTAGTTTTTGGTTGGTTCATTTACATGCCTAATTATATTAAAAAAAATAGATAAGTCATAGATAATCTAAATATGTATTATGTATACACACACACTTAGGCTGTATGGTATGGTATGGCACCCCAGCCACATCAGCCCTTTAACCCCCCAAACACGACCTTTAACAACATTCTCTTATATATTGTGAGTTTGACCAATGAGATTGGCAAAAATTAAGGGTCAGGAGAGTTAACGGCCACCTCCACACCGTGTAACCTTATAGTGAGGTTTATTACAAAAACCTATTAAACTAATTTGTTCATATGTTTTTTTTTTCTAAATTTTACCCCTGCCCCCCACATGTGTGTGCACACTAATGAGATTGGTACAAATTGAGGTTGAGGGGCATCAACGACCACCCCACACCGTGTAGCCTTATAGTGAGGTCTCCCACCCCACAAACACGCAAATGATGAGGTTAATTACAAAAGTTTAACTTATTGCGTGAATAAAATTAACACACCTAATTGTTTAATTGTTTTATTAATACTTCGAATTTAAATAAATCAACTTCAAATATAAAAATGTGTACGTTATATACATAAATTAACCATTAAACTAGTTCATTCATTTGTTTTGATTTTAGTTTTTAATTCTTACCTACCATGTAGGTAGCATATCTACACTAAACTACATGTATAGTGTAGGTTCTATACATGAATGAAACTTGTTCATATATGTATAGTGTAGTGTTGTTCTCTAGTGGCTCAAAACCTTAGGAAGTATAGGAAGGAATTTCAAGCATCAGATCTTTGTGATTTGTGCCTAAAATTGACGCAGTGACATTTTTATAAATATATAGAACTTTGAAACTATCAAGAAAGATAAAATGGGAATATTCAAGCAAAAAGGTTGCACATATCAATCACATGGCATTTCTCCCATCATTTTTAAATGTCCATAACATTTTCATATATTATTGTATTAAAAAGAGTCACAACATTTAATCAAGCGTTTTATATCTTTCAAGCAAGTATACTATTACTATGTTTTTGAAAAAATATCGACATAAATAAGGTGTTTATGAAAATGAGTTTTATTATGGAGTTTTCTTTAATTGTGCAAATTCTATGGTGTTTTGGTGAGTTTTTCTGTGTGTAGTGATTCTATGGCGGTTTTTTTTTTTGTAAATGTGCAATTCTATGGTGTTTTTGGTTTTCTTTCTTCGTACGTAGTGATTTATAATTTTTTTTTTTGAAACTATGCAGTTCTATAGCTTTTTGTTACTGTGCAATTCTATGATGTTTTTATGGTGTTTTCCGAAAATTTGTAATTCTATGGCGTCTTTTGAAACAATGCATATCTATGGTGTTTCTATGACGTTTTTATGAAACTGTGCAATTGTTCATGACTTCCCGTATGTAGCATTAGACATCGGCTTTCCTGGGACAATTTCAAATTTTGTGGTGTTTTGACTTGGTTTTTTACGACGTTTTTATTGTGTTTTTACCAAGTTTCAAAAACACCGTAAAATACTATATTGTGTTTTTATGACGTTTTTAAGGTGTTTTTACCTAGTTTCAAAAAACTATAAAGTTGTGGTGTTCGGATGACGATTTTAAAGCATTTTTACCTAGTTCAAAAGCACTACAAAATTTCCCAAGTTCAGACTCTTCTAAAATACCATGGAATGGACTTAAATGCCATGAATTAAAAAAACCCAATTACAACGTACTTTATTTTTTGTTTTTATATATTAATAGTTTACTCGTGTTAAAAATAAAAACGCTCGTTATTGTAGTGTAATTTTCTTTTATAAATAATAACGTATAAGAAAGTTAAAGACGTTTAAAAATGGGGGAAATGAGATGTGACTTGCATGTGCATGTTATTTGGCATGTGAGTACCATGTACGTGGCTTTTTGACGATATTGCCCTTCCGTGTAAGTTAGCGACAGTGCACATGTCTATACGTACTTACACAAATATGATTATAGAACGCGGGAATTTTAAGCATAAGACGCAGTTTTTGACTACGTCTAAGCCACAACCTCTAATTAAAATTGCCCGAGTTTTAGTCGCAGTTTGTTCTCTACCATGTTAAAAGAAAGCGGACAACGCGTCTGAAAATATGATTCTGAAATTAAATTATGCTCCGGCAAGACGTCGGAGTCTCTTAAACCGCCACCACCATCGTTCTCCAAATCCTCCATCTTCGCTACGTCACATGGCCCCAGCATCATCAGTCCATCACCGTTACTCTAAGAAACCCCTCACTAACGTCATTGTTAAAAATAGATTTCGGGAAGAAAAACATATCCGAGAAAACCCCTCACTCATGTCGTTGTCAAGATCCTTTTCAACTTCAAGTTTTTTTATATACAACAAAGATACATCACATTTAGAAAACTGAAACCTGCAAAAGCTCATTCAACACAACCATAACCAGTTCTATAAAAAAAACGTGAAAATACCTAAATCAGCCTATGTTTTAAGAGATTAACTTACCGAATATTGAACCAACGAAGGAGTCGTTGGTGGTTGTCTCCATCTTCAGTGAACAAAAAGCATCGGGTTAAGGTAGGATTTGAGGAGGGTAAGATGTAGACAGTCTTTCCCCTACCCCACAGGAATAGAGAAACTGCTTCCAGTACCTTTATCAAACTAGTTCGGGACATAATAGACCATTTTAAAATATATTTATTTTGGTTTTGGTTCAAAACGGGTTGTGGCCAAAATCGGCTTGAGTTCAAATCAGTTATCACAGGAAAGAAAACTATGATAGTCAGTGACGACAAGTAAAGTAGGCGGTGAAGGTGAAAAGGGTGGAGGTGGCAAGTGGTATCGCAACAACGACAATGGTGTTGTGGTGATGGACTGATGGTGACGACAACGACTATGGTTAGGGCTATTCATGGGGTTCGTGATCGGACTGAATCATATTAAATCATAAACCGGGTTGAGTTTTTACATTCAGTTTTCGGTTGATACAGGTGCAAACCATCGGTTTCTCCTCTAAACAAGGATTATCATTCACTCTAAACACCTCAAATTTATTTTATCATTCCTCATTTTTTTCATTCCATTCCATCTTTCACCTTTGATCACCGTCACCACCACCCATGCACCACCATTACCCTCCACTACGCATACCAAATAGACCATAAATCTTCATGCGCTTGCAATGGTTTAGATTATTTGTAAAATTGGTAAATTTCAAATGAAATCAAATTACGAATTTAATTCGGTTTTTAATCTGTTAACCGAGTTAGCATCCAAACCGGATTTGATTTCAAATTCAATATAAAATTGTGTTTTTCAAACTAATTCGACTCAAATAATTCATGTTATTCGAATTAACAAAATTCAAACCAAACCAAACCAAATTAAGATACTCAACCTTGATTCGGGTTTTCAAATTCAGGTTTAAATATATTCAAAAATAAAAGTAAAAATAACACCCTATGGTTTATCCTTAAATTTAATAAAGAATCTATACATTTAAGTGTTAAATTTTTTTTTTTTTGAACGGCAAATTTGGATCACTGACGGACCATTGGAGTATCATCGTGCCACCAGCGGAACCACCCGATCATATCCATCTCTACTAGGCATAATGCTTATACACCAATTTAGGAGAAAACCCAATAAATATGGGAAAAATGAAGATATTGAAAACTTTAACAAAATCCATCGAATTTAATGTTAATTAATGAAGATATTGAAAGCTTTAACAAAATCCATCAAATTTAAACCATTATATTTGGGCCTGGCCCAATCATTCCCCACGCCGTAACAAACGTTTTACAATTTACAACGGCTATAATTCTAAACTCACCATTATAAACCCTAATTCACATAAACCCCCAAATTATCTCACTGTTCATTCACAAATTCGCTCATTCAATCGCCAACGATCTCATCTGATTACGTCTTCTTCAAGTGTTCTTTCTCCGATTACTTCATTCTTTCTTCTATTACTGTTTTGTTAATCTGATTTCTGTTCATATTCTATTGATTAATCTCTTTTTTGCAGGTTCTTGCAGGTTTTTTCGATTTGTTTATCTGTTTTTATACATATATCTATATTTGTTACTACTAACGTCATGAATGCAGGATCTGAAAGTTGTTCGGCCTCCAAAACACGATCACAACGCCCGTTGCAGGATCAGTTTCTGAAACGTAAAAGTTCTCGTGAAAACGTAAGTTCTGTTCTCGTAATTTCTCATAATTTCGTGATTTTTGGTTGATTTGATGAAGCGGTTACTGATTTAGGGTTTATGTTCTTGTTTGATTGATTATTTGTTGTTAGAATGATTCATACCGAACATCTGTTCTAGTAATTTCTTATAATCTCGTGATTTTTTGTTCATTTGATGAATCGGTTACTGATCTTGGGTTTCTGTTCGTGTTTGATTGGTTATATGTAGTTATATTGATTCATACCGAACATCTGTTCTCGTAATTTCTTATAATTTCGTAATTCTTGGTTAATTTGATGAATCGGTTACTGATCTATGGTTTATGTTCTTGTTCGATTGATTATTTGTTGTTAGAATGATTCATACCGAACATCTGTTCTTATATTTTCTTACAATTTCGTGATTCTTGGTTAATTTGATGAATCGGTTACGGATCTAGGGTTTATGTTCTTGTTCCATTGACTATTTGTTGTTAGAATGGTTCTACCGAACATCTGTTCTCGTAATTTCTTATAATCTCGTGATTTTTCGTTAATTCGATGAATCGGTTACGGATCTAGGGTTTATGTTCATGTTTGATTGATTATTTGTAGTTAGATCGATCCATACCGAACATCTGTTCTCATAATTTCTTATTATTTCGTGATTCTTGGTTAATTTGATGAATCGTTTACCAACCTAGGGTTTTTGTTCGTGTTTGATTGGTCATTCGTAGTTAGATCGATTCATATCCAACATCTGTTCTCATAATTTCTTATAATTTTGTGATTTTTGGTTAATTTGATGAATCATTCACTGACCTAGGGTTTTTGTTCGTGTTGGATTGATTATTCGTAGTTAGATCGATTCATGCCGAACATCTGGTCTCATTATATCGTGATTTTTGTCTGATTTGATGAGTCGGTTACTGACCTGGGGATCTTCTCCGTGTTTGATTGATTACCTGCAGTTAGATCGGTTCATACCGAACAGATCAGCTATGGACTTCGGCTACGCTCATTGCATGCTTACAGGAGCCAACAAAGGTAAGGAAAATCCGGTTGCAAGCTCGCCGGCTCGGGAAGCGTACAGGAAGCTTTTGGCAGAGAGTCTCAACATGAACAGGACAAGGATTCTTGCGTTTAGGAACAAGCCTCCTACACCGATGGATACAGTTTCAAGCGATTGGTCTTCTGTTCAGCTGTCAGAACCAGTGAAATCTCGTAGATACGTTCCTCAGGTAATTGATCATCTACTATATCTGTTCATAGTTAGATTCAGTTTTTCTCTTGGTTTCATTGGATCAATCGTTATTAGGTGCAAATTTTTGTTGTCATTCAAAGCCCTAAATGTGATTTCGTATCTGTTTGTAATTAGATTCAATTCTGTGAGTTTTAATTAGATCAATCCGTTATAAGATGCGCATTTGTGTTTTGTTAATACATTGTGTTATCGTTTAAAGCCCTAACATGTAATTTCGTATCAGTTTGTAATTAGGTTCATACTTTTTCGAGTTGTCATTGAATCATTTCATTATTAGATGCACATTGCATTTTGTTAATAGATTTAAACTTGTGCTATCATTTAAAGCCCCTAACATGTGAATCTGTATCTGTTCGTAACTAGATTTATGTTTTTTTTTTAGTTTTTATTGGGTCAACCCTTTATTAGATGAACATTTGTGTTTTGTTATTGGATTCAAACTTTTGTTACTGTCTAATGCCCTAACATGTGATTTCTGTTCTTAAGGTTTTCGAGTTTTCACTGGATCAATTCGTTATTAGATGCAAATTGTGTTATTTTTTATAAAGCTCTAACATGTGATTCTTTATCTGTTCGTAATAAGGTTCAAAAGTTTCGCGTTTTATTGGATCAATTCATTATTAGACACTAATTTGTGTCTTCGTTAATAGATAATAGATTCAAACTTGCGTTATCATCTTGTTAGGTTCAGATATCATCAGAGTTTTCATTAGAACTATTCATTATTAGATGCTAATAGATTCAAACTTGTCTTATCGTTTAAAGCCCTAAAATGTGATTCCATATCTGTTCATAATTATGTTCGGGTTTTTTTCAACTTTTCATTGGATCAATTCGTTAATAGATGAACACGTGTGTTCTGTTAATAGATTCAAGCTTGTGTTGTTGTTTAAAACCCTTAAATGTTATTTCGTATCTGTTTATAATTAGGTACAAATTTTTTTCTAGTTTTTCATAGGATCAATTCGTTATTAGATGCATATTTGCGTTATGTTAACCGAGTCAAACATGTATCATTGTTTAAATTCCTTAAATGTGACTCGCTATATGTTCGTAATTGGATTCAATTTTAAAATTTTCACTGGATAAATATGTTCTTGGATGCAAAGTTGTGTTATTGTTTACGGCCCTAAATTGTGATTTCATTTTATTACAGACTTCTGAGAGGACATTGGATGCACCGGATCTACAAGACGATTTCTACTTGAATCTTTTGGACTGGGGGACCAGCAACGTACTCGCGATTGCCCTATCAAACACGGTGTATCTCTGGGACGCCGCAAACGGTAGCACCTCAGAACTCGTTACCGTAGACGACGACATAGGTCCGGTTACGAGCGTTAAATGGGCGCCCGACGGCCGTCACATCTCTGTCGGCTTAAACAATTCAGAAGTCCAACTCTGGGATTATACTACTAACAAACTGGTACTACTATTTCATTCAGTCTTTTATTATTAAAAATTTTCTAAATTAATCTTTTTTGTTTGAACAGTTGAGGACTTTGAGAGGCTGCCATGATTCACGTGTCGGGTCGCTGGATTGGAACAGTCACATTCTCTCAACTGGAGGAATGGATGGTCGGATCGTAAACAACGATGTCCGAATCAGATCGCATATCGTGGAGACTTACTCTGGTCACCACCAAGAAGTCTGCGGGTTAAAATGGTCAACCTCTGGCCGACAGTTAGCGAGCGGGGGCAACGACAACCTTCTCCACATTTGGGACAGATCGATGGCTTCAGTTAATTCGCGTACCGAATGGCTTCACAGGCTGGAGGATCACACTGCAGCGGTGAAAGCGCTCGCATGGTGTCCGTTTCAGGCCAATCTTCTTGCTTCTGGAGGTGGTGGCAGTGACCGGTGCATAAAGTTTTGGAACACGCACACTGGTTCGTGCTTGAACTCGGTTGACACTGGGTCACAGGTCTGCGCGCTTTTATGGAACACGCATGAGCGTGAGCTGCTGAGCTCACATGGGTTCACTCAGAACCAGTTGACTCTATGGAAGTATCCGTCAATGGTCAGGATGGCTGAGCTCACTGGTCATACATCCAGAGTTCTTTTCATGACACAAGTATGGTCAAAGTAGTTTTGAACATCAAATTTTAGTCAAAGTCAAAATAGTTTTGAATATCAAATTAAGAGTCAAAGTCAAACATTGGTCAAAGTCAAAGTCAAAGTCGAACTGTCATATAATATTGTTTTTGCAGAGCCCTGACGGATGTACCGTTGCTTCTGCTGCTGGAGATGAGACGTTGAGATTCTGGAATGTTTTTGGAAGCCCTGAAGTTGCTGCTAAAGCTGCTACCGTAAAACCCGTCCCTGGACCGTTCGCTCACTTGAACCGTATTCGCTGATTCGTAGTTGTTACGTAAGACGTTTGCAAATGTGTGTAAGCCAACACTAGTTGTCTCTAACTGTGTTTCGTTTTGTGCAGATTTTTTTAACCGGTTATTTGTGAAGTTTTGGATTAAAAAATTTCATTTTGTGCAGTGTTTTTTGTTTAACCGGTTATTACTGAAGGTTCTGGTTGATCGTTATTGTGCAACGTTCAACATATATATATATATATATATGAATATAATAAATACAGTAACAAATTGGCAGACTTTATTAATTATTTGTCGATTGTTCTGTTCTATCCATGCTTTTTAAATTTTGTTCACCTTTGCTGTTATGTTGACTTCGATTGCTCCTCAGATTCTTTTTAAATATTTATAAGTTTCTTATAAATTAATGTACTCGATATAATGAAAATTATTGAATACTCAAGAGAGACAAGAGAATATACTGAGGTCGAGCATAGAGAAGCAAGCAAGTCCAAAAGAGGAGGCAGGGCCGTCTTCGAAAATTACAAAAAAAAAAAAAAAATAGCCCTGTTCAAGATAAAAAATTTGGGCCCTATTCGCAGATATTCATATAATATAAACTCATCAATCATTCATTGAAATATATAAATACGAAAAGCTAATACTACGATAATTGCTAAATATTAACAAAAAACATTCATTCAATCACACGAAGATAATACTAACACATATAATTTAACATCAAACAAAGTTGTATAGTTTATGAAATCAGAATCACATTCATATTTATACCGCAACATATGAAATCAATCGGAATCACAGAATCAAATATGAAATCAGAATCACATACCTGCAAGACAGTTTACTAGTCTGCTGCGATTTTGATTCAATTCAGTTCCTGCTGCGTCGCTGCGATGGTGATGAATGATGATCGATTGATCCCCTGAATACATATCATTTAACATCAAACCAAGTTGTATTATATGTATACCGAGGCGCAACATATGATGTTCCGAAATCGAATCACATACCTGCAACAGTGAGTAGTTTATGATACGGTTACTCTAAATTCCCCACCGCCTACGTCTCATTTATAAACACAAATTGATTTCATCCATCAAGGATTGTGTAGCCTCCAATTTTTACACTAAGAAGGAACTTAAATATGTCGAGGGCATCAGGTTCATATTTATTGTATTTGATTTTATGGTTCCTTATGTTTTTGTTATGCTACACTTGTATGTTTTTAGCATGGTTGTAGAAATCGCTAGTCGGTCGATGGGGTGAGGACTAGCGATTAATCGTGATTAACCAGGAATAAATCGGATATAATCGGGATTAACTGTAATTACTCGGAAATTAATCGAGATTAATCGGAGATTAACCGGTGTCTAGTCGGGATTTTTACAACCATGGTTTTTAGATAGGATTTTGTTATTCAGTTTAGGGTTTCTTTAGATATTGTATTTAGGGTTTATACCAACATTTGCTATTCGGAAAGGGTTCAATATATATATAGAGGAATTATAAAGAGAAAACTCATTTAAGTTAAAAAACCCAAGAACATTATGTGACAAAAAAAAGCGCCAAAGGGATTTTTTTATTAATTAAAAAAAAACAGTTTTATATATATATATATGCTAAAAAACTGAATTTTTAAATTTTTTTATAAAAAATCCCTTCGACGCTTTTTTTTTTGTTACAAAACGTTCGATAACATGTTATTTACATTTCCTAAATTTTTTTACAAAAAAATTTGTTACATAAGGTTTTCTTGTGTCTTTGTAACTCAATTGAGTTTTTTTTATATCCCTTTTTTATATCCCTCAGAGAGAGAGAGAGAGAGGGGGGCTGGTTACAAATTGCCTTAATGTACGATGCGTACGAGATGCAATATCAACATGCGAATAATGGTTCATAACATGCGAGTTTGGTTTTTTTGAACAACTTGAGATTTTTTTCAACATCGAATTTTTTTAAAACATGCGGCCTTTTTTTTTGAACATGTGACCTTTGGTTTTTACAAAATGCGAGTTTTTAGTTATGCAGTTTATAACGTGCGAACTTCAAATCTCGTACGCTCGTATTGTACGTTAAGAGATATTGTATTTTATACTTTCACTATATATATACACACACACAGGGTGAAGTTCCTGTAAAAAGGACCTTTTTCGTGAGAAGTGTAAGAAGGCATAGAAATTGACATTTATGCATCATGTTTTGGACTTAGGCATGATGTTTTGGGTTATTTTAGCAAGAAAAAACATTAAATATAACAATTTAAAACACAATGGAACGTATTACGGGTATGAAATTTAAAACACAACTAAAACACACTACTTAACGTTCTTGGCATGGTGTTTTAAGTTTTAAGCCTTGAATTCATTGCATCATGTCTTAAAATGTTATGCTTGGTGTTTTTCTTGCCAAAACAACCCAAAACATGATGCCCAAGTCTAAAACATGATGCCTACATGTCAATTTTTATGTCGTCTCACACTTCTCACGAAAAATGTTTTTTTTACAGGATCCTAAGACTATACACATATATTCATGTTTATACTTGTTTGAGCTATGTCAAATACCGGCTCTAAGATATCGATTTCAGTTACCTAATAAGGTAGACATTTGAGTTAGTGATCGTAGTCTGCTGTGATTTGAAGCATTTTTGCCTTATTAATTAATGTAAATAATACTAGGGATGAGCGAAAATTCGGTATTTTACCGGTACCGATATCAAAAGTACCGAAACCGAAAATGCCAAGAAGTGGGTACTTACTCGTACCAGTACCAAATGCTCATCCCTACATAATACTATTTCCTTATGTTGGATTTGCCATCAAGATGTGCTTACACTGTTATATGCTTTGATGATGTTACTCTACGATAGTTGTACCATTGCGCTGATCGTATCTGTTTTAATTTCAGTTGCTTACGAATACCGAAAGCAGATGGAGCTAGAAGAGGCACCAAAGGATGGAAAACACAGCGCTCGATGAGAAATTTGAGACCATTGTGCTTGATTTTGATGGAAAAAATGACAGGTATGAAGCTGCATTGTCTGCTCATGAAATTGAAAGACATGAAGCTAGAGAAAAAGTTAGGAGAAAGTACTTGAAAAAACTGCAACCTAAAAAGCTACAAGAGAAGAAGAATGTTAGTGAAAATGCAGGTGTTGGTGATGATGCTTTAAAAAGCGATATGGGAAACGCCTCAGGAAATGGCTCCGATATGCAGGTTTTCAAAGGTTATTTAAAGAGCAAACATGAAGAAAATGTTTACGTCAATAATCATACTGCGGTTTGGGGTTCATGGTGGAAGGATCATCAGTGGGGATACAAATGTTGCAAGCAGTTTCTTAGGAACAGTTATTGCACAGGTGAAGAAGCTGCAGCCAATCTAGTGAAGACCGACTTTGCTAGTATAGAGGCTTCTGAAGGTTCGGCCTTTTACATTCATACGTGTGTTTTACACTAAAAAACACTACATTTTCTTTCTCTTTTTCAATTAAATAATATTTTTATTTCTTTATCGTTACCTTTTATCTCCTCTCCACTCATAACCGCTGTTAAAATATATTAAAAAATTATAAGAGATGAATAGTGTCTTCTCAAATATACAGATGAATAGTAACATTTTCTCTCTCCTTCACTCGCAACCACTTTTTATATATATTCTTTATATTACAGCAATCTCACTCACACAATTTGATGGAATGGATACGAATGCTCTTAGAGGAAGCAATTCCGCCCTTTACTAGTGAATTGGTCATTTGGGTTATCTTTTATTTCTTATGGGTCAAATGGCCAGAAAGGAAACATGTTAATTTGATGGATTATAGACCATGGTGTAATATTATTTTTATGCAGACACCATCTTATTTGCTTTATGTAGAAAGTTATATTAGTGGTATATAATTTTAATTTTTGTTAATTGTGATCTTTTGTAAAGCAATAGTTGGATATAGCAAAAATCTTCCTTCAAGGTTGTTTCATGCAAAGGGCATATCAATCAACAATTAACCAAAAAAAAAAAAGTTATGACTGAGAGTCCTATCACCCTTAAGCCATAAATCGAGCAGCAAATCTCATCATTAGCAAAGTTAAAGTGGGGTCTGAGGAGGGTAAAGTTGTAAACAATCTTACCTTTACCCCGTAGTAACAGAGAGACTGTTCCCATTGAGACCTCTGGCTCTATGGTAGTTGTGCATCAAGCCTTGGACATAAGACACATAACACTCAGCAATTAAGACAAAAGTCGATTAGTGCATGTACTCCCTTGTCTTTCGGCTACCAACGCCACCACATGATGCGTGATTAACCATCCTCATCTTTTAACGTTATTTTCACAAAATTAGTAAAATAACGTTAAAATTAGTACATTTTCACTTTTGTTTCCCGAGCGCCCACACATACTTACATTATATGTGCATACCGCAATCGGAGCACAATGAATTTGCATATACAGATAGTTTTATTCATTACGAATTATCGTTGTTATATAAAGAAAACGTTCATAAATTTAAGAGAAAATCATAAAATGTATTTATTAGGTATGTTTTGTAAGAGGACTTCAATCCAGCTATACATAAATACACCATAAAGCGTAAAATCTTTAAAAAAAAAATTCAATCAAATCCCACCATTTGTTGTAAGACCGTGGGGTGTGGGGGGCTTGGGTTGGGAGCGTTGCTTGACACGTAGCAAGGATGGGTTCCACCGGTCCACCCAAAAAAAGGGTGAGGTGTGGAAGTGGTGTGGCCAGGCCAGCGTGGAGTGACATATGGAATTTTTATTTTTTGTTATAGTTGACATTTATATAATAAAACACAAACTTATTAATTTAAAAAAAAATTACATAACATCCTAAAAATTAAAAAAAAATACATAACATCCTAGATATTAAAAAAAAGGGAAATTACCAAAGTATCATTTGACTAAAATGTTTTTCAAAAATGTCAACCTCCTGCGTCAATGGAGCGAGGCATCATGCGCGGGATGCGTCTGTGGAGCAAAACCCAGTAAAATGGACACGTGGCCACGGGATGCGTCCTTGAAGTGAGGCATCATGCACGGGTTGCATCCGGCGAGTTGCTGAAGTGTCAGACGAGTTTTCCGGCGAGTTGCAAGTTTCCGGCAAGTTGATGGTGTGATTAGTTTAATGAACACGTTCTGGCAGATAGAGCGAGAGATCTGATGCTGATGGCGAAGAACAGTGTTGAAGCATCAAAACCTAAACCTCCTCCTGTTGTTGATGTTTACAGATCAAAAGGACCGATTAAAGATGTTCGGCGGGTGAAGGATTCGGATTTGTCGATAGCGAGAAGAGCATCGTTGCATAAGTTTTTGGCAAACTGTTAAGAATTTATGTATATACACACATCAACTCGCTGGATGCATCCCGTGCATGATGCCTCGCTCCAAGGACGCATCCCGTGACCACATGTCCATCTTTTATTGGGTTTCGCTCCACAGAGGCATCCCGTGCTCATCGGACGCTTCCCGTGCATGATGCCTCGCTCCACCGACGCAGGAGATTGACATTTTTGAAAAACATTTTGGTCAACTGATATTTTAGTAAATTTCCCTTAAAAAAACTACATAACATCCTAAAAATTAAAAAAAAAACTACTTAATAAATCCTAAAGAAAGAAAAAAATTACAAAGTACGGTAAATATTAAGTGGGGAACCCACCTAAAACCCGAATTCCCATCGTGCCTATACTCGATCTTCGCGATCTCGACTTGATCGTCGTGGGTCAAGTCACTCGCAGGGACACGGTCGAAGTAAACTTTAAACTGGTCCAACTTCGGTTTGAGCTAACGCCACTTGTGTTGACACGTGTTTAAGTTGTGACGCGTGTTCCCGACGTGTTGTTGGTATTGTTGAAACGTTCGTCACCAATACGCGGTTTGACCGCGTTGTAGAGTTCGTTGTGCGTCAACAATCGACGTCACTAGTGCTATTTCCTCCCCGGTCCAATGCACCATTTTCGGTTTTTTTTTTATGCGGGTTTGGTTGAAGATTTATTATTTGTGTTTGGTTTGGGTTGAAGAATAGAAATGTGAAAAAAAAATGAAGTTTAGGATTGGTATTGTTTGATTTTTACTACAATAAACAGCCATCCCCAACAGCTAGGTCTAATGTCTAGCACAAACGGTCATCTCTCACCAGCCAATCCAAGCTCCCCCCCCCCCCTCACGCCAGGCTTCAAAGTAACGCCAGCGGAGCAATGTCGTAGCCAACGCTGGCCCAATGTGATCTAGCCAGTGTTGCTTAGCAATCTACACCTCACACCCCGTGATCTAATGTAGGAAAGGAGTAAGCTTTCTTATTCAAGAAAAAACTTACCACTTGGGCCAACCAAATGCAAAAACATTAGCCCCTAAATACTATATACATCAATAATTGTATTATATAATAATGTTTTACGAAAGAAATTAATTTGCATTGAGTTGCATTTGTTAAAGATCTTACAAGGTATAGTTGTTGGGACTTGAGACTTGAGAGGGTACACATGCAATTTCTCTTACGTCAAATAAAATTAAAAGACTTATAAGAGTTTATGATGTAATGACAGGATTGATTATATAAAAATGGATCCAGGGGCGGACTCATCCTTTGGCCAAGGTGGGAGGCCTGTCACGAACCGCCCAAATGCAAAACTTTTTCGTGAGTTTCGAAAGTTGCTGGAACACCAAGGAAGCATCCAGGGCTACCCGGAAGTCTCCGAACAGCCTAGACATTACTGGATCGTTTTGACACCCTTAGAAGGTCCTATATCCGCCTTGAAGGAGCTCGGAAGGGTCTAGATTAGGCTACATAATTCTGCCCAAAATACGCAGCTAAGAACCATCTAGAACACTCTTGAATTCACTTGGAAATGCTGGATATTTTGGCAAGAATGCTCTAGAATTAAGCTCATAAATGTCTAGGATATTATGTAAGAAATTCTCTAGATTGAGAATTCTCTAGAACTAATATTAAACTAGTATAAATAGGTGTTAGGGTCTCATTTTGAGATCACCCCACATTACCACACATAACTTACTCATAACCTAACTTCTTGTAAACACTTTGTACTAGTAACTTTGTCCAGGTAATACAAAACCCATCTTTGTTGTAGTATTGCACTACAAAATCATAATTGTGATTCTCACAAACAAATACTTTCGTTGCTATACACAACTAAACCCATTCAAAAGGCTTAACTTAGAAGCATTCTAAGTCGCCGCACGAGAGTCAGAAAGGTACCCTGTGACAAGCCGCACCCCCTTAAAAAAAAATGGGTCCGCCATTGAATGGATCATCTTATTGCTCTAATGGTTACAAAGTTATTCTGAAAACAAAAGAAAAAAAAGTACAAAGACCAAATCCTTAAGAGATCATGGAACAGAACCATTAGTTGATAAGAGTATTTAGTAACGTATTGTTAGTGTCGTTAACACCCATCCTGCTAATTTTGGCTAAACTTCACACTTATTTGCAATGTTTTAAATACCGTTTTGAACCGACCGGTTAAACCGGATATGACACAAGCCATCTACGATAAAGGCTGGTAAAACCCGAATACGGTATGTCCTTTGTACCGCGGTTAATCCGGTTCTACCGGTTCAAATCATTGAACCTGTTTACATTATCTTAAAATTTAATTATTTTTTATTTTAATAAACACGATATTAAGGTAAAACTAATCTTTCATATTTTTGGTAATTAACCTTAGTGCTTTCCATTTCAATATTACGTCGTTGTTACGCACCTCATAACGTAATATTGTTTATAAGTAATAAATGTTGTAAAAATGTTAATATTTTACAAGAAAATAGTTGTTTTTTAGATAAAATCATGACTAGTTAAATAAATTATAAGCGAGATTGGATTGTTTTTTGAGAGAACTTTGTATTTTATGAAATTATAGGGTTAACTAGTAATCTGGTTGAACGGTCCGGTACTATCCAGTTCAACCGGTTAAACCATTTCAGAGCCCAACCTTGTATGAATCAAAAACCGGTTTTTAAAACATTGCTTATTTGTCTACCACAAGAAATGAACTCGGAATTTCATAAAAATCGATCTTGTAAATCTCAACCCACCCACGTCAACTTTGTTTGCAAGATGCGTCACGTGAATCTAAAACCGGAAATACTAACGTCTTTTCAATAGTTTTCATTTAATTTTTTTATATTTTTGTACACTATTTTAACAACTCAGGGAATATATGCACTTGCCCCCAAATAAACAAACAATCTAGTCAGGGGCAGCCAAACAACCTGTCAAATTTAACTCTTCGTTATTTTTTTATTTTTTGAATGACAATGTTTGCGTCTACTCTACTTTATTCACCCATAATTCTAAATTTATAACATTGCTATGCAATGTTACTTGTACCTTTTGCTTTGTATGCTTTTTATGCATATATCAATTGTATCGTGTTAATAAGTGCTTATACCTATTATATATACATAAAATTTGCAACAAACCTATGCATTATGGTTTGTACCATAATGTTTAGTGGGTTGTATCCACTAAAGACAAACTTGTATATATTATCTATGCTACCTTATTAAGAGAACTATGATTTCTACCCTTTTGGTAATTTTACATTGTATACACATTTTCAAGCAACATGTATAAGAGAGCCAAGCTATTTTAGAGGGGGTAAACTTGCGCATTCTCCAAAAATTTAAGACACTTTAGGGGCATTTTAGAGATTACAGCACATTTGTAACCTATAATTAAGATGATATGTGAAGAGTCTAATAACTATATAAATAACTATATAATGCAAATTTTGTTATGAATTATTATCTTTAATGTGTGACTACTTGTGTTCATCATAATATTGTGACTCTTCATGTACTTAACTCTCATATTTGTAAGCCTATAAATAGAGGCTTATGTAGTTTATGCTTTACATCAACAAGAAAACTATTCCACACTCTCTCTTCCTTGTCTCTTTCTATAGTGCTAATAGGAGTAATTGTTTTACAATACGTTATAATCACGACTTGCTTTTGAAGTTGAGGCATATATCAACACCATCTATTGTAATTCATACGATTTTGGGTTGCATTGAGATTCATATACATTAGTTTTGTCTTGATTCTCTCAAAACATTCACAATATCATAACTCCTATAATTTTGGGTTATGTGAGATTTACTACTACATCAAAAGAGTAAAGTATTTCTTAATATAAATTATCTTATTATTACTTTCGTAAATGTCAATTTTTCCATAAGTTTGATTTAACATCACACCTCAACGTTATGAATTTCAATTTTTATGTACAAATGTTAAGTGTGGTAATTTATCCTCTTACAATAGTTGTGTTAGTTGTAACTTGTTAATATTTGATGCTTATTTTTACTACATTAACATAAATATATGGTTATTTCATATGTGATAAATAATATATCAAATGTTACATATATTATTGGACAAGCATATTCATGTTCACGATTGATTTGTGAAAAAAATAGAAAAAAACTATTCATTACCTCATTTTATGGTAGTAAAGTTAAAGAGGATTATTACTAACTAATAGTAATGATTTAAGAAGATAATGTTTGTATTAATTAAAAATTAATTTGATATTATTGTGGCGCATTATGATACACAAAATTCTTTATTTTGTAATTCGAACATTTTGGTAAAACCTTAGAAGAAGACGTTAGTGGAATTTATCAATAATATTGTTATGAATTCAGTTTTGACTTGGCTTTGTCAATTTGACTATTATTATTATTAACTATATAAAGCAAATGTGATAGACTGGATTGTAATTTTACCATGCATACAAATTTTGGAGCAAGGTGTACAAGAAAATACAAGCCATTTGGGAGGGGTATAATAGGAACTAGCTTAAAAATTAAGACACTAAAGGGTGGTGGTGCACTATATGTCTTTTGTTGTGGTGCATGGATATAAATTACGTGAAACCTGTCACACAATTTGCGTCAAAAAAACAAAAGTCCCCCGCCGCAACGCGCGGGCATTTCCACTAGTATATATATATATATAATATATATATATATATAGGGCTAGGATTTAGAGAAAACGCTAAAAAGTGTGAAAACGGTGAGAACGAACATCAGCCGTTGGATCAAAACAATCAGTGGATTAGATTGGCGCGGTGGCGTTTCCGTAAATAACGTAAACTTTATTACTTGAACGTGCCTCATTAAGGGTAAAAGGGTCTTTCTACACCTCTAAAACGCCACAATAATTATAAAACGGCTCATTAAGGTAAATATTATTTTCTCTAATTTATGCTTTTTTGACATAAAACGCCAAAACGCCACAAAATGAAAAAAAAAACATAACGCCAAATATGGAAGATGTGACATTTAGCAGCAATCAACAGATAAAAGGGGTTGACCAACAGTAACTGAAGAGACGTATATTTTATTAGTACCATTTTATAAAAAAAATCCCGCCTAAACTACGCGTCAAAAAACTATTATATAAAAAAACATCTCAGTATCCATTTAGTCACAACCAAAAACACAAAAAAAAACCATTATATCTCAGCAAACTATTCACTATTCACGCCCATGTTCTCTTGTCAAACTCCTCACTTAAAACGACATGCTCTCTTGCAAAAACATTTACTTAAAGCGTCGGGTTCTCTTTGTCACACCCATAAACTTTTGCTGAATGAGAAATCCTCTAGAAAACGGCTCTAATGAGGATGATCTCACTTTGTAGCCTTGTACACAAGGAACGTTTGGATGAGAAGAAGAGACCTATGCCAGTGTAAATGCTATTTTGGACTCCGTTATTAAATGGTGTAGAGTGTGATGAGCTTCAAGATGATAGCATGTATAAACGCTATATTGGACATCAAGCGAGAAAGTCCACACACAAATCACCCCAATAATAGCATTGACAGTATACGGCATCGGTCTATCTTTCCAACATCCAAAAGAACCACCCCAACAAAACAACAATATGTCAAACACAAAAAACCAAAACGCCATATTTTTTACTGATCGATCGGCTTCGTCTAGAGCTTGGCGTTTCAACTGTGTAGGACAAAAAAAGATTAAGGAATACAACGGATACGAAGGTTCAGGGGACAAAAAAAAGTTCATGAAGAAGAGATTTGATAGCAGTGAAGATTAGATTAGCATTTTTTTATTATTTTTTTATTTGGTATCATTTTCTGTGTTTTGTTGTCTACTTTTGAGCTAATAAAAATATCTATATTAATAGCAAAAAACGCCAAACAAAAAAGGGTTCCATATAAAAGACCATTAATAAAAAAAACTTAAAAATATGAGAAGTTTTACAGCCTTAGCAGTCTGAAAAAACGGTAACTTGAAGCGACGGATACTTGATTGCTACCATTTATTATATTAAAAACCACACAATGGCGCACAAATCAAAATTTTTATATTTTCTAAACGTCATAATCACCTATTACACTATAGGTCCGCATCCTACATCAACGAAAAAAAATATAAAAATACATCATAAAAAAACATATAATAACGCCATTAAAAATATAAAACGCCAAACTTGAAAATTTGGGGGGGGGGGGGAGGGTGTTACAGAATTAACAGATAAAGCTGGACAAAAATAGTAAAACTGAAACGACAGATACTTTACTAATTGCATTAATTATAATAATATCCCGCCCAAACTACGCGCAAAAAATTTCCTATAAAGAGAGACGTCTCAGCACCTTCCGTTTATCACACAAAAAATAGAAACGCCATGATTCCTAAACACCACCCCTTATAAAAACACCCAAAAAGTTAAAAAAATCAAAGATGGCAAACAACTTCTCTTGGTTATTCAGTATTGTTTTCAATGAAGTTTCGGTGAACATATTCTTAGGTGAGGGGAATGACTCAAAAAGCTTTTGCTGAATGAGATGTACAAATCTTCAAGAAAAAAAGACTGATGACAGCGATATGTCATTTTGTGTGCTTTTTTCTTGATGAAGACACCAGTGCAAATGCTGTTTTGACTCCATGATGATAAAGAAGATTGAGAGCAAATAGCATCCACTCACACGACGTCGATCTATGTCTCCAAAACAGCCACAACAAGCCACTACAAAAACGACCATGAAAATCACGCGAAGCCAAAACGCCAGTGATTTGTAACAAATATTAGATCCAAAAAGGCCAAGTTGGAATACATATTTTTTCTATAGTTTGTTATCTAATTCTTTTCTGTGGAATGTAAAACGCCAAGTCTATGATTTAATAAAAACGCCAAGTTGGCAATAACACCAGCCTACAAAAAAGACTAAGTTCTAAACAATGAAAACGCCTAATATTGATTCAAAGTTGAACTACATTAAAACGCCATCTATTTAAGCGGGTGCGGATCGTGACAATCGTGCCCCCCTATATCATTTAGACTCACTTGCCACGTGTTGGGCCAGGATTCGTTCTCACACTTCAAAACTGTCACACCCCAACCGATGGCGGAAACATCAGGGTTAGTGGCACTAGGCGAACCAGATCGATCAAGAGATAACGATTATTTAAAAGACATTAATCCACATTCAACATCCCATACTATCAAACTCATAAAAGCTTTAAACAACCATTATATATCAAAACAATCTCTTAAACATAACAATCTGATTCGATCTCCCCTAGATTTATTACTTGATTTTCTAAACAAAACCTAAACTAAGCATCCAAAGCATAATCCTCAACCTGCCACATATGTTAAAATAAAACGTCAATACAATTAAGTAAAGGCGAGCATACAGGTTTGCATACATAATAAATATAAAAGCGTTTAGCATACACCACATGACATACTAATAGATGTGAATGATGTAACTACTTAGATTCAAGCAAACCAACAAACCGCGATTGATCGAGGCATGCGAACAAGTGGCCACATCCTAAAAGAGAAAATAATGAGAAATGTAAAATGCGAGCCTTAACAACCCCGGGCCTCTGGGTGGTGGGTCAACCTCTATTATACTATCATGTTAAGGGTGGCGTACAAGCAATCAAGCAATACATACAGTTCAGTAGATTTCATATATAATCATGTAATAGTGGGTTGCGAATAAGCATTTGAGATTCGTGTGATGTGATTTGATATAAGAACATATGTGACACCCAAAAGTGTGTTTAAGCGTAAAAGGGTTCAAGTATACTCACTGTGGGTGCGTTTAGGGAGAAGTGCGGGATCTGAGTTGAGTCGAGGAGAGCGTAGGATCAGCCTGTACGCGAACAGAAGTGCATCAGTCTTCCGAAATGCTGAAACGGTCAACAGGTGGGAGACAGTAGACAAGTTCGGGCGAACTTGTGTACATGAACATACTGAATGGACAAGTTCGGGCGAACGAAACCAGACAAGTTCGGGCGAACTTGTCCCTTTTTGTTGAGGGAGGATACAAGTTCGGGCGAACTTATGCCATTTTTGAAGTTTTGGTCAAGTTCGGGCGAACTTGGTCACCATTCGGGTGACAAGTTGAAGCGAACTTGGTGTAATCCGAGCGAACTTGATTGTTTTGGCATCCAAATCTTGCGTTTTTGCGCCGTTTGCTGAAGAAATCGAGTTTAGCCATTTTACAGAAACTCGGGCTAATCCGGGCGAACTTGATGGTTCGTACAGGTTAGTCCAGCTTGTGTAAAGTGACGAGTTCGTCCTTGTGCTTCCGGATCTGAGATCTTGCTTGATAATGCCTTGTTCCACTTCAAAGTGAACGAAACATACGTCGTTTAGTCCAAAATTTGTGTAAAATCGATGTTTTAAAGGTTTTACTCAGATCTAAACATATCTGAGGGAAAAACAGAAGTTTTGTAGAAAGATATGAATATTTTCGTAAACAGAAGAGAATTGATGAAAACGAAGGCAAAGCCTTGTGCAAAATCGTTGTTGAACGTTGTTGTAGTTGAAAACGGGTTGATTCTTACTTAGAAAACAAAGGGTTTCGGGTTTGGGGGGCTCCGGGCGAACTTGCGGCAAGTTCAAATGAGAGAATGGAGATGAGTATTTATAGGTGGAAGTGAGAATGGGAGGGCAGACATCAAGTTCGGGCGAACTTGTTATAAGTTCGAGCGAACTCGTATGTTCTTGTGAGGTTCCAGACAAGTCCGGGGGGACTTGTGGCTTATGTTGAGTTTAGGTGGCTCAGACAAGTCCGGGCGAACTTGTGGTATACAAGTTCGGCCGAACTTGACCTGGTGGCCAAGTTTTGTTCGATTATTTCACGTTATGAGCTCGCTCGGCGATTCGGTTCGTATTAGATAGTTATATTAAGTGTTATAATTGATGTGATAGTGCGATTTACGATTCGAGCGTGTGAGAGCGTTGCGATAGCGATTGTAACCAATACATAAACAAACATAACACGCATAAAACATAATTCCACATAATTAACTATGATTTACGATGCGATGGCACAAGTGTTTATTAAACAATAACACACTCGGCTCGTATAGTAGCATAACTACTTGTGATTGCGTTGAATTAGCGATGTGTTTAATAAGTGATTAGATGCGATATAACAGTAAATTAACATAATTAATTAACATAACTTTCTTATAAATCGAATCTCGGGATTACAAATGATGAAAACAACCAAAATAAACTGAAACAGAATAACAACGAAAATTTGAAGTTGTTACAAAAACGTTTTCTCCGGATCCCGTTTATATATATATATATATTTGTACCATAATGCTTATTAGGTTGCAATGTTTTAAAAACCGGTTTAAACCGGCCGGTTGTACCAGGTGAGCCGTCCGGTACACCCGCTTAAACCACCCGATACACCCGGTTAAACCGTTTTTGAGCCAAATCCAGTAAGGTATAAAAACCGAATTTTAAAACATTGGTTGATTGTATCCACTAAAGACAAATATGTATATTTATAGTTGTATATATAGTAGTATAATTTGCAACATCTAAATAGGGATGGGCTCAGTACCAACCGGTACCGAAAATCCACAAAAGTAGATACCGGTACCGAATATACCTGGTACGGTTCGGTACCGGTACGATACCGATATTTGAGGGTAAAAACTGGTAAATACCGGTACCGAACCGATATAGAAAATGTTAAAAGCCGTTACCTCGGCACCATTTGCTCATCCCTACATTTAAAGGCATAAGCATATTGTACACTTTATTTTGGTGTTTTTTTCTTGCATTATGGGTTTGATTTGATCGTAAACTGTTAAAATAATAGTCACGTATTTATTTCCTATGCAGTATTTATTTTTGTTTGACATTTGTTTCTTTGGCTCTTTAAAACCCATTGTTTCATATCTTTTTCTCTTAGATCTCTTACTCTCTATGAAACTCTCTCTCTTAGTTGCATACACTTTCTGACGAGTTTTTGTCTGACTATTTACGGGCCTTACGCGGTCGTATTTTGTAGAGAGAGGAACATCAATGAGGTTTCTAGAGAGAGAAACAGAGCGAGATGGCACGCTTTTAGCCCCCCGTCGTAACACGGGGAAGCTTACATCTAGTTATTCATATTTGCCAAAGAGTGAAATTGAAACATCTCCTCTAAGAGGCATATGCCTATACCAAACTCTCTTGGTTAATTAAGTTTTAGTTGCCATATTAATTTTATCTATTACACATGTCAATCTATTCCTATTTGCATGTTTAATTAAACAAGTTAACTCGTTTAATATATTGAGAGTTAAGTGTCGTGGTTTGGGTTATTTTACCAGTTTAGTCCAAAGGTTTTATTTTTCCTCTGTGGGTCCAAAAAGGTTTCAGCGTTGCCATTTTAGTCCACTGCGCTAATTTCATCCATTATTTCTGTTAACGAGAAAAGCAATTCGGTTATTTTATATGTAATTATGTTCATTAGAAGGGCAATTTGGCCATATAAAATGACCGAATTGCCCTTATCGTTAACAGAAATAATGGATGAAGTTAGTCCGGTGGACTAAAATGGCAACGCTGAAACCTTTTTAGACCCACAGGGGAAAAATAAAACATTTGGACTAAACTAGCAAAATGATCCAAACCACAGGGACTAAAATGGCATTTAACTCATATATTTATCACCCTTCAACTTGTTTGGCATGTTTACATATTGCTTATAGCTCATTCACAACCAGGCCGACGTGTCAACCCTTTTCCCTCTTATCAGATGACTGTTTTATATGGATCCCTTCCATGTTACACGAATATAAATGTAGGTTAAAGTTGACATCTTTGACACAAATAAATATGACTTGTGTTTGGCTTCATCGATTTAACCTACCCCTAGTTTAAGTTTAAACTCTTAACTAATCCATAAAACTTAGTTGATCAAAAACGCTAACATGAATACACATTCTTGATAATAAAATTATCGTAGCTTTTGTAGCACGAAAGAGATACACGCTTAAAAACCGACTCGAAACCAGAAAAGAACATGGACTAAAGATCCAACTTTCCTGCAAAACAAAAAACTGCTACCTCTTTGCGGTTATCTCTTTGCCTCTCCAAAAATTCCAAGCCAAAACAATCACTCGACACATAAAAACCCAACTTCCAAGGCTGCATTTTGCCTTTTTTCCACACATGAAGCCTGCAGCACATTTAGTACCCGTAACCTCTTACTCAACTTAAACCCATGGTAATTAGTTCCCCACAAATTCGAGCCGGGGTCTCACTGGAAGCAACCTCTCTATTTCAAAGGAATAGAGGTAAGGTTGTCTACATCTTACCCTCCTCAGACCCTACCTTCGTGTTGCTATTGGTGGGATTTACTGAGTGTGATGATGATGATGATGATGATGATGATGATGAAGGTGTTCAGTCTCGCTTACTAGTTACTAGCAATGTGGGACGGGTTGAGTTAATGTCTCGCCTTATCCATAAACCAAATATCTTTAGCCTCATAAGATGATACAGTGGGAGCAAAAAAGTACTTATCAAGTATGAAAAGGCCCGACAAAGTATGCTAAGCATATGGTTACCTTGAACATTAAAAATACAAGTTCTAAGTGTTACCTTGTACCCGTGGAATAACCATGGTTTCTTTCAGCAGCAGGAATACAGATTTGTTAAGGGTAAATTGCATTTTACATCCTCTAAGTTTCAGCAAAATTTCTGGCGTTGTTCTTTAACTAACGAAATTACAACAGATGTCCTTTATGTTTTAATTTCTTTACAGGCGGTGTCATTTCTCCCTAAAAAGATTACAAAAATAAAGCACATCCGCCGTAAAGAAATTAAAACATAAAGGACATTTGTTGTAAAGAAATTAAAACATTAAGAACATCTGTTGTAATTTCGTTAGTTAAAACAACGCCTGAAATTTTGTTGAAACTTAAAGGACGTAAAATGCAATTTACCCATTTGTAGACATGAGGATTACCCCAAAAGCAAAGGGTTCAGACTTCAGCAGCAGCAGTAGCAGTAGTAGTAGTCATGGGGAGCGTTCAAGGCAGAACCAATTTTAAGTAAAGAATCGTAAGAACTGCATAAACACAATTTTCTCGCACTTCTCTATTTAAATATGATTTTGTATTGACCGGCGCGCGTTTAAGGCAGAACCAATTTTAAATAAAGAATCGTAAGAAGTAAGAACTGCATAAACACATTTCTGTTCTCGCGGTTCTCTGTTTAAATATGATTTTGTATTGAACGGCGCACATTCAAGGCAGAACCAATGTTAAGTAGTAAGAACTGCATAAACACAATTTTGTTCTCGCAGTTCTCTATTTAAATAGATTTTGTATTGAATGGCCCTCTAATAATAACAACAATAAAATACCTACCTGAAGACTCTTTTTCTCCATTAGTTATATTGACATTGACGAGATTAATCACAACAAAGCTGTGAGAACAAAAAAGAACCAGTTGACTCTATGGAAGTATCCATCAATGGTCAAGAAGGCTGAGCTCACTGGTCATACATCCAAAGTTCTGTTCATGACACAGGTATGGTCAAAGTCAAAATAGTTTTGAACATCAAACTTATAGTCAAAGTCAAACATTGGTCAAAGTCAAAGTCTAACTGTAATCTAATATTGTTTTTGCAGAGTCCTGACGGGTGTACCGTTGCTTCTGCTGCCGGAGATGTGACGTTGAGATTTTGGAATGTTTTTGGAAGCCCTGAGTTGCTGCTAAAGCTGCTACCGTAAAACCTGTGCCTGGACCGTTTGCTCACTTGAACCGTATTCGATGATTCGTAGTTTTTACGCAAGATGGTTGCAAATGTGTGTAAGCCAACACTAGTCTCTAACTGTGTTTCGTTTTGTGCAGATTTTTTTAACCGGTTATTTGTGAAGTTTTGGATTAAAAAATTTCATTTTGTGCAGTGTTTTTTGTTTTAACCGGTTATTACTAATGGTTTTGGTTTATCGTTGTTGTGCAACGTTCAACACGTATATTTATATGAATATAATACAGTAATAATTTGGCAGGATTTTATTACTTACTAGTCTTAAGCTACCCGCGTTGCGGGCCAGTGGGCATAAAAGCGTGCTACCAACATTGAGGAGATGGAGACGTAAAACCATGCTAAGTAGCATCGAACGAAGACCAAAACCGGGAAAGCGTAAAAAACACGAATTTCCAACACAAAGTGACTTACGTAACGTAAAACGTAGAAGGAGTCGAATTTATAACGATACGTATTAGAAAGTGGAGAGGGTAAAAAAATTAAAAGACCAAATGTGACCACCAAATACGAATGAAAAAAAAACCCGAGAGACCAAATTTGACTATCAAACACTATGGTAAATAGCAACGAACGACGAACAAATCCGGAAAAAAAAACGTAAAACAAAAACTAATAAAAAACTAAAATTATTTAACCTTTGGGACACAAATTATAAAAACTAAAGTTTTGTTACAAAATGAAAAATCCCAATGCTAGAAAGAAAAAAAATAAAAGAAAAAAAGGAAGACACAAAAGACAAAAAAATATACTATCCCTCTATATGTTTTTAAAATTAAAATTGAGATAATAATAATAATAATAATAATAATAATAATAATAATAATAATAATAATAATAAGGATAACAAAGTATTTTTTCTATATAATATTAAAATTTAAATTAAGAGATTTATAGATAATAATAATAATAAGGATAAGAATAATAAAATTTTAAATAAAAATACAAGTATAATTGTGAAGTTGAAAGAAAAATTGACATGTGGCATTAATTGTAGTCTTTTATTATTATTTAGATTGGTCGATTGTTCTTTCCGTTCTTTTTAAGTTTTGTTCTCCTTATCTATTATGACTTGTTCATCAAATTCTTATTATATATATCTGTTATATATTTTATGTCTCTTATATATGTGCTCTATAATATGAAAAATATTATGAGCTAAAATAAAATATGCTTATATTAGTTATTACATAGCCCTTCTCAACACATTGACAATGAGTCTAATTTTGAGCATCAATTTTCATATTTTCTCTAGAGTAAATGATATCTACAAAAATTTTAGGGTGTTTGGTATGGGATAATGGAATGGACGGGGGGAATGGAATGGACGAGGTAATAGAATGGATGAGGTAGTGAAATTGATCATTACCATTCCATGTCTTGTTTGGTTACCATGTGAGAATGGAAAGAACCATTACTTTTTGTTGTTTGGTATGTCAGAAAAGACAAAGGAATAAGATCGGATGCCGGTGGTTAATGATAGGCAGTGATGGTAGTGGTGATAGGTGACAGTTGTAGCGGCATTGGTGATGGTTGGATTAACGGCGACGGGTGGTGACAGCGGTGGTGATGGTGGTTGACGGCCAAGGTGGGTGGCGGAGGTGGGTGGCGGTGGTGATCGGAGGTGGCGGCAATGATCGAAGGTGGGTGGTGGCGGTGATCGGAGGTGGCAGCGACGACGGTGGATGGCGGCGACGGCGATGGCGGGGAGGGAGGTGGGTGGCGGCAACGGTGGTGGCGGGTGGCGGCGGAGGCGGGTGACGGTGGCGGATGACGGTGGTGGTGGGTGGTGGCAAGGGTAATGGGTTGTGGTGTTGTTAATGAAGGTTGAAGAGGGAATGGAATGGAAAAAAAACATGGGGGACGGATGGAATGAGTTTGAGGGAATGGAATGCATTTTGGAATTAGCGATTTCATTCTATTGACCAACCAAACACTCTTTTCTTCATTCTCTTACAATGGTCCATTCTATTTCACCTCCTATTCCTCCTTACCAAACACTACCTTACAGTTTTATATTCAATTACTTTGTAATGAATTTCATTTTCTTAATGAATTTCCTTTTCTTAAAGATTATTTTGCTTATAAGGTATAGTTGTTGAGACTTGAGAGGGTACATGTGCAATTTATGTTGCTTTATATCAAAATAGTCACGATGTTTTTGTGAAAACAAACGAACAAATCTAAATCGTTATTTTAAGCCAAAATAGTCACGATGCTTGACTTTTATTTTAAGCCGAAAATAGTCACGATGTAATGATTGGATTGGTTATCGAGTGGATCATCATCCTATTGCTCTAATGGTTAGAAATGTTTTGAAACGTAACAAAAGTTACTGTGAAAACAAAACGAACAAATCTAAATCGTTAATGTACGTTGTAGACGTTGCGACTCTATTCATCAAGCACATGCAACCATATATATACATCAAACTCTCTTAATATAATATTATTTATAAGTTCACGGTCTACTAGATTTTCTTTAACCTTTTAATCCAATTGAGAGTCCATTAGTGTTTTTTTTATGTACATAGGGCTCATTACTAATATGAGGTATCCATATAATTTTGCAAGTTTTATATTCATGAGTTTATATTTTAGGATTATTGGATTTTAATAATCCAAACTACCAATTGGCCGGCAATAATTCGAACTTCAAAAATTCCCTCTATTAGTACCAACTTTCAAGCTATTTTCCTTCACCAAGCCTTTACTAACTAGGGTCTAACTCAATTAGAGTTTTGCTGACGTAGCTGCTTATGTGGCACCAGTGGCAGACTCAGGATTTTTTTTCAATGGGGTCCTCTTTTTTCAGTGTTTAAATTTTTCATAACAACAGGTTAGAATTTTCGAGGCGGGCGGGGCTACCAAGTAGTTCTTAAACCCATATACCATTGGAAGTGCCTTAATGATTCAAATAAGTTGGATTTTTAAAATTTATATTTCACAACTTTGTTGTTGATGATGTTTAGATTTGTTAGTGAATTCAGAAGATTTGAAGTAACATCAACACTATTGTAGACATTGGATGCATAGACAAAAAACAACATTAGAGCATTCACAATGAATTTCTTATATTTGTGTAAGTGTGTTAGTTATGTATAAGGAATGATTGTGACTGGTTTTGAATGGTTGTGAGTGAAAGAGAGAGAAAACGTTACTGTTCATCTGTAAATATACGGGAACACTGTTCACCCCTTATAATTTTTTTAATATTTTTGAAAGTGGTTGTGAGTGGAGGAGAGAGAAAATGTAATGATAAAAGTATAAAAAAATATTATTTAATTGAACAGGAGAGAAAAAACATAGTGATTTTTAGTGTAATTATATGAATAAGGAAAAGGAATTAGTTGTGAATGCTCTTAGCAATAATTAATATGAAAGAATTTATTATTTTCACATTTATAGCTAACAATTTATAAACTCATTAACTTTAACTTAAATATGGATAGTTGTCAAAACTACCAATGCTTAACAAGGACAACACTTACACATAACAATAACTAAAACAACTTGCTAGTGGGAAAATTACTAAAAATAGGGAGTCTCGAACTTGAGACTGGTTTGCCACTCCAACAAGCTTGAATTTCATACCATGGGGTCCTTTGAAATATTTTTATGGGGTCCTTTAAAAAGTTTATACATCGTTTCTATTACTTTTTTAAAAAAGATTGGGGTTTGTGGACCCTGGCCCACTAAGTGTGGATCCGCCCCTGTGGCACCAAACCTAGTTATTTGCAAATGTGGAATCTTATGTGGCACCATTACTATCACCACCACCTACAACCACCGTCTACCACCAACACCTCCCACCGTCAGCAACTTGTTCTAGCAACTCCGATCATCTTCGACCCCCTTTGACATTCCCTGCCGCTTAAAACTTCAAAGCTTCCACCATCTTCGCAACTCTGGTGACCTGCAACTTATTCCGGCGACCATTTTTACCCCTGAAACCACCAAACGAGACCACTTCCAGTCATCTGTGGCCTCCTGTAAACGTCTCCGCTGCTCAAAAGTTCAAAATTTCCACCATCTACGCAAAACTCTGGTGACCTGAAACTTATTGTAGTGACCCTTTTTACCCCTGAAACCACCAAACGAGACCACCAGCAGTCATCTCCGACCTCCTGTAATCTTCTCCGCTGCTCAAAAGTTCAAAATTTCCACCATCTACGCAACTCCGGTGACCTGCAACTTATTCTGGTGACCCTTTTTACCCCTGAAACCACCAAACGAGACCACCAGCAGTCATCTCCGACCTCCTGTAATCTTCTCCGCTGCTCAAAGTTCAAAATTTCCACCATCTACGCAACTCCGGTGACTTGCAACTTATTCTGACGACCTTCTTTACCCTGAAACCACCAAAGGAGACCACCACTAGTCATCTCCAACCTCCAGTGAGGCAGTTGGAGTTGTGAATGGTACTTTAATGGTGATGGTCGAAGGTTGGAAGGGTGGGGTGTTCGGTGGATATGGTGAATGGTGGTGATGGTGGTGGGCGGTGGTGGTGGGCAGTGGTGATGGTGCCACATAAGCTTCCACGTTAGCAAATAATCAGGTTTGGTGCCACATAATCTGCCACATCAGTAAAATACTAACCTAGTTAGACTTTCGTTAGTAAAGGCTTGGTAGAGGAAAATAGCTTGAAAGTTGGGACTGGTAGGGAGAATTTTTTAAGTTGGGATTATTGCCGGCCAATTAGTCAAAGTTTGGATTAATAAAATCCAATAACCCTATATTTTACAAGTTTTATATACACCGGATTATTAACCGAAATTAACCGAAACCGATCCATAACCAATGGCTAGCGGAACAATGATTAGCCGACCATCGGTTATGGTTATGGTTAATAGTTTTCAATCCAATAACCCATTAGCTTGTTTACATATTTATGTTGACCCATCAACCAGTTTATTTCGTTTATTACCCTTCAACTTGTTTATCAAGTTTATTATTTATATATTGCTTATTGCTCATTCATAACTAGGCTGACATGTCAAAAATGTTTCCCTCTATTAGAGCATTCAGAATAGATTGTCTTACTCCATCTTTATAATTACATTAAAAACAATACATTTTTCTTTTATTTTTAATTAAATAATATTTTTTTATACTTTTATCATTACTTTTACTCTATCCTCCACTCACAACCACTTTCAAAAAATATTAAACAATTATATAGGTAAACAATATCTCCTCCGAATTATCGATGAACAGTAACACTTTCTCTTTTTTTATCTCCCCTCCACTCACAACCATTTACACGCACTGTAAGAAAAATATATAGGTTACACTCACATAATGTGTAGAATCCATTACGAATGCTCTTAGAGCATCACATCTCTTCTTCTATCTCTATTTCTATAATTACACTAAAAATCACTATTTTTTCTCTCTTTTTCAATTAAATAATATTTTTATACCTTTATCATTATTTTTTCTTTTCACCCACAGCCATTTTTAAAAAAAATTATTAAAAAACTAACAAGGGTGAACATTGTTCCCCCACCCCAAATATTCAGCTGAAGAGTAGCATTTTTACTCTACTCACTAACAACCCCTCGTAATCACTTTTTATATTATGTAGACCCCACACGCATAAAAATAGGGGAAGGAATGTGAATGCTCTTAGATGAATGTTTTGTATGGATCGTTGCCATGTTACACCAAGTGTGTCTAGGTTAGACTTACATATATATGACACGAACAAATATGACATATTTGGCTTCATAGATTTAACCTTCGTTTAACACACCCCTAATTTAAATTTATAACTAATCATCCACAAAACTTAGTTGATAAAAAACGCCAACATCAAAACAACTAACAAGACGATCAAGTCTAAAGAAATGATACACATTCTTGTAATAAAATTATTGTAACTTTTGTGGCGCCGAAGAGATACACGGCTTAAAAACCGACTCGAAGCCAGAAAATAACATGGACTAAAGATCCAACTTTACTTCAAAAACAAAAAACAAAAAAAAAACGCTATGATTATCTCTTTGCCTCTCCATTCGAAGCCAAAAACAACACTTTTTGGTTAGAACAATCACTCGACACATAAAAACCAACCTCCGAGGCTGCATATCGCCTTTTCCACACATGAGACCTGCAGCACATTTAGTAAATACCAGGTTCCCCGAGCCCAACTGGCAAACTGGCCCGAAACCTCAACTTAAAACCATGGTTATTAGGGACCCGCAATTTAAAGCTTATACGGTGTTCAATCTCCCTTACTAGTTACTAGCAATGTGGGAAGGGTTGGGTTAATGGCTCGCCTTGACAACAACCTCCATAAACCATATTATTATCTTTACTATTCTGAGATGATACAGGGGGAGCAAAAAAGCATTTATTAAGTATAAAAAGGTGAAAAAGGCCCGACAAAGCATGCACGCATGATATAGTTACCTCGACCAATAAGGATTCAAGATTTACGTGTTACCTCGTACCCGTGGAATAACACGGTTTATTTCAGCAGCAGGAATACAAATTTGCTACACTCGAGGATTACCCAAGAAGCAACGGGTTCAGCAAAAACCCTTAAAACCGATTCTTTTAAAAGATTATGAAAAATAAGCAACGAGGTAGTAATAACAATAATAATGGGGCGCGTTCAAGGCAGAACCAATTTTAAGTAAAGAATCGTAAGAACTGCATAAACACATTTCTGTTCTCGCAGTTCTCTATTCAAATATGATTTTGTATTGAACGGCCCTCTAATAATAACAACAATAACAATAATAATACCTACCTGACGACTCTTTTTCTCCATTAGTTATATTGATATTGACGAGAGATTAATCTCAACAAAGCTGTGAGAACAAAAAAGAGGTTCACCCACGACATTATAGCTTTCGAGACTCCAAAACATGCATTCATAGAACATTACGAGTTATAAAAATTATAAAAAAAGCGTCTACCTTCCAACTTCAAATCCGACATTTATCTACAGAACTCTCACTAGTATGGACTTCTGGATGACCTATTATTCCGCGCATGCCTAGCGGGTGATCGGGATCTGCTACGGTTACGCCCACGATATCTATCCCTGTTCCTGTCACCCCCGTTTCTGTAATTATAATTTTTGTTGTTATTATTATTGTACCTACGATCCGGTCCTCTTCCTGTATCACGATTGCCTCTATTGTTTCGATCTCGTGATATCTCGCGGTCCCGCCTGTCACGATTCCTGTCCACGTCAGCAGATCCGTTTCTGTCGTCTTTTTCTCTTTGCTTCTTTCTTTCTTCTGCTTCTTTCTCCCTTGCCTTCTCTTTCGACTCCTAATGATTACAATTACAAATAAACACGTTTGAGATAAAACATAATCGAAACGGACCGTTTTATGAAGGAATGGTACCTTGTACTCAGAGAGGAAATCGCGAACCATGCCGTAACCGATATGCTGTTTTCCGGTGACGTGAGATTGAGTTCTTTCGAGAGCATCATTCGCGATTAGGAACGAACCGCACGTTTCGCAAAGAGCCATCTTCTTTTCTTGTGCAGGCATTAAAACTTTGTCGTTTTGTGATTGCAGGGTCAACGCGGTTTTCTCAATGTTAAGCAGATCCACCTGTACGAACAATGACATTGACGAATGAATAAGAATGGTCTACAAACAGAAAAACACCATAACTAGTTTAAAGAAACCGATGAGTAAAATGCCATTTCGTCTATGAGGTTTTGGACAGTTTTGCGACTTTCATACAAAGGTTTGTTTTTTCGCATCTGGATCCAAATGTTTAATATCTTTGCTATTTTCATCCGGCTCTTTAACCCCATCCATTTTTCTCCGTTAAGTTAGGGGTATTTTTCGTCTTTTTGATAACTTAAATCGGTCTTTTTCAGGGGTATTCGGTCTTTTTACATAGAGTGTAAAAGACTGAATTGCCCTTTAAGTTATCAAAAAAGACATAAAAACCCTGACTTAACGGAGAAAAATGGATGGAGTTAACAAGCCAGATGAAAATGGCAAAATTTCAAACCTTTTGGATCCAGATGCGGAAAAGAACAAACCTTTGGACAAAAGTCCCAATACTGACCAAACCTCAAGGACGAAAATGGCATTTTACTTGAAACCAATTGATAATACCTTCCTCATGAGTGCTTCCGCTTCATCCACCTTGCCAGCTTCCCCGAGAGCCTCGACTGATTCAAGAAGGTTCTTGATTTTCTCCTCGAGAACAGATAATTGTTCGGATTTTTCAACTGGAAGAGGTTGTGGTGGAGGAAGTTCAACCTCTTGAGCGAGACGCTCACGACCCCGCCTAACTTTCCGATCCAAATCCATGATCTAAAACAAAGTAATAGTGACAACAAAACAAACTGTAAATATATGCAAAAACCATACCATATTGTGATGTGAAGTATATCAAGTTGATAAGTAACACGAGTCCTCCAAAATCCAAGTAAAAAAACAGGTGATTTTTAACTATGGTTTAAAAAAAACTGGCGCGGTGTGCGCCTCAAGGCGAGGCGGTAAGAAAACGTGTCTGAGGCGGTTATGTTTGTACGTATGCCTGCCGAGGCGGTAAAAAAGACGTGCACCTCATGGGGTTATGTGTGTTTTAGACTTTCTGTGTCGGTTTTTTTTTATGTGAGTTTTTCATATTTTAGACATTCTGGTCAATTATTTTAATTATTATAAGATATATAATTTTTATATTTATTTTTTAATTCCGCCTCGAGATTTGATTCCGTTCTTTTAAACCTTGTTAACAAATCATAATACTGACATAAATTGTTTGAATTATCAATTTTCGAGGTAAAAAATTTTGAATCCCGATTCAGTTTATAGCTAGCTATTGGCCCATATCCAATTATCCAAATACATTGAATTTAAGTAAAAAGTAAACTGACTTACCAATTTTTCACAGAAATGAGCCAAATCTGCTTCAAATCCTGGCACATACGAATCATGCCTTGGAGAATTCTCAAAGCTAGAGTAAACAGCAAAGAGCAAGAAAATAATATATTAACATCTCATAAGGATACAGATCAATATGTCACAGAAATATCACCAAGCCTATAAAACATTGTATACAAAGAAAACTATTCCGGTTGCTTACTTGAGATATAGTTTTACTAGCTTGGTTTGTTTTAGTAACTATTTAAACCAGTTAAAATCGACTTTTGCTGTCATTAAATTTTCTCTCTCTCTCTACTTGTTTTGTACCTTGAGTGACCTCAGTGGCGAAGCTTAAGATTTCCGACCGGGGGGTCGAAAATGTATATACCCAAAAATTTCTATAAGAAAGCTACATATATAACACTACTGAGCGAAAAGTTCGGGGGGTCGGGCGCCCCCTCCGGCCCCTTCTAACCTATGCCCCTGAGTGACAAGTATACTGCAAGTATGCCCAGGGCTAGCGTTATGTAACACGAATTGTATACACAACACAAAGTGTAACGGGTTAGTATTTGAGGTGAACAAACAGGTCAACACGTTAATGCCATGATTAAAAAGTGTCTAAATCGGTTAACCCATTAACTTATGTGTGTTAAATAGATTAATAGATCAACACGACTCATTCATGACCCATTAGATATAGACTGTAGTTTTCAGTAGCTGCATGTATTGTTTCATTCGTACTATTGAATTGATTATATTTAGCTGTATCATGCTGTGCCGTGTCGCTTTGTGTCAATCGTGTTATTGAACTGGTTACATTTAATTGTGTTAAATGTGCCAAGTCATCTAACCCGCCTATCAAACATGTCCATTTAGTTAAATGTGTCGTTCGGGTTACTATACTAGTAACGTCACTAACGTGTCATGTCAAATATGGCATGTCGAACTTTTTGCCAGCTCTAAGTACGCACCAACTGGGACCGTATTGCTATAAGACACTAATAAGAATACCAAATAAGAGAGAGATTGAATTGCAACTCTAGTATCCACGAGTTAGGTAAACAGATAGCCTTTTTATCAAATAAAGTTTTCATAATATCCTTCACCTCACTGATTGTTTTTACATATCAGCCTCATATATACCCTAGTTATAACCAATTTTGACCCACGTGTGCATCAGCATGAAGCACCACAACACCCAAAGGCGTTTCCGGATCACCTCGATCCCCAAACCCCTTAAATGCGCTTTTTAAAACCAAGATACTTTCAAAGCATACTAAACAAAAACGACATACCACGATCAGTCTATGCTACGGCTTATAACATAAGTTCAGAGTCCCTATTGTTACCTTTCTTTCAGCTTCGGATCATGAATTTTCGGACAAGGACCTGATACAACAAACAAAGCACACACAAAAAAATCATCATATTAAACTTCACCAATCCAAACAATACATCACATTATAACTCATGACCAAATTAACATATAAATTAAACATGGTTGTAAAACAAGGTCTCCAAGGCTGAGTCTCCCCGAGTAGTCGTTAGTTCGCTACAAAGTAGGCTGCCGAGGCGACTTTCTTCAACTCCGCCTAATTACTTGGAATCGATCAAACGCGGTCAACGTCGGCCAAAATCGGATCTAGTAGGTCAACTCGGGCCGAGTTTGACTTTAAACAAACTAAACATAATTTCTATGCCTATCATATTAAAGAATGAATATCATTTTCACGTATTTTGTTATAAATATAAGTAAACGTATGTTATTGACATAAATTTAATTTCCAAAAACTAATTTCTTTATAATTTAACATGTCCCGAGTCCTCTCAACTTCCCAGTCGACCGACTAGGGAGCGCCTAGCGACTTTTGCAACCATGAAATTTAATAAGTAAACAATATTTTATATTCATGCTTTAAGCAATTCACAACCAAATTAACACATGAAACTACGCGAAACTCACCGAGATCACTTCGAGTGTTGACGAACAAATTGTGAGGACAAAACTTCACCATGTAGAATGCACACACATCCTTATCATCCCATGTGATTTCTTTGTGCCCTCTTCTCTCTTCTTCAGTCAAATTGCGAGCTAAATAGTATATACAGACCACAATAATCAATAACCAAACATAAACTATTTACATAATTAGGGTTTCGTAATTCAATTGAACTTATAATTCGAATAATAAATCACAAAACGGAATAATAATATATAAGAAGATGTGGAAAAAAGGAACCTGAACCCATGAGCTCATCTAGCAATGCTCTTTGAGCGTCCATTGCAGGCAAGTGGAGAATGTGTGAAACCCTAATTGCATTTGTTGTTTGGGTATTTTTGGGGTTTATTATGGTGGTGAATTTGGATTGTGTCTAGGGTTAATAAGGGAATGGAAGTAGATGATGGAGTGGGCGTGAAAACAAGGATTATTGTCCACCACAACCCATGTTTGGGTGCTTGGTTATCTTTAGGATGTTAAGTGAACCGATTAGGTGTGTAAACAAATTGAACGTTTTGTGAATTGTTTGACGGGACTTGGGAAATTCGTGGGTAAAGTTAACAAAATATTTAAAATCTACAAGCTAGTAAGCTATACATCTAAAAACAAAAACTTAAAATCTCACCTCGTAGAGTTTGATGAGACGGTTCCAATGTCGTTTTAATGAGGTCAATCGGAGTCTATTTGATACCCTCCTTACGATTCCTTGTTTTTAGGAGAATTTGTATTTGATCATAACCCATAAGTTCGTTTATGTTCATTTATATAATAAGTATGAACACATGTTCATTCGTTTGTTTATGTTCGTTCATTTAAGTATTAGTATTGATACAAAAGATCAAATAAATATATATTATATGTGTCTGTCTATTATGTTTTCTATTTTTTAGTACAAAAGTTATATATATATACATAGATTCTTTTATGTTCCATTATGTTTGTTAGATGTTAATTTACGTTCATTGTGTTCGTATATGTTCATGAAATGTTATTTTAGGATGTTAATGAACAAATATGAACGTGTTCATTTTCTTAATGAACAAACGTGAACAGAAAAATATGTCCATTTAATTGTTTTAGTTCAGTTAAAACTAAATGAATGAACACAAATATGTTTCCGTTCGTGTTCATTTGGTTCGTTTAGAAGCCTATAACTAATATTAACATAGGTCCTCCTATGGTTATTTGTGTTTGTACTTTGTAAATGTTTGTTTATGTTTAGTCATTAGTAATCGTGTATTTACTTAAACTTGTAGATAAAAATCAAATGTTTGTTTTTGTATTAACTATCGGGATTCCTCTACAAGATGCGGCAGAAATTCAGTTTTCCGTCGGATCAGTTTTGTTTGTTACGATTAGGGGTGTTCATGAGCCGATCCGATCCGAGCGAGGGTCTGCTTGTGCTCGGATTGAATTACAACCGATCCGATCGGATCGAATTTGCAAAACCGAGCACAAAAGTGACGCTCGTGCTCGAATTGAATTACAACCGATCCGATCCAAGCGGATCGTTTTCGCTTAGTTTTTCTCAGCACCGAAATTAAAACATGTGTAGCAACAAAAAAAAAACTAAAATCAAAACTATTACAAAGCTGCATTCAACAAAAACAAATCATAACTTAATTAAAACATGTCCAACACTTTACTAATAAAAGCAATACATAACTAATTCATGATTCTAAAAATGTTTTTAACAATATCAAGAAGCATAAAATAAAGTGTGAAATACAAATTGTAATTTAGCTCAAAAGCCATAAACTTCTTCTTAAAGCTTGATCATCTCCATCCACAAAATTCAACTTCAAATCAACATATATAACCTATAAACACAAGCATTAAACAAAACCATTAAGTTCTACACATTACATAATAACTTTTATGGTTTGTTAATATTTAAAATACCTTTCATTTATTATTAGACCGGTCTGGACTCAATATATCAATTTCCAATTTTTCTTCATCTCTTGCAACTTGCTACGCATTAAAAAAAACAAAATACAAATGTTAATGCATAAACTAAAAAGTATAAGTGGATTATAAATGTAATAAAAGCTTACTATATAACTCTCTCTCTCTCTCTATATATATATATATATAATCTTTGAAATCTATAATATATATATTAATTATTTCATAAAAATAATTCGAGCAAAACCGAGCGGTCGACGAGCGAGCTGACCTTTGCTCATGCTTGGCTCGTTTTCAAATCGAACCGAGCCGGGCGGCTCATTTACAAATGAGCGGGAATCGAACGAGCATTTTTCGGACATTTTTCGAGCGATCGTCGAGCGATCCTCAATCGTCGAGCAGTTTGGACAACCCTAGTTACGATCTGGCAATCGGTTTAACAATCTAAAGAAAAAACTAAAGAAGTAAAGTCGTGAAAAAGATATCAAGTTATCTGCACTTGTTTTACATCAAATTATATCTCAAAAAACGGATTGATAAACAAAACACAAACACACACAATTTAAAATAACTCACGTATTATTATATCCCTATAAAATAACTCACATGTTATAATATCCAAGAAATTGCTCAAAACCTAGATACAATAATCCCTCGTATATGAACCCTAATCATGGCTATGTGTTTAAAAAGTTACTCAACTTGGTCAATAAGGCATTACCAAAATTAGTTAACCCAAATTGCTACCCCCAAAACCCATTAGCATGTTTAATGAATTTCACAGGCCCAAATAGGTTGGCCTTTTCCACCTCATCATGAAAGGCTGACATTTTTTTAAAAGGTGAATTTCTTTGATACTGTCGTCCGTAAAACTTGAACCAAGACCTTCAAACCTACATGTTTTTAAAGGCTTTGTCTTTGTCAATAGACCAGTAGCTCCATTGAAAAGTGACAGAACACACAATTCGAACTCAGACCAGTTCCTTATAAACCAAGACCTTAACCACTAGAATCCTTGTTCATCTTTTACAATGTCGGTATTAAGTCGGCAATTACCAACAAAACCCGCAAAAACAAATTAAGCCGTTATTAGGGTTGTCCATTTTTACCCAAAACACGACCCAAATTTGAATTATACAATACTCAAAAAACCCGGACCTTAAATGGGTCAGTTATTGGGTCACTTTTTCCCAGCAAAAAAAACCCAAACAACCCAATTCGAAAAACTCAAAGGTTAAAATAATCGAAACCCGAACAACACCCCTGGTCTTATATATAAAATTTAGAGTAAAGTACAATTTGCGTCCCTGAGGTATGATGGCAGGATCAACTCAAGCTCTGTATTTGGGTAAATTACTTTTTGAGTCCCTGTGTTTTATGTATTTTAACCACTTGAGTCCAAAATCAAAATGTTTAACGCCCTGAGTCCCTATAGCCACTTTTCTTAACCATTTGAGTCCAAATTTCTAACTCCATCCATCAAGTCTCTTAGCAACAAGGGCAATTTAGTCATTTACACACAAATTTCTAAGGAACAAGTGTGTAATGCATAAAGATTGTAATATTATATATAAAATAAATACATACACACCTGCACACATATATATAACACACACCAGCACACTTTTTCTCTCTCTCTGTATACACCACTGATCCGCCACCATCTCCACCACTGCCCTACCATCATCCCCACCAAAATCACGCTCCAGATCCAGAAACCCTCCACCATTGTCTCACCTCCACCACTAGTGCCTCTCCACTGCCACCACCATCCCACTAATACCACCTCTAAACACCCACCACCACCGTCTCACCCCCAACTGCTGAGATATCTCCACCACCGGTGTCGCCTCACTGCCACCACCTTCCGGCACTGCCTAAACCCACCACAATTTTATCCACCTACTGCCATGTTCTAACAACAACATCACCAATCTAATAGCATCTACCAAACCTTTTCACCATATCACGACCATCTTCATCCACCATCACCGTAAAACAGAATATGAACTATAAAAAGCTTGAAAGTGTGCAAAATGTCGGATCTAGTGTTTTGTACCTTATAGGATCCGTTTGGTGGTGCGATTACAGTTGGATAAATGTAATGCAACAGGCTCAGATCTGATATGACGGAGCTCAGATCTGTTAGGGGCATTTCCGGTGTCGTTAGGGTTTCGGAGGTTCAACGATGGTGGGTGGTGTGGTGGTGTGGTGGTGAGGGTGGTGGTGCAACGGTGATTTAGAGAGAGAAAGGAAGAGATGAGAGAGAGGGAGATGTAGATTTAGAGAGAGAGGGAGATAAGGGAGATAGAAGAATCTGTGATGTGTGTGGGGTGATAAATTAGTTTTTATTTTTTTATTTTTAATTACAGGGGTAATTTGGTCTTTTAACAAAAAAATTCTAACTGAATTAGAAATTTGGACTCAAATTGTTAAGAAAAGTGGCTATAGGGACTCAGGGTGTTAAACATTTTGATTTTAGACTCAAGTGGTTAAAATCCATAAAACACAGGGACTCAAAAAGTAATTTACCCCTGTATTTTTTTTTTAAAATGTTGATCCGGCCATTATACCTCTGGAACACATGGTACAATTTGCTCTAAAACTTATAGCAATGAATTTCATTTTAATATCCACGGACAAACAATGTAAATTCTCAAACTTTTGAGCAGGGGTGAACTCGATACCAATTGGTGCCGAATATACTTGATACAGTACGGTTCGATATCGATATTTGAAGGTAAAAACCGGTATAAAAAATATCAAAAGTTGATACCGAAAATGTATCCCGTTCAGTGTATTCGGTACCGGTTTGAGACATCCCAATTTTTTAGTACAAAAGCGTAATAAGATAATGGTACCTGAAAAGGGTGTGTTTGGAAACATACCCCAATTTCCATTTACGCCACTGCCACAGTCAGCTGCTGAATTCAGTCAATGGTATGCTGTAATATCAACCGATCTGTTTATACTCACTTTTGCTTGATTTTTTCACTAATGTTTTACTATTTGATTACTCTTTATTGTCTCAGATGGCGGACGAAGATAATCCATCACGGTACGTAAAGTTGACCAAAGATCAAACACCTGTTCAAATCGACTCCACAGACCTCAATCAGCCGATTCAAGTACCTCAGGTTCGATCCCATTGCGTTTTTATTTACAAATTAGTTCACGGATCTGTTCAATTTTGCTTCATGTTTTTTTTTTCTTTTTACCAATCGAAATTAGGGTTTCAAATGTTGTTCACTAGTTGTATCAGTTTAATATGTGTGTAGATCAGGGAATTGTAGTGTAATTGTTTACAATGTTGAAGTTAGATCTTGTTGTTTGATACCTAGAAAGCATGGTTGTAAAATTTCCGACTAGCCTCCGATTAGTTGCCTATTAATTGCAAGTCCCAGGTTCGCCGAGTAACTTTTATCTAATTGGTCAATTAACCGGTAGGCGGTCAACAGTGGTCAAATCCGGTCTTAATTAGGGATGAGCATTTGGTACCGGTTACCGGTACCGAACCGTATCGGGTATATTCGGTACAGGTACCCGTTCTCATTTTCCCAGTTTTTCGGTACCGGTATTAACAGGTAAAACACTGATAAATACCGGTACCAAATTTCCCGGTTTTTCGGTACCGGTACTTTCGGTACTGAACGGGTACCATGCTCAATACAAGTCCTAATTGGCCAAAAATCGGTGGTAGTCTAGCGATTCCGGCTAGCTGCTTGAAATATGGGTCGAATAAGGTGTTAAAAACATGTCTACTAAAAAAGTACATAAAAAATGTGTGTGTGTACATATAAAACTGAAAATTACATATTATATCCCAATCTGGTTAATCGCTAATTGGTACCTCACCGGCCGACTAACGCCTAGTGATTCTTACAACCTTACCTAGAAGTAACAATTTGTTGTTACAAGTTTCTGATGTTGGTTGAATTGCAGTTGGAGGTTCATAAGTGCGATGCGTGTGGGCAGACTTTGCCTGAAAACTTTGAGCCTCCTGCTGTTGAGCCGTGGACATCTGGTTTATTTGCTTGTACCGAAGACAAAGAGAGCTGTAAGTTTTTTTCTCTTGCTGTTTGAATGGTTCACGTAGGGGTGTTAACGAGCTGAGCCGGTTTTGAGATACTTGAGGCCGGCTTGTTGAAAGCTTGAATCAAGTTGAGCTTAAATGAGCCTGAGCTCAAGCTTATGAGTCTGAGTCCTAGCTTCAAATATCGAGCCTGACTAGGCTCGCGAGCCTAAATTAGCTTATTGTTTATATACGAATTAATTACATGGGTGAGGTTTACTTATTTTGCCATTTTGATACCTATTTTTTTAAAAATTACACTGTTGGTACCAACTTTTATAAATTGTTTCACCATTAGTACATGTGGTTGTAGAATTTATTGCATGATTAGTACCTGTGATGTATTTATGGTAAAATGATTTTGTAAAAGTTGGTACCGACTGTGTAATTTTCAATAAATAGGTATGAAAATTGCAAAATAGACAAACCACAGGTACTGACCAGTAATCATGTAGTTAATTCTTTATATAATTTGTATTTTATATATTCATGGTTGTAAAAATCCCGACTAGGAACCCCCGATTAATTGCCGATTAATCGCTAGTTCCCACCCCACCGGCCGACTAGCGATTTCTACAACCATGTATGTATTAAATATACATTTACATAACAATTCTTGTTTATTATTATATAAATTGTATAAAAGAACAGTTAGATAATATATATACTATGCTATATGTAAACATTATAATTACAAATATAGATAAAAATAAAATTATAAATGTGTACAAATTATATATATTCAATAATTTGTAATTAATAAACGAGTGGAGCTCGAGCTCTCTTAAGCTAAACTAGCTGAGCTCACTAAGCTCAGGCTTGGGCTTGGCTGACTCGTTTACAATTATAAGTCCAACAAGTTTCGTTATTTCATCTTGTTTGGTGGCCATTCCAAGGTTTAGATTCAAATGTTATAGAACACTTGACAATTTCATTTTCAACTTCTATGCAAGTTTGTTCTCCATTTTGTCACTGACTTAGTTTTAAAAAGTGCGTTTGGGACGTTAGGCGGTCTGTAAAACGCCTTAGGGCCTTGAGATGACTCCTCATGCACACTTAGGTCGAAAATTGTTATGTACAATGAGGGTCTGTAGGAGACTGATATGAAAAAACTATTAAAAGAATAAGTGTAAAACTTTTATTTGATAAAAAGGCTGATATGTAAAAGGGACGAGAAAGATGCAGCTTCTGGATGTACACAAAGCTTATTTGGTTGTACTTAAAGAGTAATGCCTCACATACATGAAGATCTCACCTCGGCTTTCTGGACCTAAACACCTTGGTGCGCCACACGTTTTTTAAAACCAAGGTCATCGAGTTCTTTAAACCGAGATAGTGGGGTGCATCTTATGAACATGAAACTGTAGTAAATCACATGTTAATATGTTATAGCTATAATCTCTATGATACGCTGCTCGTTTGTCACTTTGTCTCAAACTTCCATGTTATATTATATTTTCAGGTCGGACTGGACTTTTCTGTCCATGTGTTTTGTTCGGGCGCAATTATGAAGCAGTGAGAGACGACTATGCTTCTTCGGCCGTTCCATGCGTTCTTCATGCGATTTTTGTTGAGGGGGGTCTAGCAGTTGCTGCAACAGCAGCAGCACTCAATGGGGTTATCGACCCAATGACATCATATTACCTTTGCGAGGGGTTGTTGTTCAGTTGGTGGCTGTGTGGCGCATACACTAGTATTGTTCGGCTAATGCTACACAATAAATACCATCTTGAGGTAATCACAAACGTCACTAGCTGTTACATAGTTGTCAACAGCGGCCGCTAGCGAATAGCGTAGCGTATAGGTCGAAGGTCGCTACAGGGTATGTAGCCATAAATAGCGGTATTTCAGTTATTTTTTTAAATATAAATAGCGATTAAATACAGCTACAAAATAGCTGGATTTTAGGTTTTTGTTAAATATACATGTAAAATAGCGTATATACGAGGGTATATTCATATAATACACACATAAAATTTTTTTCTAGTGTATCGCTATTTATGAAATAGCGGCCACTACTTTATCGCTATTCGCTGTGTAGTATATTGTTATACTTTTCAACATTAATAAACCGAAAGTTGATGTTTCTGTTTGGTTTGAGCCTGCAGAACGACCCATGTGATCCATGTATGGTGCACTGCTGCTTTCATTGGTGTGCTATGTGCCAAGAACACAGGGAGATGAAGGCGCGCCTGTCTGATAACTTTGTGATGCCAATGACCCTGGTCAACGCACCTCCAGTTCAACAAATGAACCCTGCTCGAGATACTAACTGATGGTACGTTGTAGAAATTATAGCATTAATCGTGTTATAAGGGATGTTTGATATACATAAAAAAGACGTTTGGTTGGATATCGCGTAGCATCGTAAACCTTTTTATAGTAAGGTAGCATACTTTTACATATTTGATTAATATGTGATTATGCTCTATAAACAACATTTTATGTATTTCTTGAATGTCGAGTTGCAAAAGAGTAATGAGCGGCCATTGCTAAATAACGGAATCCAAATCCTTATGATTGTAGCATTCATATAGGAAATGAGGAAATCTGGAAGGGTGAATATGTTTCTTTTATTTTTTACGTCGATTTTTCAAACTTCATAAAAACAATACCGAATGTATAGTGGCTTAAGCGGATGTTCAACAACACATCTTACGTGCACTCCTAGTTGTTGACGATTTGTCTTGATTTAGAAGTCGCCATTACATCTCACTAGTTTGGTAATGATCACCACTTCTCGTCTCACTAACATAGTATTGATTATCGATTCTTGTTTCACGAAGATGCTAGTGAGTACGGGTAAAACCACCTATTTAAATGATATGACTCTTCTGACCAACTTGATTCAGTAGGAATTCACACACTTTCAATAACTGTTTGTTTAGCTCCTAATGAAATTTTTAATGGTTCAGGCCTCTTACTAGTTCAAAATTTAATGGATCAGACTTTTTGTTTCGCCAACAGTGTCTGAATGGTATTTGCCTCTGAATTGTTAAGCATTATACTGAGTTTGAATGGTTAAGACCTCTAATCTTAATTAGTCAGACATTTGTCTCTGAACGCTTAAGCATTATACTGGCTTTTAATGGTTCAGGCCTCTTACTGTTTCAACACTTAATGGTTCAAACCTCTTACTGGTTCAACACTTAACCATTCAGAAGTTGTCAAATAGCCCCTAAGTATTGTTTAACCAAATATGTTTGTAGGAGTATAAAGCATGTTGGAAGATATCTTTTATGGTAGACTATTCTAACAAATACTTCCACATCATATAAAAGATGTAATTTTATAAACGTTTACAAACATTTTTTTTACAAAAACCATCAAAGAAGTTTTGTCGATCTTGTAATTGGTCTAGCCGTTATCGATCTTGCATTAGGCTTTGTCTATGTATATTGAAATGCACTTGATTAAGTTTAACTTTTTTTCTTTTGTTTAGTTTTCAAGTAGAAGCAAAATCATTTCACTAATTGTTATTGATTTGCTTGTAACGTCTTGCTGGTGTGCAAATCAAATATGATGAAAGTTATGTCCCTCAAATATTTGATGTATTTAAAAAAATCTAACTAATGTTAAGCATATTTTTTTTCATATTTCATTGTTAGTTATTATCATAATCTTATAAATATTTCTTAAATGAATTTTAATTCTTAATATTTGCATCTTTAATAACCATATCTCCACTTTATATATTTTCAAAAAGAGAGGTAGGAGTAAAAAAGAAAGACTTTGAGTAACATTTATTTCAACAACAAACACTCTTATGGATATCAACGAAAGACTTGCAACAATTCAGCAAGAAATAGGCCAGATGGAAAACGTGAAGCTCCAACAGGAGCAAATACTCAGTCTGTTCTGGGAGCATCCGCCTGCTCTTGATCCGGAGGTCGTAGGAAATATGATGCGATTGACCCGGGATCGCATTCGCAGCCTGGAAGACCGTATTCGGGCCCTCCTCGTCGAACAAAAAGAGCTCATTGTGAGTGCTACTACCCTTGGTGACCGGAGAGACTAGAGTCTACTGACTCTTACCGGAAGATTTAAATAAGTGTGTGTAGACGCAAAGTAGTTTGTTTTAATGTATGGTTTCTGGTCCGATGCTTACCGGAGATAGACTTCTGTGCTAAGTTAAGTGTCTTTGTTTGGTTTTATTTGTTATGTTGTGTTTAGTTGTTTGGCCGGTCTATATGTGAGTGTAAGCTTCCTACTGGGTGAGACTTGGGATATCAAAGCATTGAAGAGGAGAAAGTGACTTGCATGAGTGCCCCTTTAGGAGAGGCATGAGATCACCTAGAGTGAAGCGAAGGATGTTCGGAGCACTATAAACATTGACCTTAAGGAGCTAAAAAATACACTTTAGTTTAAAGTCTTTACTCTTAATTCTATCTTATTCTCTCTTTACTTCTATTGTAGTTCCCCTAATTAAGTGTTATCTTATAATCTTAACCTTAATAATAGCATACTCCTACATGCTTATTTGTAGAAACATTCACCCACACAGGAATCAAGAGGAATTATTTAATGATTTCAATCATACTTGTTCACATTTAAAATAAAACATATTAGGCTTTGGGATATGCTTTAACCTTTCTTAACTCACCTAACTGACAAATCACCTACTTTTCCTCATTTCACTATGCCTCACTCTAAGGAAATGGTTTAATCCCGTTGACTCCATCTAATCCTATTTTTAATGCTTTTTGGTTTAAATAAGAAAAGAAAATTTAATTTCACCCTCTTAACATCCAATCGACATATAAACAAATGACTCATTTAATACCTCTTAACACAAGGAGGGAGTCGTATGCAATGTCGATTAACATGCTATGTCAGTATTAACATCTCAAATTTTAGAGTACACCCACCCAATAGCCTAACAATTGTTTAATAATATAGAATTTGAACAAACACATTAAAATGACATATTCCATATTTATGTTTTAGTTACTAAGATGATTTCATTAATACTTAAAATCATTTTCTAGTAAAGTATTTAATGTTTAAAATAAAAGATAAACAATTGTTTAATAATATATAAAATATAAATTTGAATTAAAACACATTAAATTGACATATTCCATATTTATGTTTTAGTTACTAAGATTATTTCATTTATAATTAAAATCATTTTGTAATAAAGTATTTAATGTTTAAAATAAAACATATTACAATTGTTTAATAATATATAAAATCCAAATTTGAATTAAAACACATTAAATTGACATATTCCATATTTATGTTTTAGTCACTAAGATGATTTTATTAGTAATTAAAATCATTTTGTAATAAAGTATTTAATGCTTAAAATAAAACATATTGCAATTCTTTAATAATATATAAAACCTAAATTTGAACTAAAACACATTAAGTTGAAATATTCCATATTTATGTTTTAGTTCATTAATTAATTAAAATCATTTTGTAATAAATTATTTAATGTTTAAATAAAACATATTACAGTTGTTTAATAATGTATAAAATCTAAATTCGAAATAAAACACATTAAATTGACATATTCTATATTTATGTTTTAGTTATTAGGATGATTCATTAGTAACTAAAATCATTTTGTAATAAAGTATTTAACGTTTAAAACAAAACATATTACAATTGTTTAATAATATATAAAATCTGAATTTGAATTTAAACACATTAAATTGACATATTCCATATTTTTTAATCAAGTTACTAAGATGATTTCATTAATAATCAAAATCATTTTGTAATAAAGTATTTAATCTACATGGTTAACAGTTATTTATTTATTTATATTATTATTTCTAACAACTATCACCGCAACCTCCCGACCCACTTTATCACGTAGTTGTCACCTTTTGTTGATGCAATTAAATCCACCTCGTAGTTGTCACCATCACCTTCACATGTCACCAAAATAAATATAGAGGGTGAACCCATTATAATATTTCTATTCATAATCCAATTATGTCAACCGAGCCCATCTTGGTCGAAACTCCTTTTGACCGAAACCAAACTTATTTTAAAATAATATGTTTTGATCTGAATCCACTGTGTTCACAACCATTTCAACCTGAATCTGGTCAGACCAAACTTATTTTGACCCATCACCTAACCTGACCCCTCTGCTATTCCCGACTTAACAAACAAGCAAGCGTAACAAAATAATCACGATTAGAGGTGCTAAACGGGTCGTGTTCGTGGCTTGACGGGTTAAACCCGACCCTAACCTGAAAATTTTAGATCAACTCGAATACGACCCGAACCCGAAAATTATGTCATACATATGAACCCAAACACGACCCGTTCAACCCGAGCTTTTTTACTTTTATATTTTTCCGCCAAATTAATGTATTAGAATTAAATTTTACTAAAAAACACAAATGCATATAATACAATCACATTTAAATTATAAAATCTTATGTCAATTTATCTTTTTGAATTATAATTATGACACAAAATACACACTCAATTTAGTTTGTGACATAAAACATACTGTAAAAAAATATAATTTAATATAAATGGGTTAAACGCGTCAGCCCGTCCGGGTTGACTCGAACCCATTTAGCTAAACGGACTCACTGAAACTGATCCGAATCCGTTCATACTTAACCTAAACTTGTAAACTTTGTGTTTAGTTTATGTCGTGTTTTCAGGAAGTGTTCGAAATTCACACCCCGATGGATTAAATTTGCCACCTACTATATAGTCAAAGGTGAAAACTTGTAAACCACTCCAAATCAAAAAACACTTGAACAACAACCACCTCCCCCCAATTTCCGTCTAACGATCTCATTCAACTCAAAACCCACTCGCATTTCTCACACACATTTGCATTCAACAACCTGCTGAATTCAGTCAACAGTACGTAAAATCCTGTATAAATTCAATTTCATTCAATTATCTTACAATTATACTTCATATTTTCTGTTATTTGATCACTCTTACTCTCAGATCTGATGGCGGATGGCGATAATCCATCGCAGTACGTAAAACTGAACAAAAATCAAGCGGAGGTTGAAATCAATCCCGGAGAACTCAATCAGCCGATTGAAGTTCCTCAGGTTTGATCGCAGTATGTTAAATTGTTGATTTGTACGGATTTGTTGATAGATCTGATTAATTGCTGTTTGTTTAGATCGTTTGATGAAATTAGGTTTTCGGATTTTGTAGATGACGAGCTGATTAGTTGTGTGATGTTATTGTAATATTGTGTTCACATTTTAGGTTATAGAGTTGTGAAAGTTTTGATGAGTTTGTGTAGGTTTTTAGTAGTTGTTTGAGTTTTTGAAGTAAGGGTTCATATCTGGAAATCGCATTGTCATCGTTGATAGATCTGAAGAATTGCTGTTTGTTTAGATCGTTTGATTGAATTAGGTTTTCGGATTTGTAGACACTGAGTTTTATTAGCTGTGTGATCTTAATGTGTTTACTTTTTAGGTTATAGAGTTGTGGAAACCTATGTTTTGATGAAATTTGTGTAGGTTTTAGTAATTGTTCAGTTTCTGAAGTATGTGTTCATATCTGGAAATTGCATTGTTATTCTCAGCCGATAGAAATTTCTCAGGTTTAATTGCAGTATGTTTTCCGTACAGTTTTGGTTATAGATTTGATTAATTGTTTTTGTTTAGATCTTTTGATGAGATTAGGTTTTTTGGATTTTATAGATGACGAGTGTGAATAGTTGTGTGATCTTAATGTGTTCACATTTTAGGTTATAGAAGTTTAGAAACCTTTGTTTTGATGAGTTTGTGTAGGTTTTAGTTGTTGTTTAGAGTTTTTGAATTAGGTGTTCATATCTGGAAATTGCATTGTTATTCTCAGCCGATCGAAGTTTCTCAGGTTTAATCACAGTGTGTTTTTTGTAAGGTTTTGGTTATAGATCTGATTAAGTGCTGTTTGCTTAGATCTTTTGATGGAATTAGGTTTTTGGATTTTATAGATGACGAGTGTGATTAGTTTTGTGATGTTATTGTGTTCACATTTTAGGTAATTGAGTTATAGAAAACCTTTGGTTTGATGAAATTTATGTAGGTTTTGGTAGTTGTTTTGAAATTTGGAAGTAGGTGTCGGTATCTGGAATTTGGATTGTTGTCAATTTGATTTTAGATACTTGATAGTTAGTTGATGCAATGAATGAATGAATGAAATAAAGCTTGTTAGAAGATTCAAGTTAGGTTTCTTTTGTGTGGTATAGATTTCAATTGTATGACTCACATTAGGCTCTTAGAATGCAAATTGATTTAGGCATTATTTACAAGTGACTTGGTATAACGCACTTGAATACTTGCGTAAAGACAAAGACCTATTCAAGTAGTGTTCTGTTCAGGTAGCTAATGTTGTTGCTGAATCAACATGGCTTCTTGAATTTAACTTTCCTCTCTCCAATCAAGTCTTGTTTTCTGTGATCTTGTCAAGTAACCACCCGTACAACACCAACTATGTTGAGATTGGTTTACACTTTGTTTGAGGAAGAGTTGCCATGGACAAGTTCGTGTGTGCTACATGTATGCCTGACTTATCGCTTTGCCGACATTTTTCTTAGTTTTTCTTTTCATTTAGGCTCTTGGACTGCAGAGTTATATGTTAGATAAAGATCCTAAATTATGATTTAGGTTTAGTATAATAATAATCTTTGCAGGCTCGACCTAACTGGTTTGTGTTTCCTAATGTAAGTTTGTAACCTTGATACCGGTTTGTGTTTCCTAATGTAAGTATGTAACCTTGATACCGCTTGTACTATGAAGACCTCACCTCACATGTTTTTTGTAATTCCAAATTCCTTGCTTAGTAGGCTGTTGGGTTAAGATATCATATATTCTTGTTACAAATTTCTTATATCTTTTTTTAATTTTACTTTATTACAGCTGAACGTTCGCAAGTGCAGTGAATGTGGGCAACCTTTACCTGAAAGCTTCGAGCCACCTGCTGTTGAGCCTTGGACAACTGGCATATTTGGCTGTACTGAAGATACTGAAAGCTGTAAGTTTTTCTCAGAATCAAGTATTATCATGTCTTTTTAGGTGGTCATTCCAAATGCTATAGATGAAAAATACCACACAAGTTGCCTTACAATGCCAATATTTCACAATTTCATTTTCAATTTATATCCAAGTTGGTTCTCCAAATTTCAAATTATGTCATAGAACTTGATGTGTTGCCTTTATATCAACTGATTTCTGAATATTTCTAATATATGTGTTACTAGTTCTAGAGTCCTTCGATGAATACTGAAGTGTGAACTTATTTTTTCTCTTTGGTGGATTCATGCGCATCTTCAATTTTCATTTTTCCCCTGCTTAAAAATAATTTCATGAATTAATTTTTTTTTAAAATTTGAATGTGTTTTATTTGACATGTAGTTTGGAGAAGGTTCGACTATGTGGCCCCGAATTTATGCAATTCAATCATTTGTTATTTATCAGTGTCAAACTTCCCAGTAGTAATAATATTATATTTAATTTGTTCAGGCTGGACAGGACTTATTTGTCCATGTGTTCTGTTTGGGAGAAATTATGAAAGCTTGAGAGACGATTATGCATCTGCAACAACTCCATGTGTTCTTCATGCAATTTTCATCGAGGGTGGATTGGCTGTCGCTGCAATAACCGCAGCATTGCATGGCGTTATTGACCCCGGGACATCATTTCTCGTTTGTGAAGGAGCGTTGTTCGGTTGGTGGATGTGCGGTATCTACACCGGTGCTGTTCGACAAATGTTACAGAAGAAATACCATCTCAAGGTAATCATCATATTACAGTAAAACCTTTATAAATTAATACTCGAGTTAATTACTGTTTTCGTCCCTGTGGTTTGTCAAAAATCACTATTTCAGTCCATTAGTTTAAAAATTGCGATTTCAGTCCCTGTGGTTTCACTTTCGTAACCATTTCAGTCCACCTCGCAACCATTTTAGTCCCTGTACTTACAGAATAAATGGATTGAAGTGGTTACGAAAGTGAAACCACAGGGACTGAAATGGTTACGAAAGTGAAACCACAGGGACTGAAATCGCAACTTTTAAACTAATGGACTGAAATAGTGATTTTTGACAAACCACAGGGACGAAAACAGTAATTAACTCTTAATACTCAATAAAATTAATAATTTGTCCAGTCCCAACTTATTGGACGCCAATTGAAAAAATAAGGGTATAAGGAGTGGGTAGACAATTTCATTAGGTAAACTTTCAAACCGACCAATCAAACAGTGCCACGTCATTTTACCTTTTTTGTTTACCTATTCATCAAAAACGTTTGTGGCGGTTAAACACTTTGGAATAGGTAAACTATTTATTTTATTTTTATATTTTTAAGTTAAGATAAAACAAATAAAACATCAAACTTTTATAAATAAAAAAAAAGCATTACAATAAAATCTAAGTTAAACAAAATTAATAATAACACAACGCAACAACAAAAAAACTAAAAATTACAAGGCCATCCATATTTTTTTGCGATCTCGCGTTTTCTAGCGAGTGTGATTTCCAACATCGAAGGGTGAACATTGTCGTGAGGCCGGTTAAACGTCTCCAAGTCCTTGTCGAACATAGTTTGTCGCAACGCCTCTCGTTGCTCATCCGCCAACGTCATGTATTTTTCTTCTCGTAACCGTTTAATATCCATCAACTCTTTCTTCATGGCCTTGTACTCTTTGAATCGACCGGCTATCTCTCTTGGATCTTCGTTTGTTGAAGACAGCCCTTTGCCTTTTTTTCTCCTTTCTCTTTTGTCGTCTTGGTGAGGGATCCTCGTTCATGACGGGAAGACCGCTCGAGACTTCGGCATTAGGTGTATCCGCTTTATCATTTCCCGAATCCGACGACTTTCCTTTTTGACTCGAGCCGGAGCTTTTTTCACCCAACAACGGTACCAGCGACCACTTTTGATTTGTTTTAACGACCTCCCACGCTGCAACATGAGGAAAGTCATGTTTTTCTTTGTTTTTGTAATCCTTTAGCGCTTGCTTCATTACAAAAGAATCGTCGCACCCGCAAGGACGTAAATGATCCTATAATAATAAATTAAAAACAAATTAATCCACATACTTCATTAAAAAGTAAACCGTATATAAATAATAAAGTTTACCGCGTGATGATATAAACCGTTGAATGTGTTCAATTTTGTTTACATCGCCGTCCATTTCGATCGAACTTGATGGTGGTTTCGGTTACTTCCTCCAACCGTTTTATTGAAGTGCTTAAGAACTTGGTTCCAAAAACCATTCGACTTTTGTTGATTGCCTTTTATTTTGTTCAAAGTGCAATGAACAAAAGCCTTTGACAACGCCTCTTCTTGATTACACGTCCAATTTTCCCGTTTCGCTTTTCCTCTTCTTTCGTTTGCGGCTTCATTTTGGTTCATGGGATTATCTTGTACGACAACATCTTCATCCTCATCATTATGTTGCTCTTGGGTATCGGCCATGAATTCTTCTTCGGAGTCATCTTGTATGTCTCTCGGTGATTGTGAGCTTGGGGTTTGAAAAAAAATCGGGTCAAAAGAGTTTTGGGCGTCTAAGGGGTAATCATAAACACCGGGTTGAACCATCGTCGGACCATGTCGCAACCAATTTTGGTGGGGTTGGCTATCGTAACCGAAATTCGGTTGCATGGTTTGGTTAAAAAAATGGGAGTTGGGTTTGATGAGCAAACCAAGTTGGGGATGAAACGGAACACTAGAACCACCCGAACCACCACGTTTATCTTGAGCCCTCGCCTTCGAACCGGACCCTACATTTTTTTTCTTCCCTTCACCTTTGTTTGAGCCTTCCATTTGTTTGAAAAGATTTGAAAAAATGAGTAGAATATGGTTTGTTTGGTGAAAATGGTAGTGAATTTGGTTTGTTTTATAAAGTTTTTTTTATATAAATAACGGCTATATAGCCGTTGAGAAGTGCACAAATATCGAAGAAAACAATTTCCCTGCTTCGGTAAAGGTTCACCGCTGATTAAAGTTTGCCGATCGGTAAAGGGGTCGGCGGCGGTGTTCCCGCTCGGCAAACTGCCTTTGCCGATCCCCTTTACCGCCCACTCCGGACACCCTAATAAGATAATAACTTTTATGAAATCCCAGTGTATATATATTGGTCCCAATGAAACTATAAATTAATAATTACCAAAAGATTCCAAATTCTAAGAAAGGTGCATTAAAACTGGTTTTTGTAATTATCTTTTGATACCATGAACTAACATTTTGTATTTTTGTATTAAAAAACAATGAACTTGACAATTTCAATTAATTTGTGAATGTACATTGGACTTGGAAATTTAAAGGTCATATGTATCTCTTTATATTAATTGATATAATAGTATCTCGCTAAACTAATAAAATATCTCGGTCCCAACATTATTAATTTATAGAGGTTTTACTGTAGTTACCATATAATTGTAGTCTTTTATGTTTGGTTGTTTGAACTTTGAACATGCAGAACTCACCGTGTGACCCGTGTTTGGTGCACTGCTGTTTGCACCCCTGTGCTTTGTGTCAAGAACACAGGGAAATGAAGGGACGGCTTTCCGACAATTTTGTGATGCCAATGACCCTCGTCAACGCCCCGCCCGTTCAACAAATGAACTCAACCCAAGACTCATCTTCCGATAATACCCATCAACATCATACCAGTTTAGAAATGTCACCACTATGACAACATTATCTGCTGTTACGTAGGACATTCGTTTCAAAACACCAATATCATGTTGAGAATCGCAAGAACCATATAAGCACATGTATATAGTGCTTCAATCAAAGGGTAAAATAATTAAAAAAAACGATGATTTACTTCTCTCCCTACTTTCTTTGATTTTATTTATTCTCTCCTGAGCCTTTATATTTTTATTTTTATGTATATCATTTTGCATGTGTGCCTGAGATTTCATAGAACCTAGACCTTACTAGAAGTTTTTGTTATGAGTGAGATTTTATATGGTGATTTTGTTTATTTGTTTGTTTGTGTGTGTAACTAAACACTTTGTATTGTTTGATAAAAAAAAAAAGACGTAAGAAAACATGATTTGTGTATAAAAAGGCAAAAGCGTATTCTAGTCTATACTATAACAAAGCAAATGTGAACAGTGCTTTGGTATTTCTTGGTTGACATGGTCCTTTATCATTGGTTTTTTTTTTTTTATTTACAAAAGATGATTTGGTATGATTGTCTATTGGGAGATTCTTTTATTTTATTTTTGTTAACAAATGAGATGTGTTAACAAATGGGATGTGTTTAGTATATTTTGGATAATTAATATATTAAAGATTATATTTATATAATACTATATTGAAGTTTTTTTAAACGAGTGGGTTATGTTTGTGCGTTGAAACGGTTCGGTTTTAACCAACCTTAAACAATCGTTTGTATTCTCTTGGTCAACTACAACCGAACACATGTTCATATCGTTTTTGTTACACTACCACTTTATCTTTATTTTATGTTTTCTTTCGATTGCTAATGCTACCGTATTTGGGTTTACTCTTCCAGTTGCTATACCGAGTTTTGACTTCGAACGAACCACACCGATGAAATTCCCGTCGGGCGTGAAGCGCGGGCATAAACCTAGTTTTTAACAAAACAAAAATTAAGCGTATCTAGATCCTCAACCGAAAAAATATCTACATAAAGATTAGAGTAAACTGTCAAAATAGTTCCTAACGTTTGGTCACTTCTGCCACTTTAATTCAAAACTCAAACCTTTTGAATCTGGGTCCTTGTGGTTTCAATTTTGTTGTCATTTTTATCTAAAAGCAAAATCTGGTGAGATTTTTCAGTTGACATCTAGTTTTTTTTTCTTTTTCATCCCTTTTAACGAAGGGCAAAATGGTCAGAATTTTTTAATTTGTTATGATAAAAGGTAAAAAGACCATTTTGCCCTTCATTAAAAGGGAGAAAAAGGATAAAAAAAAACTGGTTGTTAACTGAAAAATCTGACCAGATTTTCATTTTTGATAAATATGGCAACAAAATTGAAACCACAGAAACCCATATTCAAAAGGTTTGGGTTTTGGACTAAAATGACAAAAGTGATCATACCTCAGTGACCATTTTGGTAGTTTACTCTAAAGATTACAATACTTGATGATTTGTACATTATACGAAAGTTCTATATTGATGGACCATGTTATATAAATTATGATGTAGATTACACGGATAGTCCTCATGATCTCAAATCAAACCCTCATTTGTTCTTAAGTTTGAAAAGTTGCAATGTCGTCCCGTCTATTCACTCGACCATCATATTTTCATCCCTGGGATGGATAGACACCTATTTTGGACATCTAACTCGAGCATCCTCCTTTCCGGTCACCGTTTTAAGACACCCTTTCGAATTCATCTTCCAATAATTTATAGATACATGCGGTCATTTCGTCAACTTTACCCTTATTAAATCATAACCTAGCAATGAAGTTTATTAAAATTTACATATGCAAATCTATTTCCCTAATTATTGGATGGCCGGACTCAATACATATAAAATATTTAGTAAAATTAACACTTTGAAGCGAAAAAACAAAAAGAGAGAGGGGGGGTTCACCTAGCCCTAACTAAGATCCTCCCTACTGAAACCCAAACTATCTCGCCGAGTTTAAAGCGATAAAACGTAACAAACAAAAGTACAGGGGCTATAGATAGTTCGAAACCAACTAGATTCTCATTCATTTTTATGAAAAAAAAAAATAACAATACACGCATAACATAACATCATTTACTTTCTAAACTATATTGAATATATATTTCTTTAAACTGATCAAAATCTACATGCTCTCAAGTCTCATTGCATGGCAAGTCAACCGTTGACTTCAATCCATGTATGGTGAACGTGCCCTCAACATTACAAACCTAAATTTAGTCAAACGTTGACTTCCATGCAACCATAAACACACATATAAATAAATATAAATAAATTAAAACATATAAATACCGCCAATTACACTTTCAAAAAAACCACAAGTTCAAAATGGACCATCTCCCTCGCTCCGGCAGCCGCCATGTCACACCGCCCGCCCGGAAACCACCATCCGCCGCTCCTCACGCGTTGCAAAAGCGCAAACACAACCTCATCTCCACCACTCGCCACAATATCATCTAACAACCAAACCACCTTCTCTAAATCTAGATCAATATCCACCACGAAATCTCGAAGTTATAGAGAACCGGAAGTGAATCATTTTATGATCCACACTGACCAGCTTACATGCCGGGTTTCCAAGAAGAAGGCGACACAAGACTCGGGTACAAAATATTTGCCGCGGAAAAAACCTACTTCTCCTTCGGCTTGGGCCTTGTCTCCTAGCTGAGTTGCTCCTTGTCCGTCTTTGTCTCCGTCTCCTGTGCCAGTAAAGCCGCCAAGTCGCGGTGGCAGGACCACCGCAGGCGGTCTTAGTGGAGTTTTAAAGTACTTTAGGCAGAAAAAATCAGTAACTTCTGATGATGCATATGTGCATAGTTTTAAATTAATGAATAATAGGTTGTTGCAATGGCGGTTCGCTAATGCACGAGCTGAATTCACCATGCCCGCTGTTAAAGTGGTAGCAGAGGTAACTAACTAACCAACTAACTAACTAGCTATGTAGTTAATATTCCGATATATCAGTGATATATCGGTTATCGGTCCCTGCCGAGATATCGGTACAAAATATCGGTGATGTTGACCGATATTAGTCTCTTTCTTCTTAGTTCTATCATTCGTCTTTCTTCTTATTGTTGCTATTAGTGTTTTAAGTCTTAATTGTTAGTTGTTAGTGTTACATGTTAATGTTTTAAGTCTGAGTCAGTCCCTACTTGCTACAGCTGTTAGTGTTTGGAAGTTGCAAAAGGTTAATTTTGTTAATGGTAGGAGAGTATACTGAATTGTTAGTGTTAAGTTGCTATATATATAAATTTAGCATTATATTAAAATTACCAATATCCCACTGATATCCTACCGCGATAACCGATATCTCAAACATTGGTCCTTGACCAATATCCGATATTTTACCGCATTAACTACTGGTTAACTAGCATGATCATGTTTGGCGCTATATTCGTTTTTTGAAATGAAGATTATTATGCATTGATGCAGATGAAGATGTTCAATGTGTGGTTAGAGATACTTGCGATAAGGAATTCGAACATGGTAAAGCGAATGGAGGTACAAAAGCTAAGAAACCAGATCAGATTGTATCATATTATGAACTCACAGATGTTCTTGCTAGAGAAATGGTCGAGAATTGAGGGTAAAAACTTTGAAGCTGTTAGTCGAGTTGTTAGGAAATTGACTGTCGCATGTGCAATTGTCCCGTTGCTCTATGATTCCAAGGTAATACATAAGCTTTGTTGTAGCATCTTACCCCTCATACCAATCAATATTATATATGCTTTTCATGAGTTTTACATTGCCGAACTACGAAAGACTTCGTCGAGCATCTTTTGAACGTTATTTATCATGCGTAGGGAGATGTTTCATCGGTTTGTGACGTGTTGGACACTGCTAACACGCTTTTGTCGAATATAGAATCCGCAATCTCAAAGTTATCTTATCAGGTAATCTATTACTTTCTGAAATACACTTTTATCAAAAACAGTTTTGAAGTTACATTCGTCGTGTGACGTTTCGAAGCAGGCCGAGAAGTCATGTTATGAGTTGACTGAGCTTTCGATTATCGCTAAACAAGAACACGAATTGTTGGCCGAGCTGCAAAAATGGATGACAGATGTCGCATTGCTAAAGGTGAGCAATCAACCACGTCGCATTGCTAAAGGTGAGCAATCAACCACATCCAGTGTTTTAAGAATCGCTAGGCGCGAGTCCGTCGGTGTGGTACGAACTAGCGATTAAGCAGCATTAATAGGGATTAATCCGATCAGAATTTTTATAAGTAATGTTCAGGTTTATATAAACGCACATATTATTATGTGTAATTTTTTTACTCAGACAAGTTTTAACCCCTTATCAGATGATTTTTTTAAGAAGACGATTAATCACCAAAATTTACAAAATTTGACCAGAAAATGACCAAAATTTAGCCAAAACTACCGATTTTTGGCTGATTAAGACTACTTAGGCCGTCGTTGACCATCTAGCAATTAATTAGCTGATTAGGGAAAATTACCTTCGACCAGCAATTAATAATCATTAATAATCAGATGCTAGTCGGGATTTTTACAACCATGACCAAATCAAAAAACAATTTTCTTCAACATGCGCTTCTTGATTTCAAATCGTGTATTATGCAGGAAAAAGAAAGAAGCTTGCAAGCTCATTTAATGCAAATTATGTGAAGATCCTATACATTGAGGATCACTGTATAAGCTTTTGTAGTAAGAATATTGAACCAAAAGTCGGGCATTATACTTTCAAGAACATGAAGGTTCAAAAACATCATCAAAACAAAGGCTCGGAACTAAAGAAAAAACAACAGATGCCACCAAATAACAATCCTTAAAGTTATCAACGGTAACGGCGAAGGGATAGGGTGTTGTTTCTCTTCCAGGTCGCCCTTCTCGAGGGACGTGCCTTGTGGTTCAAGTGTCCCTTACCGCGCAGACCTCTGTATTTCTTGCCAGCAGATGTCAATCCACGAAGCTCTCTGTGTTTGTGAACCGGGTTGCAGATCCAGTTGATCCGTGGGTCGTTACGGATAGCAGCATGTGCGGGGTCCACCAAGATTACCTCAAAGTACTTGTATGTTGAGTCCTACATTACAGATTGTACTTAGTACCAAACTGGTTGGCAGAATAGACCAGTTTGAAAAATAAAACAACCGAAAGCAGTAGGAGGTTGGAAATGACACCTGTACTTGTAAACCATAGTTGTTAATGGCGAATAGCGACTGATAGCGATAAGGTAACTATATGCTACATAGCGATTAGCGTTAAATAGCGATACACTAGAAAAAAATTTAAAAAACTTTATATGTATATTATATAAGAATACCCATGTATATATGCTATTTTACGTGTATTTTTAACAAATACCCAAAATCCAGCTATTTTATAGCTATATTTAATTGCTATCTATATTTAAAAACCAAAAAAAAAGGTTTCGCTATTCTCGCCATCCATCGCTACAGCCTTAATAGCAACACTATACCTATACGCTACGATCGCTATTGAAAACTATGTTGTAAACATGAATGCTAACCATTTAAAGGTTTGTGAATGATGAGGTTAGAAACATATGCGTACCTCATTGAGCCAATAAGAGTTCAGAACCTTAAGACCGCCCAACTTCCTGCCAGCACGTTCTTCAGCAACAGATCTCTTGCTGCGCTGGAACTTCAGTTGAGTGACACCCTGGTTTGTGGGCTTTCCGTACACAATACCCTTGGGAACTGGTCTCTTACGCCCACCACGCCTCACACGTACTCGATAAATTACATAGCCCTACAAAACATTTTAAAAAAACATTCAATTGTCTAATATCTGATGAAGAATTTGCGGTTACAAATCTGTTTGATTGACATCATAGTCGGTAATAATGAAAGTAAAGGGCGTTATAGACATAAATGAACCAAATGACTTAGATAAGGTTTTAAACGAGCTCAAGTCTAAAACAAGCTTATTAAATAAACAAGCTCAAACGCCTAAATGAGCCTATTATTTATATAATTTTCATTTGTTCTACACAAATTAAAAATTTAACAATTTTATTACATATGGATTCATGATATATATAACTAGGGGAAGGTTCATTGGGGAACACAAAAAAGTGGGGAACCGACTCAAACAAACTCCGATTGGACTCATTCCAGCGGCGTTGGAACCGGCTCGTCGAACCCTAACTAGGATCTCTTAACCCTAAACCCTAAATCATAAACCCTAAACCCTAAAGCTAAAACCTAAGCTAAATCGTAAAATCTAAGCTATAAACCCTAAAAGCTAAACCCTAAATACTAATGATTGACCCTAAAACTAAACCCTAAAGCTAAACCCTAATAAAAGACCCTAAATCCAAACCCTAATATATTTAGTGTTTAGGGTTAAGAGATCCTAGTTAGGGTTCGACTAGCCGGTTCCAACGCCGCTGGAATGAGTCCAATCGGAGTTCGTTTGAGTCGGTTCCCCACAGTTCCCCACTTTTTTAGTGTTCCCCAATGAACCTCACACTAAATAACTAAATATTTAAGTTATATATAAAATGTGTAATTATACATTATACATATATATTTCCGTCAGGCAAACTCTGTCCCGGATCAGCTCGTTTACACCCCTAAATTAACTTCCGAAAGGCAGACAGAAAAAAAAATAGTTTAGCTCACACATCCAAAATCCCAATCTAACTATGATCCAAATGTGCAAACAAATGTTCAAATCAATCATACAAATTGCTACAACCTTCATGTTACCAAACAATCTACTTAACTAATAACACAAATCAATAACAAATGTGCAAATACATATTCAAGTGAATCAAACTTACTTGTTTGGCTTTATATCCCATACGACGGGCCTTATCGGGTCGGGTAGGGTGAGTGACCCGAACAATGGAAGGAAGCTGGCGATACTCCCAACACCTAACCCTCTGCATAAACCTCATGACATCCGACTGCTTCTTCCTCCATAGCTCCGACACATAAGTGTAAGCACCTGTAAATCACCACACAAAACATGCAACATTTCATATAACTGAAACCCTAATTATCCGCATTTACTAATCGGATCGATCAATCGGCAATCAAACACAAAACGAAATGAAAAGAACGAATGGTTGCTTACCCATTGTTGTTCTGGATAGCTAGGGCTGCTGCTATTGATCGTCAAAGATTAGGGTTTTTTCTTTGTTTGTTATTGGTAACTTATAAAGGATCCGTTAGTTTGGGCCTGGACTGTTTTATCTGGTATGGGTGGGTGGGTTATGTATCTATTGGGCTCAACCAGATCATTTCTTTTAGTGTTAGACTTGCCCTTTGTGGCGAGACTGATAAATCGAACAAAAAGTAGACATAAAAACTTTGAACCATATAAATAATTTTAGATCGAAATGTAAAAGACAGAAAAAAATATATATACCTAAGTCGACTTAGGACACGCGTATTACAACGGGACCGTTAAACTGTAAAAAAAATACGTTAAACCACACACACGTTCCAACTTATACCAATTCCATGCGGAAAAAAAGTACACAAAAAGCATGATAAACAAAACAATATGTACAACCACGTAAAGCATAAACTTGTATGTGAAAAATTGAATAGTAAAATTGTTGAAAAACTAAAGGTCTATGTTAGAAAAATGATAATATAAGGGGAAAACTTAAACTTAAAAACCTAAGAGCATTCACAATCATTTCTTTATCCATATTCATATAATTACATTAAGAGGGTGTTTGTTTTTTTCTTCAAACATCTTCAGGGGGATGTCTGCAGGCGCGCAGACGTTACCCTTGAAGACTGTTTGTTTTTTATTTTTAAACAGATCTGAACTCAGTTTTTTTCATCTTAAAAAAAATATATGGATCCCCTTCTTAAAACATCTTCACACCTCCCTCTTCTCCTCCCTCAAACATTAGCCCCTCCCACCGCCGCTCCTCCTCCTTCTCCGACCTCCCTCTTCTCCTCCGGCCACCTCCCTCTTCTCCGGCGACCTACCTTCCCCGGCGACCTACCTCTTCTCCGACCTCCCTCCTCCTCCGGCGACCTACCTCCTTTTCCGACCTCCCTCTTCTCCTCCGGTGGATCGAAGCGGAATGTGAATGTTTCGTCATTGTTTGATGCGTTTCAGACCAGTATCAACTTATAAAAACAAACAGTTTTTATTTTCAGCTTGCAGATCTTCAGACCACATATTCAGTTGTAAACATGAAAACAGATGAAATCAGCTTGCAGACATAAAATGTCTGCAAAAACAAACAGCACCTAAAAATCACTACTTTTTTCTCCCATTTTCAATTATATAATATTTTTTATACATTTATTATTACATTTTCTCTCTCATCCACTCACAAGCACATTTAAAATATTATAAGGGGTGTACACTAAAAATCGATTGTTTAATCATATTCATATAATTACACTAAAAATCACTATTTTTTCTCTCTCATTTTCAATTATAGAATATTTTTTATCCATGCATTATTACATTTTTTCTCTCCTTCACTCACAATCAACTTTAAAATATTAAAATATTTATAATGGGTGAACATTGTTTTCCGTATATTTACATATGAATAGTAACATTCTCATATATTTTCTCTCTCCTCCACTCTGAATCACTTATAATTATTCCTTATAATATAAATAGCCCGCTTATGTCACACCCCGACCCGCAGCGGATAAGGTGATCGGGGCATGATTGGGTTATCATCAAAGCTCATGACATTTATTAAACGTTTCATATTCATTAATACAAATTAAATGGAAATTCACAATAATGTTACAACATGATCTAACTAACAATCTAACTTCTTTGTTCTCTTCTAAGGCATATCCTATGTTATCCTTGCTTCAACCTGTTCACCTGTATCATGTGTAAAAAAAAGGTTTTTGGATCAACATAATGTTGGCGAGTGAATCCTATGTAAAACATTTGAACAATTTATTTAGATTGATTATGAAATATGTGCACAACCAAACATGAGTAAAATTAGATATAACTTGATCAACAATCATAAGATGTTAAATGAAACACTCATGAATAATAATGGAACAATTAAAGGCACGCGATGCTCAACTCGTCTCTCACGAGGAACTGAGGGGCCTGATGAATGAATTTCATAATCATGATAATATGAATAACACAACTACAAACAATATAAACTCAATGAAAACACACATGAACAATAATGAATTTGAATTGAAGCACGCGATGTTCTACTCGTTTCCCACGAGGAACTGATGGGCTTAATGTATGAGTTTCATGTAATTTGACAAACGGAATATAAGTAAATCACAACAATAAATCAATCTAAGTTTAAGTCATGATGTAGTATGGCACAAGTTTAAATAAATAAATTAATTATTTCATAACACATGACACACCCCAAAACGTGTAATTTAAAAGGGGGAATTGTAAGATTCACTCACAGTGGGTGCGTTCGGTTGATGACGTTGAAAGTACGCGAAGTGGTTTTAACCACGAGTGAGATTTAACCTAGATAAATCGCATTATGGTTTGGTAAGTAAACTGATTTTATTAAACTATTTTAGTAGGATTGTTGGGTGTATTTTTGTGAGTTTGAGGCTATTTTCTAATCTTAAAAATGTTATTTTTAAGTATTTAAAAATTGATTTTTAATTAAAAATAATTAAATAAAAATAATTAAATAAAAATAATAAAAAAATATTTTATTTTTGCTACAGTTGACTTTGACCTGACCGTTGACCGGTTCAATGGCAGATTATTGTGCGCTGAGTGAGGCTCGAACCCGAGACCTCCCGTACGCGTGCACGCAGCTCTACCAACTGAGCTACGTGTCTAACCCGTTATATATCCGATTTTAATTATATATATACATTAATTAGAATTAACAGAAAATCATTTTTATTTTAAAAACAGTTTAAGCGGTTCGGCGGTGCGCTCCACAGGTCTCGAACCCGGGACCTGTGGGTTAATCTAACACACAGTCCACCGCTGGACTGTGTGTTTAACATGTTATATACTTTGATTTTTATTATACTTAAATACAATTTAGTTATTTCATTTTTCTGCCTTATTTAAAAAGAATAGATAATCGTCCGAGTCGGTGCTGAAGACCGGACTCGAACTCGTGACCAGCGATATAAACAAACACACAGTCCACCGCTGGACTGTGTGTCTAACTTGGTTATTATTCCGGTTATTAATATACTTAACATATATCTAAGGCGATCCGGTTCAGTTAAACAAAAACTTGATTTTTTATTAAGGCAGCGTGTGTGAACCGGGATTCGAACTTGCGACGTTAGCGTTTTATGTGCACACAGTCCACCGCTGGACTGTGTGTCTAACCCAATTAATATCCTGATTTTAATTAAACTTATCAGATACGGAAGTGCGTCGTCTTCTTCGTCAATGTTGAACCAGAAATCGGGTCTGACTGGTTCGAGTTTTTATTCAAATTTCATTAGTGTTTTAGGTTAATTACTGGTAAGATAGAAGTAAAAAGAAAGGAAAATAAGCGTGAGGTATACCGACTCGCTTTCCTCTGTTTTCCGGCAGAACTCCGGCGACAGAAAACAACTCCGGCGTCTGGTGCCTTGCAGCAGCAAGTCTCCGGAAAGCTTGGAAAGGGTAAGGGTAACTTCGGTAAAGGTTTAGGGGATTCAGTGAAGCTCAGGGATTAAAACTCGGTTTTTCCGGCGAAAAACAGGAAAGTTCCGGCGAGTGGAATTATGCCGAGAAAAGGTGTGATTTTTGAGCGAAAGTGTTTGTCGTCGGTTGTGGGTCAATTTATAGGACAAATCGTCAATGCACTTGGTCTGAATTCCGACTGTGTTCGTTATTTAAATTTTCCGGCGGTTATGAATTTGGTCGCGGACTTTAAACATCGGTTATAACCGATGTATTGTTAATGGTTTACGTTATAACGTAAATTGGTGTTAAAACTCGCGAGATTTCCGGGATTCCGACGACTGAACCGTTTGGGCGCCGGTTTTGAATTTGTAAAGTCACTTTATGAATTAAATTATTTCATTATTTAACAAGCAAAGCAGTTGGCGCAGTGGTTTGTGTGTTGTATGTTAAGACACTTCCGGATCGGTACAGACCCGGGTTCGAAACCCGGCAGATGCATAACATTTATATTTTGCGATTTTTGACAGTTTTTCAAAAACTAATTATATATTCTTGTATAATAATTGATTACGGATCGTTTAAAAATATTTTGGGCATTTAATTCGCAACGAAAATTTTGACTGACTGTTCGGTTGATAAACGGAGCGGGTTTGGTAAATCCGTTTTTGACGGATGTTACAGCTTACATAAATATAAGAGATCCATCGTGAATGCTCTAAGCTTAAAAAGTGCATATTGTATAAGCGTAAAAAATTGAAACTAAAAAAACACCTTGAGGCACCCATATATGACTCAAGAATTACAAAATTGAATAGTAAATCTTACAAACAACTAGATTTCGTAAATTAATATATAGGAAATATATAGGAAATTTTATACAGCTCCAAACTCAGAATTAAATAATTAATTATATGGTTTTTTTAGAGACAGTTTTTATCATTTAAAGTATAAGTGATTAAATGATTACTTGTATCGGTGTTTTGATAACTTCCTATAATTTGAAAAATAATAGGATAAGAAGACTTATTAAAGTCTTATGAGTTAAATGATTACTTTTATAAGTGTTTGATAATTTGTTATAATTTATTTAAAAAGTTATAATTTGTTTAAAAAACATTTAGATAAAAGGATTTAATACTATATTTTGTGTAAGAAAATATATGTTCATGATGCACCGTTTTATTAAGAAGATTAAATGGTGGTGTTCGAATTCCTTGTTATATTATTGACTCTTTCCTTTGGGGACATCTAATAAAAACGATACAGAGAAGATCAAGAATATCGTTTGCACAGGTGACACTAACAAACAGAAATTGTTAAAAAAAGTACAAATTTGTTTAGATTTTGGTTTATCATTTTCAGTCAAAGGTGTTCATATTGTTGTTTTCTCGATTTGTACATTTGTTTATTTTATTTCAATAGGTAGACGATTTTCTTTTTCGGCAAATTTAGATCATTGACAGAGAACTAGTGGGGTATCATAGTGTCACCAGTAGAACCACCCGATCATATCCATCTCCACTAGGCTGTAATGCCTACACAAGAGGAAACCCAATAAATCTGAAAAAATCTTCTTGTGGAAATCAAACCCAGAACTTAATGATTTCTAAGCCTTAACTCACTCCCAAAATGTCAATAGGCTATAATGTCATGGGCATATGTAGACGATTTAATTAGTTAATCGTGGCATTTGTTTTAAGAATAATTTAAAGAATCTTGATGCTTATGATATCTTAGTGTTTGTAAAATAGATAAAATACACAGCCCAATAGAACAAACAACTTCAAGACGGTCCCACTCCCACATAAATAAACAGGTAAATCAAATAGATAGTTTCCAGCGATTTACATGTCCACAGAACATAAGATACACTCAAGGCTTCATTTTTACTTGTTTCTTTTTCTTTTTCTTTTCTTGCATATGGCACCATATTTACACTAAACCGAACACAGTAAACGTAAACGTAACGAAGTAACACCAACTTAAATGGCTTTCGCTTGAACCATTCCCGAAGAGCATATCCGCAACCTAAAGTGAGACACAAAAAACGGTCACATGCTTGCCAACGGGTTGATTTGGGTTGTCTTTTATCTCAACGGCTTTTGCAAAATGAGTTGCAGGTTGCAAAAATATCCTTTCCTATTAATAACCGATAAAGGTGTAAACAAGCCAAGCTCAAGACCGGCTCCTTCAACTTAAGAGAACTCAAGATCGGCTCGTTTCGATAACTATTTATAAAGTCCAAAATCTGCTCGTGAGTAGTTTTACAAGTCGAACTCAACTCGGGCTCAGCTCGCTTATTGTTTATTAATTATTTACTTGATATAGATTTAAACTATCATTTATATTTTACACTTACAGATCTTAAAAATATAACATAATATATTATTTAGTTAGTTTTATTGAAAGTTAATATTTATAATAATTATTTATGAGAATATTTATTTAATATATCAAATAAAAAGCAGGTTCGTCTAGGCTCACGAGGAGCTTGGGTCGAGATCGTTTATTAGATGAGCTTTGATAGAGGCTGAGCTCATTTAAACTCAATTCGATTTGAACTTTCGGTGAGCCGGTGCCAAGTAGCTCACTGCTCACGGCGTGTTTACAGTTTACACCCCTACTTTCTAATGCACAAGACCGCCTAAATTGATTAATCAACGAACGTTTATCATGAACAAACCTTTCAAGCAGTACATGTGTAACCTCAGAAGAGGCGGAGAGGTGTATCTTTAAATCAAGAACTGGAGCTTCCCAAGTCAAAGTCCATGGTGTAGTCATATTCAATGGTCGGAATTACAGTAGCAACAAACTTTAAGAATAAGAAAAGGTACCTGCACCATATAATGTTTTATCAAACGGAAGTGCAAAACTCGGCATTCAAATTTATGAACCACAATAAATCGTTCATATTCCCATAACCATAAACAATATTAACCTAATTGTTTTCACAAAGCGATTCAAGATGATAGTATGCATTAAAGATGCATTCTGGGTGACTTTTAACCTGTTTGACCAATTTACCCATTTCTTTCTTTCTTTATTTTTGGGCTAAAAGACTATTTTACAGATTTACCCATAGTTGTTAATGGCGAATAGCGACAAGGTACCTATATGCGACATAGTGAATAGCGATAAATAGTGGGCGCTACTTTATAAACAGCGATGCACTAAAAGAAAAACTTATACATATATTATATCAAAATACCCTGGTATATGGCTATTTTACGTGTATTTTAACAAAAACCTAAAATCCAGCTATTTTATAGCTGTATTTAATCGCTATTTACGGGTATGTTTGGCATGGAGCTTTTAGGAGCTTCTAACTTTTAGCTTTTAAGAAAAAGCTCTTGCTCAATAAAAAGCCTTGTTTGGTTGAAGGAGCTTGAAGCTTTTAGGTTAGAAGCTTGAAGCTTTTGGTTAAACGCTCATACTAGTAGCATTTTAGGAGGAGCTACAAGCTTTTAGGAAAAAAATTACTATTTAACCTCTAAAGATAATAAACTTTTTAATGCACCAACTTTTTAATGTCCATTTTGGTCATTTTATATATTTTTATTAAAAGCTCCAGCTACTCTGCCAAACACCGAAATATTCTAAAAAGCTACAACTACCAAGCTACCAGCTACAGCTACCAACTTCCAGCCACCAGCTATTTTTGCCAAACATACCCTATATATAAAAAAAATTGAAATCCCGCTATTTATGGCTACATACCTTGTAGCGACCTTCGGCTTATATGCTACGCTATTCGCTAAAGCGACCATAGTGACCGCTATTGACAGCTATGGATTTACCCATTTGTCTCATTAGGGATATAGCATCCTAATCAACCCATTCAAAACTCAAAAGTTATAGGGTTAAAATTGCTACCTCTAATAGTTCGTCTTACTAAACGCATCAACATTATCTCGTTTTTATTAATATTATTTATGTGACAGCCCATTTACCTCTGAAAATTAGAATACTAAAATATTGGTTATATATAATTATTCCAATAAGACGGAAAAGAATTACTTGTCAACTTGTGGTTCAAGTCCTCCAGCTATTAGGGGCTCAATTAGTTTCTTCATTACAGCCGCATGTTTGCATGGATGTACAGACGCATGTTTCCCAGACAAACGTGGATGGTCTTCAATAGTTACCTGTGTTGTGGATCATCTAATTCAGACAAACTACATCTAAAACCAACACAACTACCAACACAATTCACTTTTAAAGTGCTAAGTATCTGTCACATAATTAACATTTATTTATGATGTTGTGTATCATCAAATTCAGACAAACTGACCCGTTAACAGGTAAGAAGTGCTTACCGTTTTGCGAGCATGATCTTGACTGACATCTTCTAGAACTAACTCCGGATCAAGAAGCATCCTTGACTGTAATTAATAAATAGCAAAATGATGCATGTGATTAGATCACAATATTAATTAAACAATATGTATATTAGACTCTCAACTATCCTACCAGTTCCTAACATGTTAATGCAAATCAAGACGGCACATTGTGATTAATGTTTCTAACCTCATCATAACCAGTAAGCCAAACACGAGGAGTTTGATAATATTTATCATACCTGGAAGAAAAAAAAAAGAAGTGGAATGTCACATCATAAACAGTAATTAAAAAAATCTAAACAAATGAAATCCAGACGAATATTAATATTACACCATAGAAATAGACAACATAGTTAAACGTACGTGATGCTGACATCATAAGTTCGAGTTCGTAATATGTTGTCATCCTCAGGCTCATGAGCAACAAGATATGTAGGCTGAAGGGTTGCCTGAATATTGCAGTAGAAAAATAAATTCTCATTTGCTAATATTTCAATAAGCATCTTGAAATCAAAACAAATTTAATCTACTACTGGTTTCAAGTTTAATTTTTCAAAACACTTAGCAATAAAGCAAATTCCTTTAATTTAATCTATTAAAGTAACAGGCTAACAGCAAGAGATTAAAAAATATGTATCTTACAGGATCTTCCTCAATAAGGTTATCGGATTCATCAATTTCTTCCATATCGGGGATGTCATCTTCCTCCTCGGTACCAAAATACGAGGGAATTGACCGGATGGTATTTTTCTTACTTATTTCTAAGGTTTCAATAGAAGGCACGTTTTCCTCCTCGTCATCCTTGGTGTCTGTAAAGATAGTTGAAACAAGTTTAATATATTTTAAAGAAAAGTTAATATAAAGATCTATATATGGATACATATGCATACCTTTTGGTTTCCCATGAGTAGCCAACCAGCCATCATTATCTTCATCATCGAGTAATATCTCACCACCGGCAGCTTCATATTCTTCTTGTATTGATGCAACTCTTTGCATACAAGGAACTAAATGAAGTTCATAGTAAACTTAAGAAAGATTTTTACAAAGAATCTGAATCCGAAAGGGCAAGAATGTTTTACCGTTTCTAGTGATCAAGAATTGTTTATCAGACGGCAAATATGACTTCCTCTTGTTTGGATCACCAGATTCCCTAAAAAGAAAATGAACATAAGCAAAGCGAGTTAACTCGTTCTTGTTTTTACAGCTCAGGCAAAGGCCTATTAGAAACTAATTTTCACTAGTATAAAATAAGGCGTTAGTATATCTAAATGACTAAAGTTATAAGGTGTAATTGTGTAAATCATAAAGTATGTATTTTCACATGCCACAAATAAACTTATTAAAACACCTTATTCTTGTGTTTCAAGTCAAGAGTTATGCTCATAGAAAGAAAGTAAAAGAGAGAACTCAATTTCAAAATCCAGGCCTACTGAACTAAATGAATGAAGTGCTGAAGTGTAAACTGTTATAAATGTATTTCATCAGTTAAAAACTAATTTTACAAGAATCATCAGGCTTTCACAAGGAAATCACAATCTAATGCAGTATATTGGTTCATAACATGTAATTGACATCAATGAAGGTGACCATTTTCTTTTTTCCGTCAACAAATTACTTCATATGTGTAAATAGTAAGTAATGTGTGGGCTTACCATCTACGAATAATTAATAGAAAGACATAATTACCCTTATTTTCCTCGAAATCAACATGCCTCCTAGCAACAACAATCATGATTCAAATCCAATTATCTACTCACTACACGAATACTCATCGACGAATAAATAATAGAAAGGCGAATTACTCTTATTTTCCTCGAAATCAACATGCCTCCTAATAACAACAACAACAATAATCATGATTCAAATCCAGTTAGCTACTTGCAGCACGAATAATTAATAGAAATGTGAATTACTCTTATTTTTCTACTGATCAACATGCCTCCTAACAACAGCATTCATGATTCACATCCAATTATCTCCTTACAACACGAATACTCAAACCAACAAATAATCTACCTACAACACGAATACTCAACAGACAGCCTCTAATCATCAACAAACAACTAATCGAAAGTCATAACTACTCTTATTTTCCTCAATATCAATATGCCTCCTAACAACAACAGTCATGACTCAAAACGCGAATACTCAACCCGACAGCCTCTAATCATCTATAAATAATTAAGCAGAAGGCGAATTTCTCTAATTTTCCTTGAAATCAACATGCCTCCCAACCGCAACAATCATGATTATTCATATGATCATACCCAATTGTCTACTTAGAACAAGAATACTCAATCGACGAATTATCTACTTACAGCACAAATACTCAACAAACAGCCTCTAATCATCAACGAATAATAACTAAAAGCCATAACTACTCTTATTTTCCTCAATATTAACATGCCCCCTAACAACAACAGTCATGACTCAAAACACGAATACTCAACGGACAGCCTCTAATCATCTATAAATAATTAAGCAGAAGACGAATTACTCTTATGTTCCTTGAAATCAACATGCCTCCTAACCGATACAGTTAATATCGATGATATATCGGTTATATCGGTCCCCTAGTAAAATATCGGTGTCAAATATTGGTCAGAATATCAGTACCAATATTATCGGCGATATTGACCGAAATAACCGATATATCACACATATTTGACCGATATATCACTAAATTATTGGTGTAATTTGCTATATATATAACTTCTGCAATATATTAAAATTACCGATATCTCACAGAGATAACCTATATCTCAAATATCAGTCCTCAACCGATATCCGATATTTTACCGCATTAACTGCATAGCTCCTAACAGCAACAATCATGATTCATATCCAATTGTCTACTTACAACACAAATACTCAACGGAAAGCCTCTAATCATCATCGAACAATAACCGAAACACATAACTACTCTCATTTTCCTCAAGATAAACATGCCTTTACCCACAAAAATCATAATTCAAACACGATTACTCAACAAACAGCCTCTAATCATCATCAATGAATAATAATAATAATTTAACAGAAAGAGAAACCGAATCTACCATGACCAGGTAGGGCATTTGGAAACGAGATTATCGCCGGCGATGACGAACTCGTTAACGCTAAGAACACCTTTCTCTTTGAAAGCCGATACGGTTCTAGGGCTTGTGATCCGCTCTACGATTCCTTTGAATGCCTCGTGAACCATATCTGATCAACAAGTGAAATAGGATATGAAACTGATTGTGTAAAGGATTTTGTAGGATTTGAGGAAGATGATCGATTGATTGGATAGATTACAAACCCTAAAAGCAAGAGATGATGTAACAAGCAATCTGTTATTTTAGTTTTGTTTCATGTAATTTTGGATTTTGATAGTGGTGCAAAAATGAATATTCGGAGAAAACAAAAAGTGTGTTACAATAATGTTTTATTATGTGAAAAAATGCTTTTGTGATAAGATAGATAATGGAATCAAAGAGGCAATAGAATTGATGGAGGGATTGCAATGGATGATTACTATTTTATGTTTTGGTTGGTTATCGTGCGGATGAAATGTATACATATATGTGTGGGCGATGAGGGCAAAAGTGAAAGTGCACTATTTTTAACTGATTTTACTAATTTCGTGAAAATAACGTTAAAAAAGGGGGATGGTTAATCATAGGGATGAGATCGGTATCATATCGGTACCACACCGGTACCGATACCGCAAATACCATTACCAAAATTAAGGAAAAATGGATACCGAATACCGTACCGAATTTCTCAGTTCGGTAACGGTACGGTACCGGTATTTCGGTATTTTATCGCATTGGTACCGCTTTGGTATTTTCCATTGCTTTACCTAAAAAAATATCAAATAAATCCATCCATCCGTTATTAGCTGAATTAGTGTAATATATAGTGGGACAAGTAGACAAATGTATGTAGTAAAAACTAAAAATTCAAAAGGAAAACATACATGGGTTTGACTTTTAACATCCAAATTCCAACATGTCTAAAAAAACATCATAATTCATAGCTGATACATGGGTTCGTCCTTATTGCTTTTATAAATTGTTTCTAGTAATAGTAGGAGATTGTGATTTATATTTGTCAAAATACTCCTTAGAATTCCTTATTAAAATTCGGTATTTTACCGAAAATACCGGTACCGACACCGTATTTAGCGATACCGAAATTCAAAAAATCTATTACTAATACCGGTACCGTTTATACCGGAACTGGTACGGTACCGGTATTTCGGTAAAAAATCTCATCCCTAGTTAATCATGCATCATGTGGTGGCGTTGATAGCTGAAAGATAAAGGAGTACATGCACTAATCGTCTTTTGTTTTAATTGCTGAGTGTTATGTGCATTTTGTCCAAAGCTTGATGCAAAACCAATATCGAGCCGGGGGTCTCACCGGAAGCAGCCTCTCTATTCCTACGGGGTAGAGGTAAGACTGTCTACATCTTACCCCCCTCAGACCCTACCTTAGCTTTGCTATTGGTGGGATTTACTGAGTATGATGATGATGACCATGTAGGATGAAATGAATTATTATTGTATATTGAGTGGTGGTCGTCGGTGGTAGTGATTGTGGGTGGTTATAGGTGGCGATGGTGGGTGGTGACGGATGTGGCGATGGGTGGTGGCGGCGGCGACGAGTGGCGGTGGAAGTGGCGACGACGGATGACAGTGACGGGGGTAGCGGTGGCGGCCGTCGGTGTGGTTAGTGGCAGTGGCGGTGGTGGTGGTGATGGTTGTGGCATCGATAATGGTGGTGGGTGGTGGCGGCGAGTGGCATTGGCGGCGGCGATGGGTGGTAACGGTGGCGGGTGGTGGCGGCGGTTGTCACACCCCAACCGATGGCGAAAACATCAGAGTGAGACGAAATAGATTGCTCATCAATCATAACACTAATCGTGACAGTATTTAAAACAAAATTGTTTTCATTACATAACTCAAATTGTCAAATTACATTACATAAAATTCAAATTACAACAAACAACAAACAATACAACGAGTTCAACATAACATAATAAATTAAATCTAGTAATTTCTTGAGCGTGTTTCTAGTCAAGCCTACTAGATTCGTACGTTCATCATCATCAACCTGTAACATATTTAAAATAAAATCAATACAAAAGCAAATGCGAGTACACAAGTTTTGTATAAGTATAGCATAAGTATAGAAGCATTTTTCCTTGAATCCACATGGCAATTTGTAAACAAGGTAACTAGCATGCATAACAATATATCAAACCCAAGTGTCCACTAGTATTTAGCATCCTTCGCCACACAAGTGACAAGACCGTTTTAGAATAAAGACTTAACAAGACTCCAACGGGTGGTGTGCTACTTCTATAGCGCTATATATGTTAAGCTGAGGGCTTAGCAAAGTTAATGACATAATGCATGTATGATCTACCATGAACCTAAGTAAACAAGTAGCATGTATATAGGATTGAGAGTATAAAGCATGTTTAAATGTGTGATAGTGAAGTTTGTATATTAACATGTTACAACCCAAAGTGTTTTAAAAGTAGAACGGGTCAAGTATACTCACGGTCTTGCAAAGCTTCCTTTGTTAATCCCTTGAAGAGTCTGGTTGATTGGTGATAGGATCGCCGAGTTATCCTACACAAGGAAACGTAGGCGTATGAGTATTAGGACGATAACGGAGGATTTAGGAATTTGGAATGAAAGGTATAACAAAGTAAATATACAAGAAAATAATCACTTAGACGTAGCACTCGTTTTTGACACTATGAAAACCCATAGGGGTTAGTATGATTCCATAGGTATCGTAACGAGGAACTAAGCACGTAGGTGATGTAACTTAGTAACTTGACAAATAACCATTTGGTTATCATCAAGGGTTCGGTTTCTTACATGTATTATATGTATTTTATATAGTACTCATTACAAGTTTAGTCTATCAAGTATAGCAAGATTATCATAGAAATCATGCATGAGGTAGGAGGATCAACCTTCCATTTAAGACCTCTTTTGTATTTTCACCAAAGCACAAGTTGTCAAGACAACAAGGATGGTCATGAATGAATAATAAGGAAATGAAATATGCATACTAACTAAGAGAACTCATCAAGTGAAGTGTGGATTGTAAGTAGGTTAGCCCAAGTTTTCCAAGTAATCACACATACATAAGTTTAAGCCTTGTTCAACATTTGTGGGTTAAAACCCTTTCTTAAAAGCCGAAAGTTTAGAGGATTAAAACCTCCGAATTTGTATGTTACACCCTTGTTTTTAAGCACACTTAATCATAGGCTTGATCAGTGGCATAAGGACATAGGAATCTATGAAGAAAACATGAGTTTTCTTCCAAAATATGAAGAATAAAAAAGATAAAAATGAGCTGAATTTTGGGTGCACTTTGGACCTCAAAAATGGTGAGGTTTCACCTTAGTTTTCCCAAGAAAACTTGTGAAAACCTTCCTAGAGGTTATCCAAGTGTTGTAAAAGGAAGAACATGGAGAAATTTGGAGGAGAAGTGAGTTAAAACTCACTTTTAGTTGCTGAAACTTTCTGATTTGGCTGCTAAAACTCGGTTGTGTTTAGAGAGGTTTTGAGAGTGTTTAAGGAGTGTAAAAGTAGGGAAATGGCTGATTATAAGTTGTATTTATAGGGGGAAAGAGTTAGGGTTTAAATGGACTGGGTTTTGAATAGGATAGGGGAGTTTAAGCTTAGAAAACAAGCCCAAACCAAGCCACAAGGGCTGCCATTAAGGGTTGTCTTTTTTTTTTTTTTTTGTTTAAACATATTAGTAGGTTATTTGTGACATATGTTAAGTGTTTAAGATGTCCTAACGCGTAAGTAACGTGTAGCATGTCCTAATGTGCATATAAGTCATGAAATCAAGTGCTAAACAATGGTGTAAACATGATTTTTTTATGTTGTAAGAAATAAGTGAAATGTTTTAAAAAAGTATATGTATGTAATGATGTGTTAAATAATTATAAGTCTCGTATTCGAATAATCTTGTATGTATGTAACGCTTACGAATTACGAATACACGATCATTGTTTACGAGTTAAACTTATGTTTATGCGAATCACGAACCATGTATTAAACGAATGCATGTATCAATGTATTAACATGTGTCACACCCCAACCGATGGCGGAAACATCGGGGTTAGTGGCACTAGGCGACCAGATTGATTTCACGAGATGTTCCATAACAATCATTTAGCATATCACAACCTGCTTAATATCCCATACTATTAAACGTAACATTCAAACAATTATTACAAAACGGAGATTTCTCATAAAATTCAACCGTGTTCGATTTCCCCTAGATTTCATACATAAGTTCCAAATCTGAATTACATCAACAAACTAACTAAACAAAACTAAACTACGCTAAGCATGCAACATCCAAGCATCCATAGCTAAAATCCTCAACCTGTTACATACGTTAAAATATGTAACAACCCGCTTCCTCGCAAGCACGTCACTCTCGTTACGCCTAGCACCAGAGATTCGGATCATAATGTAACCTATATCGCTTATTACGCTACATCGCATATTTTCGCACTATATCACATCACAACGCATTATATCGCATTAACACAACGCTTATCTCGCACAAACTTAATACTATCAACTTTGCGTGAAATTTCCGAGGCTATCTGCTCGCTTAAACTGCAACGCGACTCTCGCAAGACTTGGGAACAAAGCCGCATACTTCATCGCATATTTATCAAACTTCGAATAATTGTGAACTTTAAGTAAATATGACCGTTTAATACGCTTAATACTTCGCTATAACGCTAAAATGTAACTATATAATGCGATTACATCGCCGAACAATCAGATCAGTCGAAAAACAAAGAAATTTTGGGTTTTTGGACAAGTTCGCTCGAACTTGGGTGACCACAAGTTCGGCCGAACTTGACTGGCCATAAAACCTTCTCCTTTCCCTCAAGTTCGCTCGAACTTGCTTTGATTCTTCACATAATCAGCAAGTTCGGCCGAACTTGACTAAACCCTCCTGCATATCTGTCACACCCCGACCCGCAGCGGAATAAGAGTCGGGGCATAATTGGGTTATCACCAAAGCTCATGACATTTACTAATATGTTTCATATTTATTAAAGTCAAAGTTACATTCCAAATAACCCAAACATGTCCATACAATACAAAGAAAATAAACCAAACATTACAATCCCAAACTCTAAATCATTTTATTCTTCTAGTCCAATCCTATGTGTTCCTAGCTGCTGCTGGTTCACCTGTATCATGTGTAAAAATGGGGGTTTTTGGGTCAATATAAGTTGGCGAGTGAACCTTGTTAGATAAACATTTATTATTGATTTACTTGTTAGTTTATCAATGAAAAATTGTGCATAATCATAAATGAGCAAATGTAAATAATCAGACAGTGGCAAATAGCAATCACAACTATAACAATCAATAACATATGATAGCATACATAAACATACCAACATCATACGATAAGTAACATAAATGAAACTGTGCGATCAAGGCTCAATCAAACGGAGCCGATCGTATTGCATGTACTGAAAATGAAAATGTCTGTGCGATCAAGGCTCAATCAAACGGAGCCGATCGTATGTGGGCACGCCAGGTTCACGCTCATAATGAAATGGGGAACATGCTCAACGCTCATAATGTAATGGGGAGCGGCGGCCTATGAAATTTGCATGTACTGAAAATAATAAATTGCATCCAACAATAACCACACAACAATTGAAACATACTGAATACACATGTACATGATATGATGTATGCACAATGGTTTAAATATAATATATATATATATATATATCAAAACACATGATACACCCCAAAACGTGATTAAACGGGGAATTTGTAAAGATTCACTCACATTGGGTGCGTTGGATTGGAGATGGTGAGATGCGCACGAATTAGATGAGCGGAACAACGAGAAATACTAACCTAAATAATAACGGAAAAATATATTAAATGAGTGGATTTTATTAAGGATTTAATGAAATTTTGAGATATATTTTGTGAGTTTAAGCTATTTCTATCTTTAAAAATGTTTATTTTTAAGATTTTTTTAATTGATTTTTAAATTTAAATTAAATTAAAATAATAAAAATATAAAAAAATTGTTTATTTTGCGTTGACCGTTGACCGTTGACCGTTGACTTGTTGACTTGTTGACCGGTTCGGTCAGTGGAATTGTTTGCGCCGGGTGAGGCTCGAACCCGAGACCTCCCGTACGCGTGCACGCAGCTCTACCAACTGAGCTACGTGTCTAACCCGAAATAATCTTGTTTTTAATTATATTTATATACTAATTTGGTTTAACCAAAATTCTTTTAATTTCAAAAACATTTTAATTCAACGAACCGGTGCCAGTATCGGGTTTCGAACTCGTGACGTGCGATTCAGTGTTGCACACAGTCCACCGCTGGACTGTGTGTCTAACCTGATTAATATCTCGGTTTTTATTATACTTAACAACTAACGGAGTTAACCCGGTTTAGTTTCAAACAAAAAGGCATTTTATTACATAAGGAATGCGTGTATCAGGAATCGAACTTGTGACATGCGACTATGTTTTGCACACAGTCCACCGCTGGACTGTGTGTCTAACCCGTTCATATTACTGATTTTAATTAAACTTATAACTTAACTAACTTCGTCTTCTACATTCAGATTACAGTCAACTGATTCACTAATCCGTTCCTTGTTTTTACGATTAACAAACATTCTTAAGGCTAAAATGAAATGGCAGAGACGGTAATTAGAGGTGAACATACCGATGAACGGTTTATTTCAGAATTCCGGCAATGTGTCGGTCCCTGTTTTTATGCTCTTCAACTGAACAAGACAATTAACCGTTTTTATTAGCTAATCGTGAAATTGAAGTGATCAGCAAATGTTAACAGAGGGTTTGAATGCCCTTACCGATTCTCAGATGAATATAGAGATTTTCAGAATTTTTCCGGCGAACTGAAATTAGCTGAATACAGTGCCTGAATTCGATTTCAATTGAAAGCTTTAAGTTAGAAATAGCCTTACAATTGTTGAACTACAATGTTATTGAAAGATTTACCGTTTGAGGATGAATACGGTTTTCCGGCGAATCTTACAGAAAATTCCGGCGAGTTGATTTAAGCGTTCTGACGAACTGAAAGTGTGACGAAAGTGAAATGGAATGTTGGTATGATGTTTCTGAGTCGCGAGAGGGGTCTGGAGTTGAAGTAATCTGGACTTGATTATTTTTCGGTTATAAAAACCGATAATGATGAGAATTGATGTTCAATCAATTCCGACTTGATTAAAATCGTCGGTGCATCGGTTATAAACTGAATGTGCGAGTAATCAAGCGATTTGACGATTGATTTGCCGATTTCCGTTTCTCAGTTTGCGCAACCGGTTTAACCGAGTTTGTGTATAAATCTTATTTGTTTCCTAGAGATAACAGAAAACAACAAGTGGCGGAGTGGTGATGTGAGTGTGTGCTAAGTCTTTGGATTCAGTTCTGGCTGACCCGTGTTCGAGTCCCGGCAGCAACATTTCCTTTTTATTTATTTTGTTTTAACTTTTTATCAAAAATAATTTTTGTAGTTTAGTTTATTTATTAATTATGTATCATTTTAAATCAAAATAATCATAAATATTCAACGTGACATTTATAACTTGATATTCGATTACAAAACGGAGCGGGTTGGAAACCCGTTTTTGACAAATGTTACAGTATCCCCTACTTTTAGGAATTTCGTCCCGAAATTTAAGTAGTTGAAGTAGTAGGAAAAAGATGCGGGTATTTTTCACGCATTGAGTCTTCACGTTCCCAAGTAAACTCAGGTCCCCGTTTCGACTCCCAGCGTACCCTAACAATTGGAATGCGACTTCGTCGTAGACGTTTCTCCCCGAAATCCATGATTTCTACTGGTCTTTCAATAAAATGCATAGATTCATCAATCTGAATATCTTCCAGAGGAATGTGGAGATTTTCATCAGCGAGGCACTTCTTCAAGTTCGACACGTGGAATGTGGGATGAATCCTGTTGAGTTCTTCTGGTAGATCAAGCTTGTATGCTACAGGTCTGACTCTTTCGAGTATCTTGAAAGGTCCTACGTAGCGCGGTGCTAGCTTGCCTTTTTGACCAAAACGTGACACTTTTAGTAGTACATGATCACCATGTTAAACTCTAAAGGCTTCCGTCGTTTATCTGCATAACTCTTTTGACGACTCTGAGCCGCTAGAAGATTGTTTCGGATTTGATGGATCTTGTCTGTGGTTTCTTGGATCAATTCTGGACCAGTGATTTGAGCTTCCCCAATTTCGTGCCAACATACGGAGATCGGCACTTACGACCATATAAGGCTTCAAAAGGTGCCATGCCGATGCTTGAATGATAGCTGTTGTTGTACGAAAATTCAACTAATGGTAGGTGGGCGTCCCAATTTCCCTTGAAGTCTATGACACATGCTCGAAGCATATCTTCAAGCGTTTGAATGGTGCGCTCAGACTGTCCATCAGTTTGAGGATGATAGGCGGTACTGAGATCTAATCGCGTGCCCATAGCGGATTGTACTGCTTGCCATGTTCGTGAAGTGAAACGACCATCACGATCAGAAATAATGCTTAACGGTACCCCATGTCGGCTTACGATTTCGCTGATATAAATACGAGCAAGTTTTTCGTTTTTGAAATCTTCGCGGATAGGAATAAAGTGAACTGATTTTGTAAGTCGGTCTATAATTACCCATATAGTGTCATACCCACCATAAGTGCGAGGTAACCCGGTAATGAAATCCATGGTTATATTTTCCCATTTCCATACAGGTATTTCAGGTTGGGCCAGAAGTCCTGAGGGTCTTTGGTGTTCAGCTTTCACCTTGGAACATGTAAGGCACTTGGAAACAAAAACAACAATATCCTTTTTTCATTCCAGGCCACCAATAGGTATATCGTAGGCCTTGATACATCTTATCGGCTCCTGGGTGTATAGAGTATCGCGTTTTGTGAGCTTCGTTCATAAGAATTTCACGAAGATTGTTGTGGTTAGGAATCCAAATACGATCTAGGTAGTACAGAATACCGTCAGATTTAGTTTCAAATTTTAGCTCAGCTCCACAGGACATCTCCTTTCGTACATCATCTTCCGTTATTGAAACGTGTTGAGCTTCTCGAATTTGATCTTTAGTGTCAGTTATAATTTGCGAACATAGAATACGAATGGAGTTCGCATAACCCTTTCGACTAAGTGCATCAGCCACCACATTTGCCTTGCCAGGGTGGTATCGAATTTCACAGTCGTAATCATTTAGAAGTTCGACCCATCTTCGTTGCCTCATGTTTAACTCCTTTTGATTGAAGCTATGTTGAAGACTCTTGTGGTCAGTGTATATTTCACACTTAGTACCATAGAGATGATGCCTCCATATCTTAAGAGCGAACACAACGGCTCCAAGTTCTAGGTCATGAGTGGTGTAGTTCTTCTCATGCGTCTTGAGTTGTCTCGAAGCATAAGCTATAACTTTTCCTCTTTGCATTAGAACGCAGCCTAATCCTTGCCCTGACGCGTCGCAATAGACCACAAAATCATCACAACCTTCAGGAAGAGTAAGGATTGGTGCATCACAAAGTTTTTGTTTAAGAGTTTGGAATGCTTCTTCCTGCTTGGGTCCCCATATGAAAGGTTTTCCCTTGTGAGTTAAAGCCGTGAGTGGTACAGCGATGCGAGAGAAATTTGAAATTAATCGACGATAATAACCAGCCAAACCAAGAAAAGATCTTACTTCAGTTGGTGTACGTGGAGCTTGCCATTCTTGTACCGCTTTGATCTTTGAGGGGTCGACATGTATTCCCTTATCATTGACTACATGTCCGAGGAATTGCACCTCTTTAACCAGAATTCACATTTGGAGAATTTGGCGTAAAGCTTTTCCTTCTCTAGAAGTGCAAGGATGAGTCGAAGATGACGCTCATCATCAGATTTAGATTTTGAATAAATAAGAATATCGTCGATGAAGACTATAACAAATCTATCAAGATAAGGTTTGCAGACTCTATTCATTAGGTCCATGAAGACAGCTGGTGCGTTGGTTAAACCAAATGGCATAACCATGAATTCATAGTGGCCATAACGAGTTCGAAAAGCAGTCTTAGGGACGTCTTCTTCATGCACTCTAAGTTGATGATAGCCAGATCGAAGGTCGATTTTTGAAAAGCAGCTGGCACCTTGTAGTTGGTCAAGAAGATCATCAATGCGAGGTAATGGATAGCGATTCTTGATTGTTAATTTGTTGAGCTCTCTGTAGTCGATGCACATACGAAACGATCCATCTTTCTTCTTTACAAAAAGGACAGGTGCACCCCAAGGCGATGAGCTAGGATGTATGAATCCCTTGTCAGTCAACTCTTGTAATTGACTGGCTTTCAGAGGGGGCTAACCTATAAGGAGACTTTGCAACTGGTGTAGCACCAGGTATAAGATCAATACGGAATTCGACGTCTCTAACTGGAGGAAGTCCTGAAATGTCATCAGAAAAAACTTGTGGGAAATCTTTTACTACTGGAATGTCTTCGAGTTTCTTCTTCATGGTCCCCTTTTTGATGATATGAGCTAAAAACACGACATAGTTATTGCGAAGATATTTTTGAGCTTGAAGACAAGACATTAAGCGGAGTCCTTTTGACGAGGTTTCTCCAAAGATTCGAAGAGTCTGACCATTTGAAAGAGGAATACGTATAAATTTTTCGCGACATACAACTTCTGCCTGATGTTGACTGAGCCAGTCCATACCAATTATGATATCGAAACTTCCCAGCTTCATAGGAATAAGGTCGACTGAGAAATCGTGATCGTTTAGGGTGAGTGTACAGTTGCGTATAATAGTGCTTAATGAAACTGGTTTCCCGTCAGCAACTTCTACCGTTATGGATTCCATGAGCTTATCCCGATTTTGGTTTAAGATAGGTTCAAATTCTAAAGACACAAAACTTCTATCCGCACCAGTATCAAATAACATAGATGCATATCTACCATTTATAAGGAACGTACCGTTAACCACATTGCCGTCAGCTCTAGCCTGGTTAGCGTTGATATTGAAAGCTCTCCCTCTTGCAGGTGGAGGAGCTTGGTTTGCTTGATTCACCGGGTTGGCTTGGGCCTGAGCATGAATAATGTTTACCAACCTTGGACAAGTGTTTCTGAAATGGCTTGGGTCACTGCAATTGTAGCAAGCCCGCATTGGTTGACCCATAGGATAATTGGGCTGGTAATATGTTTGGGCTAAATGTTGGGTGGGTGGTAATAGTAGGGGTTGTTGGGCTTGGCCCATTATTTGTTGGTGGGTTTGGGTTGAAGGTTGGTGGCGGTTCGTTCGCTGAGGCATGCGGCAGGTTTGAACAGTATGACCTGCGCGACCGCAGCCGGTGCAATATTGGCAAGGATGATCAGGAGAATGGTGATATTGGCAACGGTTACATTTTGGTAACGGGCCAGTGTAAGGTCTTCTGTATGGTGCGGGTGAAGGGGCAACCTGGGTAATGGGTGCAGCAGGGATAGGGGAGTTGGCTTGAGTAACATCGAAATTTCTGGTGTTGCGCTTCCTCTTGTTAGCAAACTTAGAGGAAGAGATAGGATGGTTTGAAGTTTGACCCTCAACAGGGGCTTTCTTTTTCTCTTCTTTGAACTTCCCGTTGCGAATTCGGTTCTCGGTCAGTTCAGTTGCTAGCTCCATAGCAGCTTCAAGTGTTACCGGTGAAGTGCTGAGGACTGAATCTTGAATTTTCGAGGGAAGTCCTCGAATATAATGCTCAATCAGACGATAAGTTGGGGTGAACAAATTTGGGACCATTTGGTTCAACTCCAAGAACCTCTTGTTATAAGTGGTATGGTCTCCCTCCTTCTACTTTAGTGCATGAAATTCATCCTCCAATTTTTTAATTTCACTCCTAGGACAGAAACGCCTAGTCATGATTTCCCTTAACTCCTCCCAAGTTAAGGCCATTGCATCTTCAGTTCCCCTCTTCCCTTTCTCAGTATTCCACCAAGTGAGAGTTACCCCAAATAGTCTCCCGGTGGCGTATCGAACCTTGCGATCCTCAGGACAATCGCAATTGAGGAAGGTGTTTTCCATTTCCTCGAACCAGTGGAGGAGAGCAGTGACACCTTCGGTCCCCTCAAATTTAGGAGGATCACAAGATTTGAAATGTTTGTAAGAGCACTTGCTGGGGGGGGGTTGTCGATGTTCTGGTCATGTTGTTGGGGAGGGTTAGTAGGATTTGTAGCGAGAGCTTGTTGTACTTGGACCACAATGTCAGGCAGTATCGTGGCCATTTGTTTCGCGATTTGTGTGGCCAAGCGTTCCTGAGACCTTCCTGATCTTTTACCCCTTCGTTGTTGTCTGGACGACTTCTACAGGAACATACATGAGAAGATTGTGAGTTTATGGTGTCTTTTTAGGTGTCATGTGTCTTTAAGAAAATGAAAATAACATAAATATCAATAATGCAACTACATCCATAGGATGTCTTGGGTTTGTTCATGTTGGGCCTCAAATGTCCCCCATACCTTCACCTATATAGTCATGTGGGCCCCCATGGCTATTGGCTTGGTAGGATTCACATTAGTATTGGCAATTTAACACTCGCATCACCCGAATGCAAACCACAAAATATGTTCTTGAGATGTTTGGTCGGAACATGTCCAGGTGTAGACACAATGACAACTCAAAGTGGGGTTAGCTCACACGACGTTTGGTATAGCATGCTTTGGCCTAATAGGTACTTCGTACTCTCATTGTTAGTCCCCAGGTAGGCAAACTGGTCCTTTATTTTGGATTTATACGAATGCCAGCCTAGACAGTACGTTCCGACTACCGGTACTGGTACCCTTCCAGTTACTACATGCCCGTCATGAGAACTCACTTTGATGAGATTTGAAAACACAAAAATCATTGTAAAAGCAATCATGATGTGGTGTGTGTTTTCATGGATGTGATATGTTATGAGTATATGATTCATGATAGGCATTATGATAATACATACTTATGAACATGCTTGCATAATATTGAATGTAACATTTAACATATAAACATCATGAAATTTGGCATGTAACACACAAAAATCTTATAAGTTTCTAATCAACTATAGTATAGGCTCTAAGGGTCTAATAACCTATCCTAAATCCCTATAGTCATGGCTCTGATACCAATCTGTCACACCCCGACCCGCAGCGGAATAAGAGTCGGGGCATAATTGGGTTATCACCAAAGCTCATGACATTTACTAATATGTTTCATATTTATTAAAGTCAAAGTTACATTCCAAATAACCCAAACATGTCCATACAATACAAAGAAAATAAACCAAACATTACAATCTCAAACTCTAAATCATTTTATTCTTCTAGTCCAATCCTATGTGTTCCTAGCTGCTGCTGGTTCACCTGTATCATGTGTAAAAATGGGGGTTTTTGGGTCAACATAAGTTGGCGAGTGAACCTTGTTAGATAAACATTTATTATTGATTTACTTGTTAGTTTATCAATGAAAAATTGTGCATAATCATAAATGAGCAAATGTAAATAATCAGACAGTGGCAAATAGCAATCACAACTATAACAATCAATAACATATGATAGCATACATAAACATACCAACATCATACGATAAGTAACATAAATGAAACTGTGCGATCAAGGCTCAATCAAACGGAGCCGATCGTATTGCATGTACTGAAAATGAAAATGTCTGTGCGATCAAGGCTCAATCAAACGGAGCCGATCGTATGTGGGAACGCCAGGTTCACGCTCATAATGAAATGGGGAACATGCTCAACGCTCATAATGTAATGGGGAGCGGCGGCCTATGAAATTTGCATGTACTGAAAATAATAAATTGCATCCAACAATAACCACACAACAATTGAAACATACTGAATACACATGTACATGATATGATGTATGCACAATGGTTTAAATATAATATATATATATATATATATCAAAACACATGATACACCCCAAAACGTGATTAAACGGGGAATTTGTAAAGATTCACTCACATTGGGTGCGTTGGATTGGAGATGGTGAGATGCGCACGAATTAGATGAGCGGAACAACGAGAAATACTAACCTAAATAATAACGGAAAAATATATTAAATGAGTGGATTTTATTAAGGATTTTAATGAAATTTTTAGATATATTTTTGTGAGTTTAAGGCTATTTTCTATCTTTAAAAATGTTATTTTTAAGTATTTTTAATTGATTTTTAAATTAAATTAAATAAATAAAAATATAAAAAAATTTGTTTATTTTGCGTTGACCGTTGACCGTTGACTTGTTGACCGGTTCGGTCAGTGGAATTGTTTGCGCCGGGTGAGGCTCGAACCCGAGACCTCCCGTACGCGTGCACGCAGCTCTACCAACTGAGCTACGTGTCTAACCCGAAATAATCTTGTTTTTAATTATATTTATATACTAATTTGGTTTAACCAAAATTCTTTTAATTTCAAAAACATTTTAATTCAACGAACCGGTGCCAGTATCGGGTTTCGAACTCGTGACGTGCGATTCAGTGTTGCACACAGTCCACCGCTGGACTGTGTGTCTAACCTGATTAATATCTCGGTTTTTATTATACTTAACAACTAACGGAGTTAACCCGGTTTAGTTTCAAACAAAAAGGCATTTTATTACATAAGGAATGCGTGTATCAGGAATCGAACTTGTGACATGCGACTATGTTTTGCACACAGTCCACCGCTGGACTGTGTGTCTAACCCGTTCATATTACTGATTTTAATTAAACTTATAACTTAACTAACTTCGTCTTCTACATTCAGATTACAGTCAACTGATTCACTAATCCGTTCCTTGTTTTTACGATTAACAAACATTCTTAAGGCTAAAATGAAATGGCAGAGACGGTAATTAGAGGTGAACATACCGATGAACGGTTTATTTCAGAATTCCGGCAATGTGTCGGTCCCTGTTTTTATGCTCTTCAACTGAACAAGACAATTAACCGTTTTTATTAGCTAATCGTGAAATTGAAGTGATCAGCAAATGTTAACAGAGGGTTTGAATGCCCTTACCGATTCTCAGATGAATATAGAGATTTTCAGAATTTTTCCGGCGAACTGAAATTAGCTGAATACAGTGCCTGAATTCGATTTCAATTGAAAGGTTTAAGTTAGAAATAGCCTAACAATTGTTGAACTACAATGTTATTGAAAGATTTACCGTTTGAGGATGAATACGGTTTTCCGGCGAATCTTACAGAAAATTCCGGCGAGTTGATTTAAGCGTTCTGACGAACTGAAAGTGTGACGAAAGTGAAATGGAATGTTGGTATGATGTTTCTGAGTCGCGAGAGGGGTCTGGAGTTGAAGAAATCTGGACTTGATTATTTTTCGGTTATAAAAACCGATAATGATGAGAATTGATGTTCAATCAATTCCGACTTGATTAAAATCGTCGGTGCATCGGTTATAAACTGAATGTGCGAGTAATCAAGCGATTTGACGATTGATTTGCCGATTTCCGTTTCTCAGTTTGCGCAACCGGTTTAACCGAGTTTGTGTATAAATCTTATTTGTTTCCTAGAGATAACAGAAAACAACAAGTGGCGGAGTGGTGATGTGAGTGTGTGCTAAGTCTTTGGATTCAGTTCTGGCTGACCCGGGTTCGAGTCCCGGCAGCAACATTTCCTTTTTATTTATTTTGTTTTAACTTTTTATCAAAAATAATTTTTATAGTTTAGTTTATTTATTAATTATGTATCATTTTAAATCAAATAATCATAAATATTCAACGTGACATTTATAACTTGATATTCGATTACAAAACGGAGCGGGTTTTGGAAACCCGTTTTTGACAAATGTTACAATATCTAGCAAGTTCGCCCGAACTTGCATGAAATCATGCAAGTTCGACCGACTTGACTCCCACCAGCTCACTTTTTGCCTTCATCTGTAAATACTCAGCTCCATTCTCTCATTTGAACTTTCTGCAAGTTCGCCCAGAACTCTCAAACACGAAACCTTTTGTTTCCTCAGTAAGATTCAACCCGATTTTCAACTACAATGATGTTCAAACAACGTTTTACAACGATTTACACGGATTTTGCACAAGGCTTTGCCTTCGATTTCGACAAATCTCTTCTGTTTACGAAAATCTTCATCTTTTTCCATAAAAACTTCTGTTTTCACTCAGATCTATACTAGATCTAAGTAAAACCTTTCAAAAACATTGATTTCTACACAATATTCGGACTAATGACGTATGTTTCGTTCACTTTTAAGTGGAACGAGGCGTTGTCAAGCAAAATCTCATATCCGGAAGCACAAGGACGAAATCGTCACTTTACACAAGCTGGACTAACCCGTACAAACCATCAAGTTCGTCCGGTTTAGCCCGAGTTTCTGTAAAATGGCTAAGTTCGCTCCAAAAGACCTCTTCAGCCTAAGTTTTACTCAGTGGCTTAAGGTTGTAGGGATGGGCACTCGATTTCCTCAGCAAACGACGTGAAAACGCAAGATTTTGCACCCGGAAACATCAAGTTCGCTCGAGATTTAACTGATCTTCTGCAGCATTTTAGTCAAGTTCGCTCGAACTTAACCTCAAAGGGTCAAGTTCGGCCGAACTTGAGTCCTAACACACAAAACTTTCACCAACAGCCCTCAAGTTCGCTCGAACTTGCAAGTTTCTCAAAGAAACTTGTCAAGTCCTTAATCAATTCCTCACAAGTTCGACCTAACTTGACTCAAACCTCAGCAGTTCCTTACAAGTTCGCTTGAACTTGTATGATTACATACAAGTTCGCCCATTCCAAACTTAATCGTTTCAGCATTTCGAAGACTGATGCACTTCCGTTCGCGTATGCAGGCTGATCCGGCACTCGTCTTCACCTCTCAACAGTCGTCTACTCTCCTCTAATTGCACCAACTGTGAGTATACTTGACCCATTTTCACTTTAATGCACTTTTGGGTGTAACATACGTTCTTATCAAAAATACAACGCACGCTAAACTAATTTATCACATGCGAATATATGTTATACATATTGATATGTGATTGCTAGAATATATAAGCTAGGGCACTTTTCGTTATCTCCACCTTGGCTAGTACGGTACTGTAGAAGGGCTCTCACCCGACGAGGTTTAGCTAGGATGTACGCTCGAGCTCTCCGCGAGTTAGCATGATAAATTGTCTTGTGAGTTTATGTGTTGTATGAATCATGTTTATGTATGAAGAATTCGCTACATTTTTATCTACTATGCTATTATATCAAAACCTGTATGCTCGCCAATACATTTTTGTATTGACAAATTATTTTAACGTATGTTGCAGGTTATTGAATTCTGCTTGCTGCAAATGGACGTAGGATATCACCTTTAGAAACGCATGTAATAGAATCTAGGGGAGATTGAATTATGCTTGTTTAAGAGAAACCTGGATATTGTAATAATTGTTTATGGATTATGTGTTTGTTAGTATGGGATAACGAATGTTTAAATATTGTCGCATAAATAGTTGTTTTGGATTCTCTTGAGCAATCTGATTCGCCTAGTGCCGCGCCCCGATGATTCCGCCATCGGTTGGGGTGTGACAAAATACATGTCAATACAATTAAGTAAAGGTGAGCATACATGTTGAAGTACTACTAGCATAATCGAGAAAGCGTTCACGAAATAATCTAACTACATAGCATGATACACCGAAACATTTTCACACAGATTAACATAGGCTTATTTCTCATGCTAACTACCGTGAGAAGGTTTGCGCGTCCATCCTAACTAGACCCCGTCGGGTGTAAGCCACACTATAGTACCATACTAGCTAAGGAAGCAAGTTAACGAAAATAAATCCTAGTCACATGTTTCTAGTATCACGTATTGAGCATACACAATCAGATTATTCGCGTGTGATAAACAATTTGGTTTGTGGTGTGATTTTTAACATAGGAACGTATGTAACACCCAAAAGTGCGTTAAAGCGAAAATGGGTCAAGTATACTCAATGTGGGTGCATTTATGTAAGAGTTCGGGATCTGCGAGGAGTTGAGAAGAGCGCCGGATCAGCCTGCATACGCGAACGGAAGTGCATCAGTCTCCGAAAAGCTGAAACGGTTAAGTCTTGGTTGGGCAGTAGGCAAGTTTGGGCGAACTTGTGTGTAAACACACAAGTTCGAGCGAACTTGTATGGTTTGGTGGATTGTGAGTCAAGTTCGGTCGAACTTGAGGAGTTTCCTTAGGAAACTTGCCAAGTTCGGACGAACTTGTAAGAAAACTTCACTGAAGAGACAAGTTCGAGCGAACTTGTGAGAAGATTGGTGAAATTGGCTCAAGTTCGGTCGAACTTGACCCATTTGGGTACAAGTTCGGTCGAACTTGACCTGTTGTGCTGGTGATTCTCGAGCGAACTTGATGTTTTCGGGTCCAAGCGTTTTCGCGTCGTTTGCTGAGGAAAATCGAGTGTTCATCCCTTCAACCCTGTGCTACTGAGCAAACTTAGGTCGGAGAGGTCTTTTAGAGCTGTTTTAGCCGTTTTACAAAAGCGTGGGCTAATCCGGGCGAACTCGGGGTTCGTTCGGGTTAGTCCGGCTTGTGTAAACCGACATAAACGTCCTTGTGCTTCCAGATCTGGGATCTTGAATGATAGATGCTTCGTTTCATATCAGAAGATGAACAAAACATCATCAAAAGTCCGTATTTGGTGTAAAAATCAATGTTTATCAAAGTTTTTTCTCAGATCTATAACTTACAAGCCGAGATCTTTCAGATCTCGTGTTTGGGAAGCCTCTGCTAACACCAAACGAACTCGTATTGTGTAGATCTAAGCTTAAAACAGAAGTTTTGGAAGAAAAAGATGAAGATTTCCGTAAAAGAATGAGTTTTGATGAAAACGAAGGCTATGCCTTGTGCCAAATCGTTGTAAACCTTTGTAGATCGTTGATAAACGTTGTTGCAGTGAAATCGGGTTGATTCTTACTTAGAACACGAAGGTTTCGGGTTTTGAGAGCTCTAGGCGAACTTACAGCAAGTTCAAATGAAAATAATGAGCTGCGTATTTATAGAAGGCAAAAAATGAAGGCTGGTGAGAGCAAGTTCGCGCGAACTTGTGAAATATTTGAAGGATTTGAGCTAAGTTCGGCCGAACTTGACCCTAGAAGGGCAAGTTCGAGCGAACTTGAGGAGAGTTGGGAGTTCTGAGTTAACCAGCCAAGTTCGGCCGAACTTGGGGTCATCAAGTTTGAGCGAACTTGTCCAAATATTGGATTTTCTTCGTTAATTTTGCGTTAAGAGTTCGTTTGGTTATTCGGTTCGTATTAGTTAGTTATATTAAGCGTTAAGCGTTATAATTGATATAATAGTGCGATTTAGCGATTCGAGAGTGTGAGAGCGATGCGATAGCGAGCGTAATCATAACCACAACACACATAACACATAAATAACATAGAACCACATAATTAACTGCGATTTGCGATGCGATGAGATTAGCGATGCGATTTAATAAGCGATTAGATGCGATAATAACGTACAATACCATAGTTAATTAACATAAACTTTATTATTAACCGAATCTCGGATTTACAAAGGATAGATACAATCGATAACAGAGAAAAAGATAACAACGAATTTCCGAGTTGTTACAACATGTATAGACAATGAATATTTCACATAAAAGATCAGTTTTATTACGATCGAAGTCTCGGGTTTACAATGGTTAGAAACGAAACACGAATACAAAAGGAACAAACTCCCAAAAAAGGAAAATAAATACAAGTCGAGCTTTCTAAATACGGAAGATTACAAAAGCGGGGCGTTAAGCGGTGGTGGTGGCTGTCAGGATGGCGGCGGCGGTTGTTGCCAGGGTGGCAGCGGAGGCGGTGACGGGTTGCGGGTGGAGGCGATGATGGCGTGGGTGGTGGTGGCGAAGGTGATTGGTTGTGGTGTTGTTGATGAATGGCGCAAGAGGGGATGAAATGAAAAAAAACATGGGGGTGGATGGAATGATTGTGAGGGAACGGAATGCCTTATGGCATGGGTGATTCCATTTCATTAACCAACCAAACACCCTTTTCTTCATTCCATCGTAATGATCCATTCCATTACGCCTCTCGTTCCTGCATACCAAATACTACCTAAATGTATTGTTTTAAGCTGTGTTTTAATGGTTTTAATCATTTAAGTTTAAAATAAAAAAGTTTAACGTCATGAGTCCGTAACCGTTTATTTTATAACGTTTTGAGTCTCCATGTTTTAGTGGTTATAACCACTTGAGTCCGAAATCAAAGTATAAGTGTTAAAAAGTTGGACTCTAAATGTTATAAAATGAGTGGTTAGGAACTCATGACGTTAAAACTTTTTTTTTATTTTGAACTTAGGTAGTTAAAACCACTAAAACATATGGACTCAAAAAGTAATTTACTCAAAATCTAAATTTGACATTGGAATTAGACCAAATGATTTCCTTTTCTTTTTAACCTTGGTTTTAATGATTGGTCATATATATTGGCTTTCCTCAATCTTCTTTCGTCACGTCAATTAAAGAATTTGCTATCCTAACCTACTTTTTTTATTTGCGTTACTTAGACATTCTTACACTCTTCCTCTTTTATTACAAATATAAATAATGAAACATATAAAAAATTAATACATTCGTAAAAAATATTAAAAAAATACATTCCTAAACATAAAAAAATACATTTTTAAAGATAAAAATTAATTCATTCCTAAAAATAAAAATAATACATTCATACTAATACAAATTAATTCATTCCGAAAACTATTATTACAAGAGATGAGCAAATGGTACAGAACCATTCTTAAAAATTTCGGTAACAATTTGATACCAAACTTATCCCTATTTTTTTATCATCTTATCATATATACATTTATATATATACATTTCTATTTATTGTCTTATCATATACACATTTCTATTTTAGGGCTTTAGTAAGTGCAAATTTCTAGCTTATGTATTATTTTGAAGTAGTAAGATTATCCGTACTATACTACGGGGTTGTGGTTCATATCTGTTTTTGTTAAGTATAGCAACCGAAAGAAACATGTTTATAAGAAAAAAAAATATCTAAACATATTTGACATCGTCCGAAAATCATAAAAATAAATTTTAAACTGGATAGCGTGACGATTTGATTTAAACTTAATTGTAAATAAGAACGTAAACGCTATCTTAAATACACCTTTAATGAAAACTTGTGTAGAAACGTCAACCTACTTGAATTTATATCAACACATGCATAAAAGTAAGCACATAAGAAAATATTGTTATTTTTTTAAGTTAAAGAATGGTATGGTGCGTTGCGGCACTGTCGAAACGTAAAGACACTCAAATTTATTTCGTCAAATGAAAACATATTATATTTGACTCGACTCGTTTCCGAACAAAATTTACGTCAACACGTAGACCAATTGAAAACGTGCATAAAAATAAGCACGAAAACATATTATATTTTACCCGACTCAGTTATGAAAAAAAACGTCAGAACGTAGATCAACTGAAAACGTATACGATAAGAAGCATAAGAACATATTAATATTTGACCTAACTTATTTTATAGGAAAAGTTTATGTCAAAACATAAATCAACTTAAATTTACACCGACACGTACATAAAAATAAATACGTAAAACTTGATTACAAAATATTTAGAAAGCTAACAGATGTGTTAATGCTGAAAGTTAAAGGGTAAAAGTATAGCCTAGTGGCATCTTGGTGAGTGAGATAAGACTTTGGGACCAATAGATCCTGAGTTCGATTACTACAAGAGGGTTTTATCGTATTTATTGGGTTTCCTCCTGAATTGGTGTATAGGAATAATGCCTAGTGGAGATGGATATGATCGGATGATTCCGCTGATGACACGATAATACTCTAGTGATCCGTCAATGATCAAAATTTGCCGTTAAAAAAGTATTTAAAAAAAGTCAAAAAGTGTTCGCAAAAATTCCTAATCTTACTCTCTATAAGAGGAGGAGAACATGTGACATCATTTTGCTTAGGTGTTGCTCAATGGAGTATGCCAAGTAGGATCTCGGTGATGTCATAATTAGTGAAATAAGTTCTCCAAAAATTAATAAAATAAGGATATTATATTATATTAGTGAGAATAAGGATAAGGATACTGATTAAAAAAAATGAGAGGGAAGTTTGAATTTGCATAGGGAAGAGAATGTGCAATTAATATATCAGACCAAGTACCATCATTAGAAAATCTCTGATTTCCAATTCCTCCATACATCTCTCTACAAAACCTCTCATTTCCGACCTTCCACCGTACATTTCTCTCCTCTCCATTCCCCTGCCGAAAATTAGGGCCTTTCTTTAGATCTGTAATCCCACAATCCACACACATAGAATGTCGAATCAAAGCAGGTTGAAGATGGAGGTTTGTCACTGTCACTAAGTTTCATCCAGGATTTGAATCCAGCCAAAGATATGTGGAACTTAAAGGCTCGGATCATACGAAAATGGTCTCGGTCGTTTAGGATGGTTCTGATCTTGCTTGACGAGAAGGTATTTTCTTTCTTCGCCTTGGTCTACATGAAAACTGTTTAGAACTGTGTGCTAAGTCCGAATTAGGGTTTTCAAAGTATGGAATTTATTTTAGTCATGTTTCAAACTCTTAGATTTCTCTATTATTATTTGTATTTTGTTCAGATTTTGATTTAAATTTCATATATATATTAGGGCTCGAAGATTCAGGCCGGTGTTAAGGACCTTTGATTCCTCTATTTGATACCTAACTTCAAGAGGATCAAGTTGTTGTTTTGTCAAGGTTTGGTGTTGGTGCAAACAATGATCCATACAAAGTTGTCAATCATGATTACAAAATCAATTTTTATCGATGTACAAGTGTTACACCGTCTTTTGCTGGCAAGGTGTTGATTACGGCTTTAACCTGATTTCACATTTAGTCATTGTGAAAGGCGAAGGAAAAGACTTTCTCACTGTTGGTAAGTAATTTTCCTTTGTTAAAAAACCAAATACTTACCTGTTGCGGATACTGCAAGTGAGTATACTTTATATATTTTCAGATGTTGCCGGTACAGTCGTTTGGTGTGGAGATATGGACATATTCGGAAAACCTCCATCGCATAGTAGTAACACAATATAATTGCTGGTAATTATTAAATCTTTATGCAATGAAGTTGATTTAGTTATGAATATACAAAGTTATTTTGAATTATGCAGGCATCGTCAATTTTATTGAATTATTTAGATTTAACCTGTATGCATGTATATGGCTACAATTGCAAAAATTAAAGTATATTTAACTAGAAGGTAGTTAATTAATTGATTTTATGTATTACAATCTGATTTGGGAATTTCTTATTGTTTTTGTGAGTGTAGTGAATGTTGTATTCGAAACTGATGGCAAGTCCTACTTTGAGTGTGGTGAAGGTTGAACCACCAGCAAAAGAAGGTACAAACTTACTTCGTGTGTTTATCCCGCAGTTTAATTATATTGTGCATGTGTTCCTCGATATGATATTTGAATTGAACGATCACAATTAAATGATTTGAAGCACATATGTATATGCCAGGATGGTCATGGATGTATGTGGTAGCCTTGTAACTTTGATGTTTTATTGTGAAGCTATGCGGTTAACTGTCACAGCTGATCTACGGCTCAGTTTTGACATACGAACCTACTTTGTTGCAGTTCGAATTGGACATCGTTTTGGTTATGGAATTTGATATGGAATTTACAGATTTCTATTGTGTAATCAGATATGGAATTTGAGAATTCCCCATGAAGTTCTTGACGTTTTGGAGTTTCATTTATGCAAGGTGAGATCTTCCTGGAGTTTCATTTTTTTTATTTATATTTTTTTAACAAAGATGAACTGATGGATAGATAATAGAAGAAAGAACTCGTGGCAAAAGCTTGGGAATATGAATCCGGATGTGGTATGGAGAAGTATATAGCTCTTCGGATTTGGCTCCTGGATGGTCTTAAGGGATTCATTCTGTTGTAAGTGTTGATGTTTTAGTTTACATATATATGATATTTGATCATGTATTGATTTAGTAGAATCGAAGGAAGTTACAGACTTACAATTGACTTTTTTTTTAAAAGTCAAACTTTGTTCTTGATTTGAATGTCAAACTAGTGGTGTGTCTGTAATAAGTCGTAATTTCTTATTGTTTTGTGAGTGTATTGAATGTTGTATTCGAAACTGATGGCAAGTCCTACTTTGAGTGTGCTGAAGGTTGAACCACCAGCAAAAGAAGGTACAAACTTACTTCGTGTGTTTATACCGCAGTTTAATTATATTGTACATGTGTTCCTCGATATGATATTTGAATTGTACATGTGGTCCTCAAAGGTACAAACTTTTGATCTGTGGTTAGTGGGTCGGGTATTACCGTCTGAACAAGTAAACTCAATTGTTTATGGAAAAGGAAGTGGAGGAGCATGTTAAGATGATTAGAAAAAAATGAATATTAGACACACTTTGATGTAAATATGATATGTATTGTTTTTGTTAGTTATTTTAAGCTGCTTAGATGGATGGTTATAATTCGGATTTTCACGTTAATTCTTCTTAGATGGATGGCTATAAGTTTGTCAGGATATTGATTTGTAGCTCCCAAAAATTGTGATTTTTTGTATTATTAGTCGATTAACATTTGAACTGATCGTTTATCTTCCGACTGGAGTGGAATGGAACTAATCCATCCAAGCATTTAACAATTAGAGGCCGATGAAGATATGAAGGTAAACTACTATTAAGCTCCCTTTTAGGGATAATCACAGTTTGCTTTTATCAAGTTTTCATTTCATTTATTGATTGTTAATGAGTTTTTTTTTTGTGAAGAAACAGAGCTTACATAATAAGTTTTTGTTGTTTGTTTGAGATTTTACATAGCTGTTGTGATCTATTATATATAGTTATAACACTAACAACAACATGTCCATCAAAAGGGAGCTTAAAGTTCTAAAACTAGAAGAAGTAGAAGATCCAGGGGTGAAAGATGATGACGTATTGATAAAAGTTGAAGCGACAGCTCTGAACAGATCCGATACGCTTCAACGGCGTCACTCAGGCAATTAAATGAGTAATCTAAAAATGTCACTGTATTAGAAAAGCATTATATGATAGAATACCTATTTAACTCATAATCTTTCTTTTGATGTTTCAGTAGAATATTATATGATGTAGACTTGTGTTGGTCTTTGAGACACTACTAATAACGAGCTTGTGTTATCAACAGGTAGCAGTTTAATATCGTAGGTTGATTCAAGGTACTACATCATTATTTAATACTACGACATTATATTTAAGCCAGCAAGCCTAAATATATGAGAGGTAAACATCCTTTAATTTGCATTTAAGCCGCCTTATGTTAGTGCTTCTCATCTGCAGCTCAAAAATCACAATCTGAACAGGTTGAGATTTTTTAGCCGGAAATGAGAAGCACTAACATAAGGCCGCTTAAATGCAAATTAAATGATGTTTGCTTTCCGTATAATTAGGTTTGGTGCCTTATAAATAATACATGGGTTTTAAATAATGATGTAGTACGTTGATAAAACTTGCACCATGTAAAGTGGAAGGAATCGTCCTGTAGCAGGCAATTCTTTCGATATGGATTTCATGATACGAGGTACTTGTGTTCTTGGATATAATGATGTTCAGGTACCTTTGTTTACAATTATTTAATATTATTTTTAGTTTTGGTGTTTGTTTGAATTGTAATGTTGTTGATGATATGGATAGGGAAAATGAACTCAAGTTAGGGTTTTTGTTAATTAGGGGATTAGTGTTTGGCTTTAGGTTGATTTAAGGTTGTAATGCAAGGTTTTAGGTTGAATTGTAGATTAATTAATGGTTGATTGGAGGACATGTATGATGAGCTTCCTCATAATTTCTTTTAGGGAATATTTCACAGAATAGTAATCAAGTTTTATGAGTGTTCTAATCAGGTCACTATTAAAAAAAATGTTCCAATTAAGTCATTAAAGTTTATTTTATGTTCTAATCTTATATAATTTACCTGAATAGCAGGTAAACTATTCTATGTGACATTTATATATTTATTTAACTTTTATAAACATGCAAAAATAATTAATTAACAAAATAGATCAAATAATCAAATCAAAACAACATCTAGATCACTGATGATCATCGATTGATGTTCCATATCCAAATAAAAAACCCTACATCATTGACCCTACCATTCATCCACATTGATGGAGCGACTAGTCTGCAATTTAGAAGTAAAAAAAAATATGAGAATTCTTAAAGTAGGTTTCTTATCAATGTGAAGAATGTAAACTAATGTCTCATGAAAATATCATAGGTTTTATTTGTGCTTTAGCAAATAAAAGTATTAATATATCATTTGTTGTCATCAATTCGGAACTTTGATTATCCTTCACCGACATCTACTAAGGAAAGTTGCAGAGAAGAGGGTTGCGTATAAGTTTTCTGTTGTATAATTATATAATATATAATTAATTTTTAATCCACATTAGCATATATTAATATTATTATTTGTAAATAAATAAATAAATAATATACCAATTCATAAATAAATAGTTTTTTTGTAGTTTTTAAATTTTTGTTGCAATTTTAAGGCATGTCAACATATTTAAAAAAGGAAACTTAATAAATAAATGCCATTTAGGATGAATGATCTTCTATTTAGGTAAAATATCTAGGATTGAAACATCAAAGTAAACTTTAGTGACCTAATTGGAACAAAAATAATTATGAGTGACTTAATTAGAACAGTTATGAAAGTTGGTTACTACTTAACAAAGTTATCCCTTTTTTTTAATACTATCATTGTTTTCCTATTTTTGATTTATCTCCTATTGAATAGGTAAACATGATATTGTGAGAGTTTTCGAAACTTAAAAGGATATACATGAAAACTTAAACTTTTAGAAATATGTATGTAAAGTTACTTCAGAGTTATCTTTTTAAGGCAATGCTAGGTACTAAAGGCTCTTCAGTTTCCTCACTCGAAAAGACGTTAGAACTCAATGAAAAGTCATTTGATAGGGAAGTTCAAAGTATGCACCTTTATTCTATTTTCATAAAAACAGATTATTTCCAAATTCGCTACGAAGCGCGGTTGTGGTAAATTATAACTAAAAACAAGAGAACCTGGTTTTAATATTGTTTAAAGGTTGTTATTTGTGTTTTTAATATGGTAATTTTAAATATTCTTAGGGTAGACTTAGGATTAATAAGTGCACTTACATGTATTTGTTTCTGCAGAGGAGTAAGAGAAGTCACAACCGATTTGGCATTGGGTCTCTCTCGAGGTTCGTATTGCAAACACCGTGATGCAACTTTTAACAAGTGGACATGTGCATGTTATGCACCGTGATGCAACTTTTAACAAGTCGAGGTTCGAAACCTATGACTATACTCTTTTCTAAAGTAATAAATTTGTTGTTTGAACTACATTATGTTACTTAGATAAGTAATGATGCTGTTTTATTGGCAGAGTTTTTGTGTGCATGATTTTGAAGTTGGATGCTGATGCGTCGACTATGGAAGCCGACAGAGTTTTGAAGATTGATGGTTTTTTGTTTGAATTGTATTTTGTCTTGATTTGGTTGTTTTAATTTGCTAGGACTTTGAATAGGTTTTATGTTTGTAATAGTTGAATTGTACACTAACATTGAGGTTCTACTGAATTGTACACTAACAATGTGTCAAAAAAAATTTAGGTCATGTTTTAATTAATAGACAACACAAAATTAGGTCATGCTTTCATTTTTAGACAACATATTATAAGTTACTAAGCTTATTTCTATATTAAACCTGAACTAATAATTTTTTCGTAACATAGCAATTATAATTTATGTTCTAACACATACTGTCTTTAACATTGTTTTATAAAGATATATAACTAAACGTAAACAATTTAAATGATATATATTATAATCTGTTTTTTAGTATTTGAATGCGATCGTTATTAAACCTACGTGTGTGTTCACACGGGTGTTACTACTAGTTTTATTATAGAAGTGAGTTACGTTTCTGGAGGCATCAAGATTCAACAGTATCATCAATTTTATCGTCTGAAGATGTCGTGTTGGGACGAATGGGTAGAGCAGGCGCTTTCAAGGCTAGAATCCATGAAAATCTTGCGATCTCTAAGACCCATCCACTACCCAAATCACCCATTCGAAATCCAACCCAAAACTGACAAAGCCTTACAGGTGTTCGACGAAATGCGCCAATGGGATAGAGCTTCTGTTGAAATAGAAATCGCAGAGTCCACATTCCAGAGATGGGTTGAAGATGCTCCCAGTTCTGGTATCATTTAAATTTGTGTGTGTGTGTTTTTTTTTATTATTATTTTTTTAATTTTTTTTTGAGATATGTGAACATGAATTTACACAAAGAAAACACAACTGGATACTTCATGCAGACCTATTTGTTTTATCTAAAGATGTCTGAATGATTAAATCTGGATGCCCAATTAAGTTTTATGCTTAGGTATGGTTGCTGAATGCCATATATTATATTTGAGAACCATTTTAAGTTTTTGGTGTCTGAATAATGATTTGGGTGAGCACAATTCAGAGGAGTAGTTTGGGGCTTGTTTCTCCAAGAATTGGATTGATAATTGAGTTTGGAAACCCTAGCAATCGAACCCGAACCCTACACATTTGGGACGCTTAATCGGGTATGGGACTGGGTTTGGGATTAGTTTTTATTTTTTGCGCGGGTCTTGGATTTGGTGATATACCTGTTCACACCACCCGATAAAGTGTACCTGTTTACCCAATTATATACCCGATATAATTTCTTTTATTTTATATATGTACTATATGATACATCAGTTATAGCCATACATACTTTTTTTTCATCTATGAATTTGAGTGTTTTTTTATATACATTTTGGTATTTTATTTATACACATTGTAGTTATTTGATATATTTATGGTGATAATGCTAAATGTAATTGATTAGTAGTTACCCGATAGATACCCGACGGGTTTTGGGTCGGGTATAACCAACGGTTTATTATTTTAAATTAACGGGTTTACCTAAGCCGCAGGTAAACTCTGATAGAAACTTGACGGGTCTTGGGACAAGCTTATCTAATAGGGTTTGGGTTTGTGATTACCGAAACCCGTCTACTAGTCACACATTTAGTAAACCAACACTTCATTTTTCACAGGTGATGACCTTACATGTGACAATGAAGAATCTGAATGTGAATTAGGGTTGAGAAAGCTACTTTTGTTTTCGGGGAATGACTACTTGGGGCTAAGTTCACATCCGGCGGTTTCTAATGCTGCTACCAAGGTGGATGCTTGACATTCACATAATTTATCGTTCCTCATTTACCTATTTTTTTTGTAAATTGTTTCTAATTTATAATGAGTTAATGACATTGTGTACTTTATTTCTACTAATAGGTGGTTCAAGCTCATGGGATGGGCCCGAGAGGTTCTGCTTTAATATGCGGTTATACAACTTATCACAGACTACTGGAATCCTGTTTGGCAGACTCAAAGAATAAAGAGGTTTATGCTCATTCTTTGTTTGGCATAATGTTGCTTGTTTGATGGTCAAATTTAAATAATATTCATACCATTCGCTAAACTATAAGTTTATCATCTACTAAAAGATACCACTATATGAGATATATAAAGTTCGCACAACCAACTGACGTTATGTTATATACGTTGCTCCAGGATTGCCTTCTATGCCCCACAGGATTTTCGGCCAATATGGCCTTCATGACAGTAGCGGGATACGTCGGCTCACTTTCAGCCGTAAATGAAACCGATAGTCAAGATGGTGTTGCAATATTTTCTGATGCCCTGAATCATGCATCAATAATAGATGGTATTCGGCTTGCAGAGCGACAAGGATGCGTGCAGGTCTTTATATATAGGCATTGCGACATGAACCACCTTAATGGATTACTGTAAGCGTCCTATTTCTTTCTTTCGTACAAGTTACTAAGTTCGTTACCCGTCTTTAAATGATGATACCTTGGTTTAAAAAAGCGCGCCTTAAGCGCGATTAAGCGCAAAGCGCATCTAGGCGCAAACCAAATCGCCTTGTGTGACACAAGGCGCAGGGTGTACAAAAAGCGCAGCTGAGGCGCGCTTTTTAGGGTAAAAATCGACCTAAGGCGCAGCTGAGGCGCACGCTTTTTGTACATGGGGTGTTTCTATGCAGCCGAGTGTTGTACAACAGGCTTTTTATGCTGTACATTTATGTTTTTTTCATTTTAAAACATATATAAAGCTTAATTAATGCTAAATAATAGGTATTGGATGCTAAACACTTATGGGATATATAAAATAAATTATATAATCACTTTGCGCTTTGCGTACGAAAAGCTCACCGCTTTTGCGCTTCGTTTTTTAAAAATTGGTTTTAGACCTCATCGCTTTTGTGCGCTTCCCGCTTTTTTAAACCAAGGATGATACGTTTTCTCCTATTTGGCAGATTGACTTGCACGATGAAGAAAAAAATAGTTGTGACAGACAGGTAATGATAGGTATATAAAGGGGATGTATTTTTGTTAAGATTTGAAATCGTAACTATTGGCTTGCATCTGTGTATATGATAGGTGTATTAAGGAGATGTTATTTTGTGACTTTTATCAGCTTGTTTAGTATGGATGGAGACTACGCACCTATGGTCCAGCTTTCCAAGCTTCGCAAGAAGCATCGTTTTTTGTTGGTGGTCGATGATGTAAGTTTTAGTTTATCGGTGAGATCATTAAAAGCGTTCAGATTTATTTTATTAATAGAGTAAAGTACACGGATGGTCCCTGTGGTTTACCCAAATTTTGGGTATAGTCCCTAGCTTTTCAAAAGTATACGGATGGTCCCTGTGGTTTGTACTTTGTAATGCAGCCAACAAATCTAAAGGTTTCAGTAAGGGTATGTTTGGCAAGGAGCTTTTAGGAGCTTCTAGCTTTAAGCTTTTAAGAAAAAGCTCCTAATCAATAAAAAGCCTTGTTTGGTTGAAGGAGCTTAAAGCTTTTAGGTTAGAAGCTTCAAGCTTTTGGTCAAACGCTACTACTACTAGCGTTTAGAAGGAGCTACAAGCTTTTAGGGAAAAAGTGACCATTTTAACCTCTAAAGATAATAAACTTTTAATATACCAACTTTTTAATGTCCATTTTGGTCATTTTATACATCTTATTAAAAGCTTCAGCTACTCTGCCAAACACCTAAATATTCTAAAAAACTACAGCTACCAGCTACCATCTACAACTACCAGCTTCCAGCCTCCAGCTTCCAGCCATCAGCCACCAGCTACTTTTGCCAAAAATACCCTAAGTCCAAGTTAGGGGCTAATGCGTTACATAGTGCAATCCGTAGGGACCATCCTTCTACTTTTGGCAAACGTTGAGGACTAAATGCGTTACAAAGTGCAAACCACAGGGACCAACCATGTACTTTTAGAAAGCTAGGGAACAAATCCAAAATTTTAGTAAACCTCAGGGATCATACGTGTACTTGACTCTTATAAAAGTTGATTTGGGTTATGTTCTTATCTCAAATGGGTTGAATGGTCCAAAATTGTCCAAAGTGTATTTTATAGCATACAACCTTCTAAATCGCTTTATTAAAAACTTTAGATTATTATGGTAATAAATAGTATTTGCAATCATATATATGACATTATTTTCTGTACAAAAAAGTCTGAAAATGGAGAAAGGGTCAACCTGACCCCACCCAAAACCTAAATTACCCGTAACAACCCGTACCCAAAATCTTGTTTTTTCTTTCTTTTATTATGACTTATGGTATATTGATCCCTAGGCTCATGGAACACTTGTTTGTGGTAAAAACGGTGGTGGTGTACCCGAGCAGTTCGGTTGCGCAGATGATGTTGATATATGCATTGGCACTCTTAGTAAAGCTGTAGGTTGCCATGGTGGTTTCATTGCCTGCAGGTTCTTTAATCTCTTTTTCTTGTGGCAAAGATTAATGCATACCGTTTCTTACGGGTGATAAGATGGGCGGGTTGGGTAACGGGTCAAAATGGGTTTGAATTGAAACCTGCCATTTTTTTACTACGGTTCGGAACAAATGGGGTCGAGTTTCTTTGACTGAAACGCTTCTTTCCAAAGTTATTACACTTTTTGTAAGTAATTAGTGTGTCAACTATATATACAAAATTATATTATTTCATTAAAAGCTGATTCTGGTGAAAAAAAGATCAGGAGGTGTTATGTATTAAAAATAAACTATGGGCGTCGTTCGATCCCGTTTCTTTTTCTTTTTCCGTTTGGGCCTTTAGAGATGAAACATAACTGAATCGACCCGTTCATCTAGTTTGTATTTTTTAAAATGTTAAAGATGATTTATGATTATAATACATATACGTCATCACATTTACAAAACTGCAAAACATATAAATAATACAAGTTAAACGGTGGCTCCATGTTCCAAACCGGACCAAACCGTTAAATGGGCAAACTGCCAAAACCGAACCATCTGGATCTCAAACTGGCCCAACCGGCTGACTTCCTTCGGTTTGGGCGTTTTGGTCGGTTTCAACAGTTTATAAACACTCCTAATCCTCTGTATGTGAGTGCTACTGATGTTCATCCATTAACTACTATTTGAACAGCAAAAGGTGGAAACAACTCATACAATCACGGGGCCGTGCTTTTATATTTTCGACTTCTACACCTGTACCCATCATTGCTGCTGCACATGGTAATTTTCTAAATTTAACTGAGGGCTTACAGTATTTCAACATGATGAAAGTAGAGTTTTGTTAACCACTGACAAATATTCCCCATTACAAGCGTTAATTGTAGGAGATATTGGATTTTGTAGGTGCACTAACAATTTAGGTGTTGTTTGTTTTTTAAGAGGTAAAATGTCTGCAGTCTGCGGACCACATCTGCAGACATCTGTAGAAGAGGTGGACCAAAGCTCTGCAGTCTACATGAAGAAGGCTGTTTGTTTTTTAATGTCTGTAGACTTCCAAAATAAACTGGTGGTGGTGTACAGACGGTAGTGGTGAGTGGTAGTGGTGGTGCTGGACGGTGGTAGTGGGTGGTGGAAGTGAACGGTGGGTGGTGGGGGTGGTGGTGGTGCTGGACGGTGGTAGTGGGTGGTGGTGGTGGACGACGGTGGTAGTGGGTGGTGGTGGTGGACGACGGTGGTGGTAGATGATGGTGGTGATGGACGGTGGTGGTGGTGATGGACGGTGGTGGTGATGGACGGTGGTGGTGGTGGATGGTGGTGGACGGTGTTGGTGGGTGGTGGTGTTTAACCCTCTGCAGACCTTAGAAGATCTTAGAAGTAGCTGGGCAGAGTCTGCACCAAGAAGAGCTCGCGCAGATGTTTTTTAATGAAACGTCCTCGGAAAAACAAACAATTTGCAGATGACAATGTTTGCGTGTGGTCTGCGCGGCACAGACAGAAGAGGCTGCGCAGATCTTTTTTAGAAAAACAAACACCACCTTAGTTACATTTAGTTACAAAGTCCTTCAAAGGCTACATCAAGTGATTTAGAGTAAATTGCAATTTATTTCATATGGTTATGTGAAAATAAGAGATTTCATTCCAATAAATAGTTCGAAATTGCGAATTTGCTACTCACTCGTTTGAGAATGATTTTACTTGTATTTAGCTGCCGTGGTGGTGGCAAAGAAGGAGACCTGGCGTAGAAAGGCTATCTGGAATCGCGTGCAAGAATTTCGCACTCTCACTGGAATTCCGATCACAAGTCACATCATTTCCCTTATAGTAGGTAGTGAAGAGCAAGCCCTCAAAGCAAGCAGGTATCTTTCTTTCTTTCCTTTTTTGTACCATATTATTTATTTTTTATATTTTAATTTGAGCCGTTTGAGATAAAACATGACCCGATTCTTGACAGGTGAAGTGGTAAACGTTGCCAGTTAATGCATCTAACTCTCCCACCTGTTTTTTTGATGGAGTTTTGTAATGATTATACAGGCACATGCTGAAATGTGGCTTTCATATAACAGCAATCAGGCCCCCAACAGTCCCACCTAACTTATGCAGGTGTGTTGCTTTAAGTCAACGCTATGCCAATAATATCTGCAGCTTTAATGAACATTAAAAATGGTTTTTATTAGAATAGAGATCTTGTTATTGTGATCGCGGTATCTAGGGGTGCAAACAAGCCGAGCTGCTCGAGATCGGCTCGAGAAAAAGCTCGAAACAAGCCGAGCCTTAATGCCTTATTGAGCTTGAGACAAGCTTGAGCCTAAAATAAAGCTCGTTTAATTATCGAGCCTGAGCTCGAGCTTGGCATGTGAAGCTCGTTAAGCTCGTCGAGCCTTATCGAGCCTTAAGTGTAATATTAGTTTTTATTAATATCTAATAACATTTACCCCTTATTTAAAGTTGTCTAGTAGCCGAGCCGAGCTTATTTAAACCTGTTTAGAAGCCGAGCCCAAACCTAAAATAAGCTTCTTTTGTAAATGAGCCCGAGCCTAAACGAGACTACTATTTATATTATTTTTATTTATTATATTAATTAAAAGATAATAAACGAGCTTGAGCTTGAGAAACTACCAACGAGCCGAACTCGAGCTTTGAAAATAAAGCTCGAACCAAGCCGAGCTTGAGCTCGAGCTCTCATAAGTTAATCGAGCTCGAGCCTGGTCGAGCTCGGGATCGGCTCAGCTCGTTTGCACCCCTAACGGCATCAACACAGTCACATACATTGATGCATCGTGCCTAAATCGTTGTATTTGAAAGCGAAAAAAAAAAACTCATCAGAACATATGCTTTCTAATTTTTTATTTTTTGTAACTTGCAGGCTGCGGATCACGCTTAGTGCAGCACACACCAAAAATGATATTAGGAAACTCACATTTGCATTATCCCAATGCATTAGTTTAAGAGAGAGCGGATATTTCTACACTAACGGCACACCCAAACTCTAGCATTGGTCGGGTATGCTATTTTGCATCAATCACAAATTCTTCAGGATGATTGAATCTGGTCCTTTTGCATCTGAAGGGGACCAACAATCCCATATATGCTAGCCCAGATTAGTTATGTTTCTATATTTATGTTTTCTGGTGACTAAAACACGCACCGGAAAATGTACCTATTATGTGATAGTAAGACCTGTGATTGTCGATCGTAGGGAATAACGCGTTGTTTCACTAACTGGGGTTCATTGATCTAGTCTTTGGGATTCATTGATTTGGTTTTATGATCATTTACATAAATCTAAAGCAAAGTGGTTAAAGTTAAGAAGTGAGCAAAGTGATGATGGTGAAACTTGATCATGAGCAGATGTGTGCACTGAGACTAGATTCACCATCTCCTTTGTTGGTGATCCAAATAGTGCAATGAGATGGTTATGTTAATGATGTGCTCACAGTGCTCAAATTAAATTAACTAATTTCAATCCTAAACTAACACTCTAATTTATAAACTGAGGGGTTGTTTAGCAACTTCTGAATGGTTAATTGTCGAACCAATAAAATGTCTGAACCATTAAGTGCTGAGCTAGAAAAATGTCTGAACCATTCAGACCCAGTATAATGCTTAACCATTCAGAGACAAATGTTTGACCAATTCAGATTAGAGGTCTTAACCATTCAGACCCAGTATAATGCTTAACCATTCAGAGGTAAATGTCAGAACCATTCAGACAAATGCATGCGAAGCAAACAGTCTGAACCATTAAGTGCTGAACCAATAAGAGGTCTGAACCATTAAGAGCCTCATTAAGAGGCAAACAAACAACCCCTAAGACTTTCTAAAATCTAGACCACACAACCGGCAAGTGTACCAGTCAATATAGTAAAGTTGAAGTAAGTCCGAGTATCGAACCCACGAGACTCTACTAATTATGAATATTAGACTCGATTACTAATTACTAAACTGACTCGACTATGGTGTTGTTTGGCAGCTTCTGAATTGGTAAGTGAACCAGTAAGAGGTTTGAACCATTAAGAGCTAGTATAATGCTTAACCGTTCAGAGACAAACGTCTGACCAATTCTATTATGAGAGCTCAGCTATTCGGACTCAATATAATGCTTAAACATTCGCCATATGCCTGAATCATTCAAAGAGTTTGAATCATTAAGTGTTGAACTAGCAGAGGTCTCAACCATTAAAAGCTAAAACAAAGAGCCTCTAAATTGTGTTTTTTAGGGGAGGGGGGTCTCACAAACTACTAAAATTAACTAAACTTACGAAAACACGAATGAGGCTGGGTATGTGATTAGATGATGGGAAACACACTACCTAGGTCAGACTCTTACACATGTTTGACACGTTCTATGGGTTATGGAACAAATTGTGGAAACTGAGATCCTGAAATACTAAACTTAATGGATAACCTAAAAGACTCTTGATCCTTCTCAAGAAGAAACCTATGCATACCTAAAAGCTGTTAAACTACTGATTTAGAAGAATTCCTCACGGGCTTTAAACTACTGATTTAGAAGAATTCCTCACGGGCTTTCCAACTGTAATAATAAAACACCATATTGACAATCTACCTAAAACCGTGAAAGTCTAGGAAAACTAAGGTACTATGATCAAACTCAACAAGCAAACAAAGACATGTGAACTAATCACTCGAGATTAACTGACAACCTCTCACTTCACATCTATTAAGGTTGGTAGAACATTTAAACCTAATCAATTCACAACGAAACTCCAATGGTTACTACGTACGCAAGCAAACCATCTAATAGTCAAAAGTACCAAGCAGTCAACCTAGCATGCAACTATTATATGAAAGACATTCACCAAGCAACATAAAGAGTTAAAATTGATCAAAGAATAAGTTCAAGTATGCATGTACATAAGATCATATAGACACCAAAGTTTATTACTTTATTATATTAAATCCACAATTAAAGAATCCATAAACCGAAAGAACCAATGTCAAAACATGTTTGTAGTCATCAGAACCTAGGCAGTGATACAAGTTTAGCCTAGAATGATTGTGAAAACAATAATCTCATGCAAAACATGTTTATAAGTCATGGTTGAATCAAAACAAACAAAGAACGAGAAACCCAGATGATGAAAACTCGAACTATCTCGATCCCGTGCGTGAAAGTCTTCACCTTTGCGCTTTTCCGAGCTTTCAAACATCTCTCTTGCTGCTAATTCGCCTAAGGGACTATAACCTAGTATAGTATATTATAGAGTATAGATATATGGTAACAAGAATAAAGTAGTTCTAAATATGTGCTTCTATAAGATATATTAAATGTGTAGCACAATCATTATCCATTTTCGTTATTATACAATAAAATAATATGAGTATTTATTTATGTATATTAAAATACGTTTTTTAAACTGTCTATATTATCATAGAATGTATGTACATAAAGTAGTTCTTTTACACGTTTGATTTGTCCAGATGAAGAAGTCATACGGTGTTTGTAATCTATGATTTATCCACCAAATTTTTATGACCACAAATATATATAAATAATATCTAAAAATTAACGTAACAGACCCTTACATTTATACTAGACTAGATAATCGTTAAGGAACTAAAGACAATAACATCGTTTTACGATCCTTAGCCCACCACCAACTTTATCATCAGTTCTTCATACACTACAACGCTAATAAAGCCAAATTGCCGTCGTTAATGGGGTCGTTGCTAAAGTTTAACTTTCTTGTAGTGATCGTTCATTTCTTATCTTTGTCATGATCGATGTGAAATATACAAAACTAGGTTATTCTCTTGAAATTTCACGGGGTTGGACCATTTAAATTATGTTATACAACAAATGTAAAATAAAAAGACTATCTGAACTTCCCGGGCAACAAAAATTATTTATATTAATCTAATTATGTTGTTAAATAAATTAAAAAGAAATGCTTTCAAATGTTATATTGTTTTATAATTGTTTTGTATTAACAATAGTAGTTGAGATAAATTGTAACTTAATTGACAAAATTTGTAAAAAAAACATGTATTAACCAATGTTTATTGCTATGGTAAACGACTCCATAAAAAATACTTTAAACTAATTCATAACTATTTACTACAAATACGACACATTATAAATGGTGAGTAAAGTTCAGGTACAAATAAACTTAACATACAAAACGTACAAATTGAAGAAAAAGACAAAAAAACGCGGTGACATTTTCGTAAATATTTGGTCGTAGGGTAATTATCAAAATTACTCTACAGGATCATTTGTAGAGTGATTTTGGTCTTATAGAGTAATTTTGTAAAATGTTATTGTAGAGTAATTTTGATCTTGTAGAGTAATTTTGTAAAATATTCTTGTAGAGTAATTTTGATCAAAATAAACCTAACCCTCCACACCCCCCCCCCCTCCAACCAAAAAAAAAAACATAACCCGCCCCTCTCAAAACTAAAAGCTAAAAACTAAACCATAAAACTAAACCCCATAACTAAATGCTAACAAAATTACTCTACATGATCATTTTACAAAATTACTCTACAAGTATAATTTACAAAATTATTCTACAAAAGATCAAAATTACTCTACAAGAACATTTTACAAAATTACTCTACAAGACCAAAATCACTCTACAAATGATCCTGAAGAGTAATTTTGAAGACCAAATATTTACGAAAATGTCACCGCGTTTTTTTTGGCTTTTCCTTCAGTTTTTACATTTTGTATGTTAATTTTATTTGTATTTGATCTTTAGTCTATAAATGTTAGGTTTGACTATTAAGATAAATCTATTTATATATTTGTATAAAGAGTTAATTGCCAAAATCGTCCCTGAGGTTTGGGCACGTTTGTCATTTTCGTCCAAAATGACCTTTGTGTACCATTTTGTCCCTCACGTTGGACATTTTTTGTCATTTTTCATCCAAATGACTAACTTAGTTAAAAAGTTCTGTTAAATGAGAATTTTTTAGGTTTCATCCATGTTTTTAATTTATAATGTTTACTCTATAAAATATAATAAAGAATTATGCTCTTTTTAAATAAATATAATAAAGAATTACGTAAACATTTTAATTGTAAATCTCAAAATATTCATTATGATATATTAATTGATAATATTATTCATATTCCAACTAAAGGGTCTGATACAAAGAATCTGTCAATATTTTTTTTTTCTTTCTCAAAGTGGTTTATCTTCTCTCACATTTTCCGGCAAGTCCATGGCACCACCGATCGCCCTAGAACCAAGTCGGAGAAAAAAAAACATCAGTGGCATCCACTCCGCCAATCATCGTTGGAAATTGGATTTGCCGGCATCTCGAGCTACAACACCACCACATGAAGTCATACGTCCTCACCATCAGGCACCACCTCCCTCACACATCAGCTACCTTAAAAACGCTGAAGTCGCCAGCCACCGCTTCAACCATTCGACTTCAACGGACCAGATCTGTTGGTTTCAACCTTTCCCTCTCACACATCTTTTAGTTTCTCTCACTCTCAATTTCATTGTAGGCGGAAATCAATATAGAAATTTTACAAGAAAATCCATCTGATCTAGTGTGCCGGAAAGTCAGGTTGACGGTGTCGTTGGAGGGGTGGTATATATATTTGTGTATATATATATATACACACACACATATATATACATATATATATATATATATATATATATATATATATATATATATTTATTTATTTAAAAAGAGCATAATTCTTTATTATTATATTTTATAGAGTAAACATTATGAATTAAGAAACCTAAAAAAAATTCTCATTTAAGAGAACTTTTTAACTAAGTTAGTTATTTGGATGAAAATGGTAAAAAATGGCAAACGTGAGGAACAAAATGGTACAAAAAGGTCATTTTGGACGAAAATGGCAAACGTGCCCAAACCTTAGGGACGATTTTGGCCATTAACTCTTGTATAAATAATGTTAAAAGCAAATATCACCAATAAACGCATAACCCAAATTATAACAAACATTTTACTATATTAAAAACATAATAAATAAACAAAAACATTCAAATGAACCACAACGTCAAATAAATAACATCAACATGACTTAAAAAACACTTCATTAAAAATGAAATATAACGAAACACACCACTTCTTCATCAAAAGTCCATCAGCCTCGGCTTCATCTTTTTCATCTCCAATTCGGCGTTTGGTTGAAGAACAATTTAGTGAGTCGTCTGCCTCATAGACTTCACTAAGGTTACGCTTAACTTCACCAAAGGATAATGATTTTGATTACTTTGAATAGCGTTAGATATAGGCGTTGAATTGTCTCCGATATAACACACTTCATCATACAAACAAACAAATAAATAAATAAGTATGGTTTTAAAAAACGGTAATCAAAACCATATAAAAATTTGAAAAAACATTTGATATAACATTGAAAATTGAGGAGGATTGGATTGAAGTTCTGACATAGGAACACCCAATGATTTTGATATGGTTTGAGAATCCTTCCGAAATTAAACACCTACAATATATGGGTAAAATATGAATACATAAGATATTGAAATAGTTTTAATGAAAAAGTTGTAAATAAGATTTACAAATAAGATTTACCTCACATTGTGCTGCTAAGAGTTTTTTTGCGGATTTCTTGAGAATTTCATAGACTTCATAATCAAACAGGGTCAAAGTCACAGTACAAGTTCACACTTGCACGTGAATGAGTATCTTTAATTTGTTTACGTTCACGATTGGTACAAACCAAAGCTTTCTTATCTTCCACATCACCTGAACCATCCTCATTTTCAATTGTTTTAAATGTTTTCTCGACACAGGATTTACAATAGTTTCAACCGTTATAATACAATATCTTATCATTGCAAATAGCAAAAATTATCCCAATAACCAAGACCTTCTTCTTCTAATTAAACATAACAAACCAAATACTAACTAAAATACATCATAAATCAAAAGGTTCATGCGAAAAAAAGTATACCACTATTATGGTACCTAGAAAAGGTATAAGAGTAAAATATGTGTTGTTAAGGAATTCATCCTCGACGCTTGAAATAACATACGACCTAACTTGATCACTGGATACTAACGTTGAAGGTAGTTTCTCAATATACCTATATATTTATTAATGTGTTTTCTCTTATACAAAATAAAATTTTATGCATGTTCATAATGATTGATAATGTCATTTGTTAATCTAAAACAATTTTAGTACACCTTGTCTTAAATAAATTAATTTATTCAAGATCATAGTTGATGAAGAGTCTACTAACATCAGATGTGTTAGAAACACCACATTTACCTACATTAAAAATGTAATTAATTTAAATATTATTAAAATATAAATAATATTTAAAATTTAGAATTTGTTATAATAAAAAGATTGTTTCGACATTTAAATTACTTAATAAAATATCAAAATATCGTATATTTTACATTTGATTTGAGTTGATTAAAAGATAACGTATTGATGTGTGCAAAATGCAACATATAAATTACATCAATTGAGGCATAAAACTAACCTTTTTTAGTACTAATGTTGGAAAAAGCACGTTTCTTTGTTCCTTTTGTATTTTCAGGATAAAAAGAGCATAAAAGAACGAAAGAAGCAAATGAGCAGCCAAAACCAACATAAATACGAAAAGAAGGAATAACGAATCATGCCCGACCCCTCAGCAACACCCCAAAAGACAAAAACAAGGTTAAAGAAGATGACCACGGGCCGTGTCCATCCAACACGGGGCGTGGTCAGACCCTACACTTCAAGACAAAACATGCAGAAGCTTCTACGCCCACCACAGGGCCGTGCCCAGGCCAACATGAGGCGTGGTCAACTATAAGATTTGCAGAATCCAGATAGTACAGCGAACAGTTGACCACGGGGCGTGCCCAGAGGCCACAGGGTCGTGTGTGGCCCTCTGCTGTCAGATACAATTAATGAAGAAAGAGAAGGATGATGGCCACGGGCCGTGCCCACTGGACCCGGGGCCGTGGCCGGGCCTCTGTTTTGACTATAAATAGGGGTGCTTGGTTCCCTTCATAGGCATCCCTTGGCAAACAACTTCTCTCTCACTTTGCCACCACTCCACCACCACTACAACGCCAACACCCACCACCATCATCCATCTTTCATCTGTAGAGTGTGTAGTAGTCTCGGGATCCAAAATTGATTGTAAGGTTTTTTTCCAATCAAAGGCCATGCTTGGCTAATCTCTTACATCACTTGGTGAAGACAAGTCTGACCCGATCAAGCAAAGTTGACTTTTGCTTTGACTTTCAGTTCTGACCCGATTTAGCAACATTAGCTTCTGTCCCTAAGTTGCATTATGACCATGTTATAGTATACTATAACCCTCTGGAGTTATAGGACATGGTCGTATAGTAATCCGAGTCATTATGCAAGCATCCGTTAATTATGCCTAAAACGCCCTTTTAACACATAAAATGGTTTTAGCATAATTTTAACATCAAAACTCATAACCTACTGATGTAATATCATTATTAGGATTATTTGGGAAATTAATTCAGGTTGCAAACTGAGTTAATCTCTAGTTTGCACATTATGTCCTTAAATGACGATGTTATCCTTTTTGATACTCAAAATGAGTTTTTAACATTTCAATGAACCAAAGCATCATACTTACTGATATAATATATATACTAACATATTTTGGTCATACAAACTTGGTCACAACAACAGTTTTACATAAGTACCGTTTAAATCGTCATTTAGCGACTTAATCGCCGTTTCGGCGCATAATCTGGTTTAAAACCATATTAGAACATTGAGACTTGACATTTACTGATTTCAAAACATATTTTCGACTTACTAACAGTAGGTACATGTTCCAAACTCAGATTCCCAAATAAGTTATCAATTATATGTGAAATAACCAAATTACCCGTTCAGGACATAACCACGCATATAATTGATATCCTATTGATATAACACCATAAAATAGTTATTTTTGCAGAATGTTTATACTAAAAACATCAGTTTACATATAAGCTCGTTTACTACATTTCAAAATGACCAAAATGCCCTTTAAGGCATAGTTTGCTTTTAAAACCACAACGGGCCGTCATATCAATAACCTACTGTTATAATAACATATTTTAAACTAAATGGCATATGGAACTTGTATAGGACTCACCCGGTTACCCAGTTTCGCTTATATGCGTACGTTATGCCTACGTGACTAGTTTACGCAACTTAACCGAAAACGGGTTTAACCATATCAAAATATTCTCAATTTCCAGAATGTAAAATGGTAACCCATATTATACAAGTCCTAGTACTTGTCGGGTCCAAAATACATTTTTTCTCGGTCATCGCTTAATCTAGCGTTTTCATACCGTTACCTTTATTTTAAGTTAGCCAGTTTAAGTCAATGACTAAATAAAGACCCGCTAACTAACTAATCGGTTAATAATACCATCTATTCCAGACTAGAGACTTCCGGTAGATTGTCGCCAAGCTAGTTTATTTTGATTACGGCTGTGCTTTGCTTATTTTCTTATTATTTAGAAGATTTTGCAAACCAGGTAAATACTTTAACTTATTTTCTCTTATACGGGCTTGGGATACGGTATAATAATACCGCGTGGTTGGATATGGGATCAAAGACCAATGAGTCGGGAATTCAAATAATCAATCTTAATTCGTATTGCTTAATATTAAACATTTGGGGGTTAAAACGACCATGTCCTGGATATCCACGACTCATTTAATTGCAAATGGCCACGACCTAAGCACGGGGTGTATGCATACACCCGTCAGATGCTAAAATAAAGTATTACCCAATAGGGGTGCACCTATTAAAGGTGTTAAAGTGGCGTGTCGATTAATCAGGATCCCGACATAGTTTTTTGGGCTCTAAATGTATTATTAGTATGTAAAACTGATAACATGAATTATTTATCCTAAGTTATTTATAATACAAAGTACCATTGTGTACACTAAATGTTTTTGAAATTTTTCAAATTGAGTTGGTTAAATGTATTTACCAGTGAAAACTGACGTATTTTCAAAAGACTTAGCGCAAGTGACAAGTATACATAAATAGGATGGAAGTACTCGGCGAAGCTTAAGAGGAATTGCAACCCTTTCTTAGAAGGCCTTAGTCCGTCAAGTTTCATTTTGTATTCACATTTCGATCTGCCTGTGGATCTAGTTACAAGCGTTGTATTTATTATTTTTGAACTTTGAACATTCAAACGTTTGTAATAGTAACTATCCAGACTTCCGCTGGTGTATTATTGTATTGTTTGGTAATGATGATATTAACTTACGTCACGATATTTCCAAACCGGGCCCATCGGGTTACACTTGGAAATTAGGGGTGTGACAGGTTGGTATGAGAGCCAACTCTCGAGTGAATTAAACACTAGCCTTTTGTGTTTAATCTCGGGAATACATAATAACACACATCTCTTAGACTTTCGAGTCTAGACTTTGACCTAGGCTTAATCATTTCCATCTTATTATTCTAGCTTTGTACTATATTTAACTTGTTTTTGAAGCAGGAACATGCTGCCTAAATTCAGACGCGGAGGAAAAGGCAAAGGACCCATGAGGGGTGGACCTTGAATGACTGGACCATCTTTCACTGGACCATCCTTTAGACCACCATACAGACCCTTTTTAGCTGGAGCAGCCAACTTACCTGAATACAACCCTTACGAAGGATCCAGAGATTCTTCATCCCCCTTTGAACCATACCGGCATTCGATCTCACACGAATACTCCCCGCCTCAATCACACTCCCACCATTCTCACCATTCGCACCAATCGCACCATTCACACTCTCAGTCTCACCAAGAATATTTCAACTTTAACTTTGATAACCCTGTTAACCAACCCTCACCCGAAACCCCTCCAGTTGACTCACCGACACATATGGAGGAAGATTCCGACCCGGAGGAGTTCCCTCAAACCGGATCGTATGGTCATCCTATTGAGCTGTCTAGCGGCTCGAACTCCGTGGCAGGATCTCCATTTAGAGGTCCCAATGAATTTGACCAAAGATGGGCACAATATATGTTCGTCAACACACCCTCGCACCATAGCACTCCCCATCATCAAAACCCATCACCACATCCTCCCCAAGAGGATGTTGATATGCAACAGGTGGATCAACCTCAGCCACCACCTGAATCATCATCACAACCACACCGGAGGCGTGAAGCACGTATGTCAGTACGTGCTGGTCAAAGGTCGGGTTCGCTACCACCTTTACCACCCTCATACTGAGTTATCCCCAAGGACCCGCAAATGGGTGGGCCCTCAAACACCTCGCCAGTGGTGGAACCCCCGCCGCAACCAGCTGTTGAGCCTTTGCCTCAACCACCTCTACCACCGTCGGATTTTGCCAACCCAATACCTGCATATACAGGACCATCAGGGTTTCACACTGTTGACCCTCCTGGCTTGTATAATTACATCCATCATGGAATGGAGCAGGATCCTTATTATGATGCAGTTATTCATAATAACCTCTACCATTCTTCTTACCCTAGTTACCCACCTCCTTATGCCACTACCGGATATCTGCCTTACGGGTATCCGTATCCAGTTGCGCCTCCGCCGCAACCACCTCCACCTTAGCCTCAACCACAAGCACCACTTGAGGCTATTAACGAAGCCTTGGACCAGGTCCGAGAAATGTGACAACAGGTCAAGAAATCAGAGAAGAAAACAACGAGATTTATCAAGAAACTTTACAAAGCCGTAAAAGGAAGGAAGGATGACTAGTATTGTATTTTCATATATGTAATTTAAATTCCAAAAGTCCCTGCGTGGACAATGTTATTTCCTTTTCAGTCCCGGCGAGGATATTATTATTTCTGTTAGGTTCCTGCGTGAACCATTTTGTTATTTCAAGTCATATATATATATTAGGCAATTATGTAATGTTTTCTTTAATGGAATTTCTCCATGTTATGTTTTTCAATCATCATGATTCAATTAAATTTTATTGATCCGCTATATTATCCCAAGATCTATTAGCCAATAACTATGATCAACTAGGAATTGGCAAATGAAAATTTCGGAAGTAACCTTCTATCTAGCAAAGGTGAACAATGTTCAACTTCCAAATTTATCATTTCTCTATATTTAACTCTCAATGAGGAGTTACCCTTTAATTCCCTGTGACAATCATTGCCACACTAATCAAATGGGTAAATGACGATGTTCGCACCCTATCGCCTAAGTGATCCAGTGAGATCCTGGTCAAATTATTCAAACACTCAATGGTAGTGTAAAGCCAATATGCAAAATACAGTAGTGTTACATGATGCACTAACTGATAAATTCTGGACTATGTCCAATCTATAAATGCCTATGATGGTCCTTCGAGACCTAGGTTATACATGAATATACCACATTTAAATATTTAAATTCTATATGGTCATAGAACTATGTCATGAATAAGGGTACGCCATAGCAACTAACCGAATCCATCTTGATATATCGAAGTAAGCTACAGAAATGGCTGATTCAAATGAAGTGAACACCAAGCGCAATGACGATGATGCCAATGAGAACATTCTTATTAGTAAGAATGATTTAAGGGAACTTATTGCCGCAGAAGTCAGCAAGGCTTTAAAGGATAAATCCGAACGAAAACCGGAGTCGAGTGCTTCTCGCTCCAAGCCTGTTTCCAAACCCAAATCTCAGCCAGGCCCCTCAAAGTCGAAGAAAAGTGAGGTACATTCCTCGAATGTGAGGAGCATAGCAAAGAGTGATGAACATCCTAAGAAACCGAATGTCGATGGAGACGGTTGTTCCTACAAGTACTTCGTGTCTTGTAGACCCCGTGATTTCAATGGGGAAAAAGGAGCTGCTGAGTGTTTGAGATGGTTAGATGAAATGGAAACGGTGGTGGATATCAGCTGTTGCGCTGATAAGAATGTTGTTAAGTATGTATCTCAGTCGTTCAAGGGCGATGCCCTTATCTGGTGGAAAGCCTTAGTCCAGTCCACGGGCAAGGTTCATCTCTACAACTTGAGTCAGTCCAAGTTTGTAGATCTTGTGAAGGATACTTACTGCCCACCTCATGAGGTGGAGAAAATTGAGTCAGACTTCCTAAATCTGACCATGAAGAAAATGGATTGTCGGAAATTTGTCACCGACTACAACTCTATTTCAAGGCTAGTGCCTTATTTGGTTACCCCGGAGCCCAAACGTATTGCACGTTTCATCAATGGGCTAGCTCCTGAAATCAGGAGTATGGTTAAAGCGGTGCAGCCTGGCACCTATAAATCTGCGGTAGAGCTATCTCTCTCCCTCACACAGGACTATGTGAGGCAAATGTCAGTTAAGACTGACAATGATGGGAAAAGGAAACGGGAGGACGGAAACTCCCAAAAATTTAACAAGAAAAGTAAGCATGGGTTCAACAAGGACAGTCAGAAATCGAGTGACAAACCCACGTGCAAAACGTGTGGGAAGCAACACTATGGACAGTGTCGCTTAGAACAAAAACCGAAGCAATGCAACATCTGCAAGAAAACTGGGCATCGGTCTCATGAGTGACGTAATATCAAGGATGCTACTTGCTTTGGATGTGGTGAGAAAGGCCATATCAAAACAAGTTGCCCAAAGGCAAATACCGAGGGTAAACCCAAAACCTCAGAAACAAAGAAGGCCACTGCTGGAGCCTTTCAAATGAATGCTAAGGAAGCAATAAAGGATAACAATGTCATAACGGGTACGTTCCTTATCAACGACGCTTTTGCTAGAGTTCTTTTCGATTCGGGCGCCGATAAATCGTTTGTAGATCATAAATTTAGTGAACTATTAAACTTGCCCGTAAGAACTCTAGACATAACCTATGAAGTAGAGCTCGCTGAGGGAACTATAGAAACCACTTCTTCCATTCTTGACGGATGCTTCATATCCATCAAGAATCATTCTGTCTCTGTCTCTCTTTTACCCATGAAACTAGTGGGATTCGATGTAGTCTTAGGCATTGGATTGGTTATCGCATAACCAAGCACGCATTTCCTGTGATAAGAAACTCATCGAGATCAAATCCCCGTCTGGTAAAATCCTCACCATTCATGGAGACTAGCATTTTGGATTGCCTGATAAGGCAATTTTACTTAAGGGATCTAGATGTATGACGAAGGGATGTGTCATCTACATGGCACAAGTCAGCGTTGATAAACCCAAACCGAGGATTGAGGATATCCCTATCATCTCTGAATACCCGGACGTGTTCCCAGAAGAATTACCTGGCCTACCTCCTGATAGGCATGTAGAGTTTCGCATTAGCATCATACCTGGAGCAGCTCCCATAGCTAAAGCTCCATATCATTTAGCGCCAACCGAGATGAAGGAACTGAGAACCCAACTGGACGAACTATTAGAGAAAGGTTTTATTCAACCTAGCTCTTCGCCTTGGGGAGCTCCTATCCTTTTTGTCAAAAAGAAAGACAGATCAATGCGGATGTGCATTGATTACCGTGAGCTCAATAAGATAACAATCAAGAATCGCTATCCTTTGCCCAGGATCGACGACTTGTTTGATCAATTACAAGGTGCAAGCTACTTCTCGAAAATAGATTTAAGAACGGGATATCACCAGCTTAAGGTTAGAAACGCAGATGTTCCAAAAACTGCTTTCAGAACGAGATATGGACATTACGAGTTCCTAGTGATGCCTTTCGGACTCACTAATGCACCTGCAGCATTCATGGATCTCATGAATAGAGTCTGCAAGCCATACTTAGATAAAGTTTGTCATTATCTTCATAGACGACATACTCATCTACTCTCGTAATCAATCTAATCACGAGAAACATTTGAGGTGTATTCTCGAAATATTACGTCATGAAAAATTGTATGCAAAATTTTCCAAATGCGAATTCTGGCTACGTGAGGTTCAGTTCCTTGGTCACATAGTAACTGAACATGGTATCCAAGTAGATCCAGCAAAGATAGAAGCAATAATGAATTGGGAAGCCCTAAAGACACCTTCCGAGATACGTAGTTTCTTAGGACTGGCTGGTTATTATTGAAGGTTCATTGAGAACTTCTCACGAATAGCCGCTCCTTTGACAATCCTGACTCGCAAGGATGCTAAATTCAACTGGGGTCCAAAACAACAAGAATCCTTTGAGACGTTAAAGCATAAGTTGAGCAATGCCCCGGTGTTAACCTGCCAGAAGGTCTGGGGGAGTTCGTGGTTTATTGTGATGCATCGCACACTAGCATGGGATGTGTGCTTATGCAGAGAGGCAAAGTGATTGCCTATGCATCACGACAACTAAAAGTGCACTAGAGAAACTACACCACCCATGATTTAGAATTGGGTGCGGTAGTATTCGCACTTAAACTTTGGAGGTACTATTTATATGGAACAAAGTGTATCATCTACACTGACCATAAAAGTCTGCAACACTTGTCCAATCAAAAGGATTTGAACATGAGGCAACGTCGTTGGATGGAAACACTCAACGACTATGATTGCGAGATTCGATATCATCCAGGAAAGGCGAATGTAGTCACTGATGCGCTTAGTCGCAAGGAAAGAATCAAACCTTTAAGGATCAATGCCAAGAGCATTGAACTGAAGAACAGCTTGAATGAAAAGCTGCTAAATGCACAAAAACAAGCCATGTCTAAGGACAACATTGCCAAGGAAGGATTAGGTGCAACCATCAATCTGTTAGCATCTGGAAAGGACGAAATGTTTAGGATGAATGATCGGATCTGGATTCCGATCTATGGAGGACTTAGAGATGTAATCCTCCAGGAAGCACATAGTTCTAAATACTCGGTTCACCCGCGTAGCGACAAGATGTATCAAGATCTTAAACCCAATTATTGGTGGATGGGTATGAAGAAAGATATAGCTAATCATGTAGCAAAGTGCTTGACGTGTTCTCAAATTAAGGCAGAACACCAGAAACCGTCAGGACTTCTACAACAGCTTGAGATCCCAGTGTGGAAATGGGAAATGATAACAATGGACTTTATCACTAAGTTACCTAAAACCAAGCGTGTTAATGACACAATATGGGTTATTGTGGATAGATTAACCAAATCCGTTCACTTCTTGCCAATTAAAGAAACATATGATTCCGATAAGTTGGCAAAGCTTTATGTCGATGAAATTGTGTCCTTACACGGTGTACCGGTATCAATTGTATCTGATAGAGATACAAGATACACATCTCACTTTTGGAAAATCTTCCAACAATCTCTAGGCACGAGATTAAACTTCAGTACGGCTTACCATCCGCAGACGGAAGGACAAAGTGAACGCACCATTCAAACCTTGGAGGACTTACCCTAATCGAGTTCTCTTATAACAATAGTTACCACACAAGTATTAAGGCCGCTCCTTTTGAAGCCTTATACGGAAGAAAATGTAGGACGCCTGTGTGTTGGGCCGAAGTCGTAGAAGCCCAACTATCTGGACCCGAAATCGTCCTCGAAACCACGGAAAAGATTGTGCAAATCCGTGATCAACTTAAGGCAGCTCGTGATAGACAAAAGGGCTATGCCGACAAAAGGCGTAAACCTTTACAGTTCCAAATTGGGGACAAGGTTATGTTAAAGGTATTACCTTGTGTGTAATGCGTTTTGGAAAGAAGGGCAAGCTAAGCCCAAGGTATATTGGATCATTTGAAATAATCGAATGTGTCGGAACCGTAGCTTATAGGCTTAAGCTACCGGAAAAGCTCAGTGGAATCCATGATGTTTTCCACGTCAGCAATTTGAAGAAATGCCTCGTGGATGAGTCGCTAGCAATGCCTCATGAGGATATACAGATTGATGAAAACTTGCGTTTCATAGAGAAACCAATTGTGATCGAGGATCGGCAAGTTGAGAAGCTTCGTAGGAAGCACGTACCTATTGTGAAGGTCAAATGGGACGCCCGTCGAGGTCCTGAATATACTTGGGAGGTCGAGTCCAATATGCGACTAAAGTACCCTTATCTATTCGAATAAATCTCGAGGTCGAGATTTTTATTAAGGGGGTGAAGATATGACACCTCAAAAATTTCATCCAATAAAATTCCGACACGTGTCCTAAAATCTTTGGTTGCCACGTGCTAAACGAGAGGGACAAAAATCGCCAATATGTTATTTTATAACCTCTGAGTGGTGAATATTAAAGTCGAGGGGTTAAACGTGTCAACATGAAAAATCTATGCCTCTGAGTGACCTTTTAACGAACCTAGAGCATAATGATGTTCGGTTATACTCCCGAGAGTGCTAACCAGGGGCCATATTGAATAAAACATGCTTTTATGTCGAAATATGGGAGTTTGGAGAAGTTCAGGGGCCAAAATGGAAATTTTGTGATTTGGCACCCCAGGCGCCACGCGCCAGAGACCTGGTGTCCCCGCGCGACGTGCGGGAGAAGCCCGTTCGCAGAATTGGCAGCCAGCTGCAGAACGTGCATGCTTGCCACCTCCTAACCCACTTCAGCTCCTGAATTCCGAAACCATGGCCTCAATTCTGGTTTTGGACACCTCATGTAACACCTGGAGTGATCCTAGGTGAGCTCTAAACATTTGGATTGATCTTGTTCATGAGCTCCAAGTATAAATAGAGGTGTCCATCAACCTCACTTCTTGCACCTCTCACTTTCTTTCTCTCTATTACTCACTTGGAAGGCTCCTAATCTTCAAGGAGCAATCCCCTGAGTTTCTTAAGTCATCCTTGGTTCACTTGTAAGTGTTCCAATCCCTTCTTTTCATTTTTATTAGGCTTTAAGCCAAAGTCAAAGCGTTGACGTAAAAACGCTTTGACTTTGCGCTAAGACCATTACGGTACAACCATTGTTCAGTAAGAACATGGCTACGTGATCGTAATTAGGTAGGTGTTAATCCCTCAAGAGGGCACCTCCTGATTACCACGTTTGCTTGGTCAATTGACGGGTCAAAGCTATTAATAAAAAGTCAAACCGGGTCAGTTTTTAGAATAAATTAATATATGATAATTTAGGTGTTATAACATTTTGACACTTTCATAACTTGGTAATAAGTATTAGAACATGTATAAACATGTTCGGCACGTCAAGTCCAGATCTAAGGTCGGTTCGCAACCGAAAGTCGCAAAAGTTGACTTTTGCTTTGACTTTCAGTTCTGACCCGATTTAGCAACCTTAGCTTCTGTCCCTAAGTTGCATTATGACCATGTTATAGTATACTATAACCCTCTGGCGTTATAGGACACGGTCGTATAGTAATCCGAGTCATTATGCAAGCATCCGTTAATTATGCCTAAAACGCCTTTTCAACACATAAAATGGTTTTAGCATAATTTTAACATCAAAACTCATAACCTACTGATGTAATATCATTATTAGGATTATTTGGGAAATTAATTCAGGTTGCAAACTGAGTTAATCTCTAGTTTGCACATTATGTCCTTAAATGACGATGTTACCCTTTTTGACACTCAAAATGAGTTTTTAACATTTCAATGAACCAAAGCATCATACTTACTGATATAATATATATACTAACATATTTTGGTCATACAAACCTGGTCATAACAACAGTTTTACATAAATACCGTTTAAATCGTCATTTAGCGACTTAATCGCCGTTTCGGCGCATAACATGGTTTAAAACCATATTAGAACATTGAGACTTGATACCTACTGATTTTAAAACATATTTTCAACTTACTAATAGTAGGTACATGTCCTAAACTCTGATTCCCAAATAAGTTATCAATTATATGTGAAATGACCAAATTACCCTTTCGGGACATAGTTTGGTCTTAAACTATAAACCACGCATATAATTGATATCCTATTGATATAACACCATAAAATAGTTATTTTTGCAGAATGTTTATATCAATAACATCAGTTTACATATAAGCTCGTTTACTACATTTCAAAATGATCAAAATGCCCTTTAAGGCATAGTTTGCTTTTAAAACCGCAACGGGCCGTCATATCAATAACCTACTGTTATAATAACATATTTTAAACTTAATGGCATATGGAACTTGTATAGGACTCACCCAGTTACCCAGTTTCGCTTATATGCGTACGGCTAAGCCTACGTGACTAGTTTACGCAACTTAACCGAAAACGGGTTTAACCATATCAAAATATTCTCAATTTCCAGAATGTAAAATGGTAACCATATTATACAAGTCCTAGTACTTGTCGGGTCCAAAATACATTTTTCGGTCATCGCTTAATCTAGCGTTTTCATACCGTTACCTTTATTTTAAGTTTGCCGGTCTAAGTCAATGACTAAATAAAGACCCGCTAACTAACTAATCGGTTAATAATACCATCTATTCCAGACTAGAGACTTCCAGTACATTGTCGCCAAGCTAGTTTATTTTTATTACGGTTGTGCTTTGCTTATTTTCTTATTATTTAGAAGATTTTGCAAACCAGGTAAATACTTTAACTTATTTTCCCTTATACGGGCTTGGGATACGGTATAATAATACCGCATGGTTGGATATGGGATCAAAGACCAATGAGTCGGGAATTCAAATAATCCATTTTAATTCGTATTGCTTAATATTAAACATTTGGGGGTTAAAACGACCATGTCCTGGATATCCACGGCTCATTTAATTGCAAATGGCCACGACCTAAGCACGGGGTGTAGGCATACACCCGTCAGATGCTAAAATAAAGTATTACCCAATAGGGGTGCACCTATTAAAGGTGTTAAAGTGGCGTGTCGATTAATCAGGATCCCGACATAGTTTTCAGGCTCTAAATGTATTATTAGCATGTAAAACTGATAACATGAAATTATTTATCTCAAGTTATTTTTAAAACAAAGTACCATTGTGTACACTAAATGTTTTCGAAATGTTTTCAAAATGAGTCGGTTAAATGTATTTACCAGTGAAAACTGACGTATTTTCAAAAGACTAAGCGCAGGTGACAAGTATACGTAAATAAGCTGGAAGTACTCGGCGAAGCTTAAGAGGAATTGCAACCATTTGCTTAGAAGGCCTTAGTCTGTCAAGTTCATTTTGTATTCACATTTTCACCCGCCTGTGGATCTAGTTACAAGCGTTGTATTTATTATTTTTGAACTTTGAACATTCAAACGTTTGTAATAGTAACTATCCAGACTTCCGCTGTGTATTATTGTATTGTTTGGTAATGATGATATCAACTTACGTCATGATATTCCCCAACCGGGCCCACCGGGTTACACGTGGAAATTAGGGGTGTGAAAGTTGAAGCCGTAAATAGTACCTTAGTCTCTTGCATTAACATTAACGATAGTCGTCCCTGTGTCGATTGTGTCATGAAGGACTCTCCATCGCCCCCACCACTGCGCTCATAGCCCTGAGTGATTTGACATACACCTTTAACGAGAGCCCGGATAAGGAGAATAAAGGTTAGTTTCGCCCACTGGTAAGTAGATTAGTTTTTACCCTTTCCAATAACCTCTTGCGTTCATGCATAAACCAAGAGCAACTCCGGTACCTTAGACACTTCGGTGTTGTTCCCTCCAGTAAAGAACCTCCCGATTACTGGGAATCCTTAAAGACGACACATCATAAAAATCCAACCACGCGGCCGTGCTCACTTCAACACGCCCCGTGCCCACCGAAAAATTCACCACAGGGTCGTGTCCTGGCCAACACGCCCCGTGTTCCTAATACAGACAAACGTGTCAGAACATTGTCTGACCACGGGGCCGTGCTCAGCGGCCACGGGGTCGTGGTCAGTGTGTTGTCGCTTTCTATAAAGTCATCCTTGTTGCGGCATGTTTGGCCTCATCCCAAAGACAAAGATTTCCTAAGATTTCTCACATATACCTTAAAAGGTATGTTCTTAAAGAAGTTTCCTCACTTTCCTCCTTCTTCTTTGAACTCAAATCCTCCATTAAAGCTTGAAGGACCATAGCTTCAAGCTTTATTTTTGCAAAACATATCTTTTAACCCAACGATTCTTAATAAACAATATGTTTATCACATTGCTTTAAGTTATTTCTGTTCACAAATGTTTAAAACCTAAGAAAAATAAGTTTAAACAATGAAATTTTTGAGTTCAAAACAGTGCAGGAGGACGGACACGGGGCCGTGGTGAGCTTTCAAACTCCCGTTTCTTTAAAAATTCACCCTTGTTTTCTTAGTATGTCATCTCAGAACAGTGGAACGTCGTCAGCAACCTCAAGAAACAACCAGGGACGAAGAAGACCATCAATTGATGTCACCCTAGTTCGCGGCATGTACGCTTTAAGGGAAGCCATCGACGAAATGGCATCAGTGGAAGAGGCCCTTGTCGATCGTGTTAACTATTTGACAGTAGGGTTGTAGAATTGCTTGCAAGAAATCAACCTTTTGCACCAAAGGTTGAAGATTCTTGCACTACCTACCATGGAACCAATCTTCCCCCAAGAAGATTGGAACCTTGCTTAAGAGATCGTTAACCCAACCGGATTGGATGACCTCCCTTCGGAACTTCCTCAAGACGCATTGTATGAGGTTCCAACAATGGTCGCACCTCCCACACCTCCCCCGTATGAAAATACGAAAGAAGAACCTTTCCTCTTCCTCCCTCGGGAGATCGAGGAAATGCTCAATGAGTTTTGAGGGGTGCACCCTCCGGGTTGAAGTTCCTAGAAGCCCCTATCTACCGAAAGAATCAATTTCGGGTTTTTGTCGTTCTTAAAACATGTAACCATCTAGGGTAGAACTTCATTATGGTTTAGATTTCGTGCATCTATCTAATTTTAGGAACTTTGTAATTTTAACTTTTAGGATTAATTTTTAGGACCTTTTGTATCTCGCACTCTAATATATGATGGTTTAAGTTATTGTGTGGTGTTTGGATCTTAAATAATGGCTTAACAAACAAGAAAAGATGAAAAATGCCCAAGGGACGTCAAAACCACACCCCATGCATGAAAACAGCGCCTTCCGATAACTTTCGCATCTTTACAGCATGTGCAGCACGGGGCCGTGCTAAGTTCAACACGCCCCGTGCCCAGGATCTGCAGAAAAAAAAATCCTGAAACAGGTAATTGACCGCGGGCCGTGTTGACTGGCCACGCCCCGTGGTCAAGCTTCTGTAAGTTCTGTCACTGGCACTCTGGACACGGGGCCGTGCCCGGACCACACGGGCCCATGCTCAGATGCCCAATAACATAAAAATTTGTTTTTTAACACCCTTTTACGCATTCGAATCAACCGAAAAATTTATTTTTGGACACGTTGAGGACAATGTGTAATTTAAGTGTGGGGGGAAACTAACACTTTGAATCTAGCAAGTCCTAATAACAAGCCTTACACAAAACTCTATTGGAACCGCTAATCACCCCAAATCTTTTTCAAAATTTTTCATTTTCTTACTTATCTTGGTTTAATTTGGGAATAACAAGTTCTAAAAAGTTATGTTTTTACAAATTTACAACCGATAGCTTTATGATAAAAAGAACCAAATAAGAAAAAAATATATAACAAAAAGCGCATGATAAATCTTTTTAAAATTTGATTATATATACTTGATCACATTACAAACCCATTCCCACAATAAGTGAGCTTTGAGCCTTTATCGAGCATACATTCATCTTTAAACTAAATGTTCATCTTCGTTTCTTGTGTGAATAGCCGCTTGGTTCTTACGACTCTAGAACTTGCAAAAAGATACATTCCAGATCCCTACCAACATAAACCCAAGTAAGTAAATGATGGAGGCGCTAGGACTAACCCGTTTTTCATTCAAAACCATTATTTTATTGTCTTTTTACCCATTACCAGAATCCCCCTAGTTAACCCCTTTGAGCCTAAACTTTTTTTCATTTTAAACCCGCAAAACAAAACATCCATTATACACCAAAACTCTTTTCATTCAAACCCATTTATTTTAGTAAAAAACATCGGTTATGTTGAAAGTGAAAAAAAAAACATATCTCTTTAACCAAACAAGTTCTTTCAAAAATCTTATTTGAAAATGATTGGTTTAAAGAAATAAACAATTTTTACGATAACTGGCGCTTTTTACGCTTTTCGCCATTTTACTAACCGCTAATCCAAAAATCACCTACCCTTAGCCCAAGCCTAACCCTTTCAAAGTCCTCTTGATACTCGCAAAGGTTTATAGTTGAAAAGGAGGAGGTTTGATCGCTTGGCAAGCATATGGTAGAAGTAAGTTTCAAACTGGAATCGAGCGATATCACAAAAATACATCTTCGGCCGAGTGTTGAGTGATCTCTTGTGAGGTACGTGAACTTGTATATAAATAGAATTTTAAGGAGGCATGTTATGCCCAAAACAAATAATTTTCTTTAAACCGTTCTAAATAAATCATGACGAATAGGATTGTAAATAAAGTAAAAACAAAATTTAAATAAAGATCTTGGATTCCCGACACTCAAAGACAAACCACAAAACTTCTTCTCTACCTATTCCGTTTGGGTGTGTAAGCCACATTTAAAGAGTTTTGCTTGAGGACAAGCAAAGATTCAAGTGTGGGGATATTTGATGTGTGCAAAATGCAACATATAAATTACATCAATTGAGGCATAAAACTAACCAATTTTTTAGTACTAATGTTGGAAAAAGCACGTTTCTCTGTTCCTTTTGTATTTTCGGGATAAAAAGAGCATAACAAAACGAAAGAAGCAAATAAGCAGCTAAAACCAACATAAATACGAAAAGAAGGAATAACGAATCATGCCCGACCCCTCAGCAACACCCCAAAAGACAAAAACAAGTACAGAAGACGACCATGGGCCGTGTCCATCCAACACGGGGCGTGGTCAGACCCTACACTTCAAGACAAAACATGCAGAAGCTTCTACGCCCACCACGGGGCCGTGCCCAGGCCAACATGGGGCGTGGTCAACTATAAGATTTGTAGAATCCAGATAGTACAGCGAACAGTTGACCACGGGGCCATGCCCAGAGGCCAAGGGGTCGTGTGGAGCCTCTGCTGTCAGATACAATTAATGAAGAAAGAGAAGGATAATGACCACGGGCCGTGCCCAGGGGACACGGGGTCGTGTGGGGCCCTCTGCTGACAGATGCAGTTAATGAAGAAAGAGAAGAATGATGGCCGCGGGTCGTGCCCACTGGACACGGGGCCGTGGCCGGGCCTCTGTTTTGACTATAAATAGGGGTGCTTGGTTCCCTTCAAAGGCATCCCTTGGCAAACAACTTCTCTCTCACTTTGCCACCACTCCACCACCACTACAACGCCAACACCCACCACCATCATCCATCTTTCATCTTTAGAGTGTGTAGTAGTCTCGGGATCCAAGATTGATTGTAAGGGTTTTTTTTCAATCAAAGGCCATGCTTGGCTAATCTCTTACATCACTTGGTGAAGACAAGTCTTTAATGTATTACTTTTGATTTTTAATCTTTCGTCACTTTTTATTTGGGTTTGTATTAATGACTTTAATAACTAGTTTCTTATGTTGAAAGTGAATTTTCCTACCATTTCTTCATGATGTCATTGATTTGCTCATTCGTGTCTTTATGGTCTATATAAAGCGCGTTAACTAACCTGGTAGGGGGTTCGAAGGGTGGTTTGGTAAAATTCTTGTCTCGTTCAGTGTATAGATCCTGCGAGGACTTGGTTCGAGCTTATTAGGACCTCCTTCAATACCCTAAAGGTATTGGATGGCGGGGGTGCGAACGGGTTGAACCCCTCATATGTAAACTGCTATTAATATTTTAAACCGGCTACTTGGGGTTGTATCCTTGCTGACTCAAACCACTTAGCCATGGGTAACGTCACCTTCAAAAGAGGGGCCTACCACTTTTCGCATTAATAACTTACTTAATTGTCTTCCAATATTCCGACCCTTTGGGATTGTATCCCTGCTGACTCAAACCACTGAGTTGAGGGTAACGTCACCTTCAAAAGAGGGGCCTACTACTATAACTAAGATAATCTCTTAAAAAGTCCGAAAGTGCGAAAATCATCAAAAGATACATTAAAGATAAGTTGGATCCAAGTGATTCTATCTTGTTTTCTTTTCTTTTTATTTTATTTATCTTCTTATTTTTATTTTTATTTTTGTTTTTAATTTTTATATTGAAACTTTTATAAAAAATTTAGATTGACTAGACGTTGACGATAAACCGATATACACTTACATTTATACTAGATATCTGTCATAAATAACAATGAGTTTCATATAATATTACATCTATACAAATTAACTTTTATGACCACAAATATATATAAATAATACCTAAAATCAACGTGATATACACTTACATTTATACTAGACTAGATAATTGTGAAGGAACTAAAGACAATAACATCGTTTTACGATCCTTAGCCCACCACCAACTTTATCATCTTTTCTTCATCCACTAAGCCAAATTGTCATCGCTAAAGGTCAACTTTCTTGTAGTGATCGTTCATTTCTTATCTTTGTTATGATCGATGTGAAATATACAAAGTGCTCTCTATATATAAACGACATTGCACACTCACAGACAATCTAATTAAAACTACATCTCATCATGGCTTTTAGTTTGATTCAAACCATATTCTCCTTTATATACTACTTATCAGCCATTCGCAAATGCACCGCATCCGTATTACACCATGATGAAGAGTGTTTGGCTTTGTTTGAATTCAAGCAAAGCATGATACTCCCACCTTATGCTTCATTTGATAGAAAGATCCCAAGCAATGCATTAGATCATTATTATAATTGTTGTTTGTGGGATGGTGTGGTGTGTAGCAATAAAGGCCATGTGATTGGGCTCGATTTGAGCCAAAGCTCTCTCCATGGACCGATCAAGTCCAACAGTTCCCTGTTCAACCTTGTTCATCTTCAGATGCTCAATCTATCGATGAACGACTTTGTTGAATCTCAAATTCCAACGGAGATGGCTCGTCTAAAGCATTTAAGAAGCCTTGATCTGTCTAGCTCTAACTTCAGTGGCCAAATCCTGAATGAAATTTCACACTTAATGCAGTTGACTGTGTTAGATTTGTCATGGAATTCACTAAAGGTTCAAAGTCCTGGCCTCGAGTATCTACTGCAAAACTTGACTAGTCTTAAAGAACTCCATCTCTCAGGTGTTGATATTAGTTCATTTGTGCCTCCTTTCTTGTCTAATTTTTCGTCTTTAAGGTTGATTGATCTTCAAGATTGTCAGCTTCATGGTGAATTTCCATATAAAATATTTCACTTACCTAAGCTCAAATTCCTTAGCATCGCAGAAAATCCCAACCTCACTGGTTCCTTGCCTGAATTTCAAAACACCACCTTATTACTTGAGTATTTGAATCTATATGCCACAAGTTTTGCTAGGAGTATACCAGAATCCATAAGCGAACTAAACCATTTGGCGTTCTTGTCCCTTCACGCCTCCTATTTCTCAGGATGCATCCCACATTCACTCTTTAACATGACTCAACTCACTGACTTGGCTCTCGGTCAACATGAGCTCATGGGACTGCTTCCTTCAATGCCAAAACGTCTTTCAAACCCGGTTGGTTTGGAAGTTTGTGAGAAGGGACGCCTACATGATTGGGTTAGCAAACTGACTAACCTTGAATCATTGGTTCTAATTCGTATAAATATATATGATGAAATGTTACCCTCGCTTGCAAACCTAACCAAACTTAGTAAAGTCCAAATGAGGAAAACTGGTATTTTTGGCCGTATCCCATCTTCGTTTATGAACCTTACCCAATTAAGGATCTTAGACATAAGAGGAAATCAATTGCAAGGACAAATTTCAACCTCGTTTTCCAATTTCAAAAGTCTTGAATATCTTTTCTTAGAAAATAACTATTTTAGTGGCATAGTTGAACTTAATACGTTTGTAGGACTCACCAAACTGGAAGCTTTGTCTTTAGGTAATAACAAAATATCGTTTGTCGCCACCAACTTCACCAATGCGACACACGTACCAGAACTGAAATATTTAGGACTCTCATCATGCAACTTGAGAGAATTTCCTATCTTTTTGCGCTTCCAAAAGAAAATCAAAAGTTTATCTCTTCAAAACAACAAAATTGAAGGCCTTGTACCAGAGTGGTTCGTGAATAATACCAAAGAAACGTTACAGTTCCTTGATCTTTCATACAACTCCATCACTGGATTTCATCAACGTCCACATTTTCTCCCAATGGTTCGTTTGGAAGAATTCAATATGGAGTTTAACCAACTACGAGGACGGCTTCCAATTCCACAACTAACCACAGTTATATATGATGTCTCAAACAATAATCTGATTGGAGAAATACCACCATTGATATGTGATGTGAAATCCCTTCGAGTGTTAGATTTGTCTTCTAACAACATGACTGGAACCCTTCCTCCATGTTTAGGTAACTTCAGCAAATTGCTGGAGGTTTTGGATCTGAAAAGAAATAAATTTCATGGCCCAATGATGAGTACATTTACACATGGAAGTCTGTTGAAGAGTATTGATTTGAGCGAAAATCAATTTACAGGTCGATTATCAAAGTCGTTGGCTAATTGTACCAATTTAGAATTTCTTGCTCTTGGAAGAAACTCTTTTGAAGATGCCTTCCCATTTTGGTTGGGAAATCTTGCCAACCTGCAAGTTCTCATTCTGGGGTCCAATAAACTTTTTGGTTCAATTCAAGGTCTCGCTACAATTGGCTCACCATTCCTCAAGTTACGAATCATAGACCTTTCAAACAATGGATTTAGTGGACAATTGCCACAAAAGTTATTTCAAACATGGAATGCAATGAAATCATCTAGTGTTGGAAATTCTAGTATATTGGCAATAGATGTATATATCAACCCACGGTCGCGCGTTCAAGTTCCATACTCAATGACGTTAATAAACAAAGGTTTCAAGAGAGAGTATCAACAAATTCCAAACATCTTCACCGTTATTGATCTATCCAGTAACAAATTTGAAGGGAAGATACCAGAATCAATACAGGATCTTCTTGGGCTTCAGTCTGTTAATCTTTCAAATAACTATCTTACGGGTCGTGTCTTACCATCATTAGGGAACTTAAAGAATCTTGAATCTTTGGATCTATCCCAAAACAAGCTAACTGGAGAAATACCTCAAGAATTATTGCAACTCGGCTTCCTTTCCTTTTTTAATGTGTCGTCCAACCTTCTTCATGGGCGCATACCTCAAGGGAAACAATTTAGTACATTTGACAACAACTCGTACAAGGGTAACCCCGGGTTGTTTGGAACACCATTATCTAAGGAATGCCAAATTTTGACGACACCAACGCTTCCACCAACAAACAATTATGAGTATGAATCTTTCCTCCCAAGTGACAAAATTGATTGGATCCTCATATTCTTAGGATTTGGAAGTGGTTTGATAAATGGAATTATTTTGGGTCATTGGCTCATTGGACAGGACAAAAGGGTAAGGCCACTCTGGAAGCTTTATGGTATTTAGTTGTGTTTAGAATGTGTTTGTATAGTTTTGTTTAGAATGTGTTTGTAATCAACTTTCCTTGAAATCTAAGGGTTATTTTCATGCAACCTTGTTCGGGCCACTTGACATTTCACATAATTCAAAGTTGTACCAAATTTTAATGGGAGAACTTGAAAACTCCTCCTTAATGAAGGGTCTATCTTCAAGTCCCTCATTGTCTTGGCAGACAATGAGCATGATATCCGCCGAGTCGTTGGTAAAAACAAACTAAAATTATCATTATTATTTTACAATTTGGAACTAGAGTAACTACACTACAAAAAATAGGGGAATTGGCCTATAATAATCCCACCTAAACCTTATTGGCCATTAATAATCCCACCTCAGAATATTCCCCCCACCAGTCCCACCTTTCACCTATTTATTCCTACAATGGTCCCCCGTTTAAAAAACTTAACGGGGTTAAGTTTTTTTCCAAATTACAAACAGATTTTTTAGGGCTTTTGATCATAACGATGATACGAGTTCATTGATGCAAAACTTACTTCGAAATGGTGCTACAAGTGACTTGATTTTGGTTAATTGGAAATTTAAACACCCGAATTGAAGCGTCGTTTTCATCGTTTGGAGCACCGTTTCGAGGCAAGTTTTATATCAATGGACTCGTATCGTCGTTCTAATCAAAAGCTGTCACACCCCAACCGATGGCGGAAACATCGGGATGAGACGAACAAATTGTTCAAAACTTCATAACACTATGTGACGATATGAATTTAAATTGAATTTCATAAATTGCTAAAGATGTCATACAAGAATCAAATACGAACAACATTGTTTCAAACGTACGACAAATACTTTAATCTAAGTGTGTTTCTAAGTCCACCTAAATCTTGTTTATTCACTTAGCATCATCTTGTCTATCGAACCTGCAACATGTCTTAAAATATGATCAACAAAAAGTTGGCGAGTATACAAGTTTGGTACATATCATAAAATAGTTTAAAATAGTCTAACGGCTCGTATCCAACATGAATCACAATATGCAAGTTACTAGTACATTGAAACGGTGTCAAGTATATGTTCAAACCCAAGAATCCAATGCGTTAAAATAGCCTATCCTAAAGAATAACGGGAGGTAACATGTTTAACTTAACAATACCCCAAGACTCGTGGGCGATGCATTACTCCTATAGCGCTATAATTGTTAAGGTAGGCTTGTACGAAGTTAATGAGCATATAGACACGAAAGTTTACATAACATACGAGATTAACAAGCATCATATAGTATCATGTTTAACATGGATAGAGAGTGATTGAAATAGTTTCAAGCGTTCCTGTGTTTATATAGAATACATGTTGCAGCCAAAAGTGTTAAAAGTAAAAAATGGGTTCGAGTATACTCACAAATTTGTTAAGTCTCTTAGGAAATCCCACGACGATCTGACGAGTTGGAGAATGGGACACCGAGGTCACCTTATATGGCAAACGAAGGTGTATGAGTAATCGGAATTATGACGGAGGATTTGAATCGGAGTTAAGATGTACGTATATATATAACATCATTTATGAAAAAAAAAACTCTAAATTAAATTCATCAAAAGGGGTTGTAGGAGTGTTGTCAAAATAATGAATATTTGACAAAAAGTATATTTGGTATATATATATTTATATTCTAACGAAGGGTATGAGATATATATGTATATTGTCGAATGGTGTATTAGATATATATTTATTTTGTTGAATAACATATATATATTTGGTCGTTATATAAATATATTTTGTCGAAAAGTGTAACATATATATATATATATATATATGTTGTCGCGGCGAAATATAGTTGTTGAAAGGTGTATTATATATCTATATATATTGTCGAAAAGTGAAATAACTAAATATATGTATTTTTGACGAAAGGTGTAATAGATAACTGTATATTTTGACGAAAAACGGACAAAGTTTAACCTGTTTTTGGACGATCCCGACAACTGACAACACAAGTTGTCGATATATTTGTCAAAACACAATAATAAACGATTCAATATATATAAATTCTATATATTTCATTAAATGTATCGGTTCGATTTTTAAAGTCCCCTTACATATTTAAAACAACATATACACATATAAAACAATATGAATGAAAACGTGTCAATATTTTATCGAGCTCGTGTCGACCGTAGCTAGTCACATTGACCAGTTTGACCCCCTTGACTTGACTGGGTTTGACTAGCCTTGACTGTGTTGACCCTAACTCGATTCTGACCCGTTGACCGCGGTTTGACTGAGACCCGAACCAAGAACCGAAACCTGAACCGGAGACCCGGGTGCTGAACCGAGTTAACCGGTTTGACCGAGTCAACCGGTTTTAACTCGAACCCGAACCCAACTGAAAACAAACACGACCCAGACTGAAATTCAACGTGAACCGAGCTATCCCAAACCTGAACCTGCTGAACCGACTGCTAACCACCTCCACTGCCATGTCGACGGTTGACTAAAGTTGACCGATTGACCTGAACCGACACAAGCCCAACCGGAAACCCAACCAAAACGGACCCGAACCTAAGTCAAATGAAGCAGAACCGAGCCTAACCTGAACCGAATCGGAACACCAAACCAAGACAAATCGGAGCCAGACTCCGATGAACCGGATTGAGACCATCGCCGTCGCCGCAGAAAAAACTCGTCTCCGATCTCTCTCTGCTTTTTCTCTCTCTTCTCGCCGTCTCTCTCTCTTCGTTTCTTTCTCGCCGCCGTGTGCCACCAGTGGGAGGTGGTGGCCGGCCGGTTTATTGATAGTGGAAGGTGGATGTTGGTGAGGTGACGGAATTACTCCGGTGGCCGGTGATTAGAGAGGGGGCAGGGGGTGAACAAGCGGGGGCTAGGGTTTGTGTGAAGAAGGTAGGAATAAGGAGATTATAAAGGTCTAGGGTTTTGAGTGGACTGGGCTCTAGGCCTGTTAGCGCGTGTGTAAACTTCTTACGGCCTAATGACGTCTCTGAAGCCCGTTGTAGAATCTGAATATCGTGTAATTTTGTAGGATATTATTATTATTATTATTTATTTAATCTTAAGAAAAAGAAAAAATAATAATAATACGAGGCGTTACAGTCTCCTCTCTTTTAAGAAATTTTGCCCCGAAATTTGTTCAAGAGGAAGACTTAAAAGGAATTGGCTAAAGAGTGAAGGTCAATGATCAAGATTTGGAGTTTAGGATACGTGAGGGAAAACATGAAGTTTAAAGCAACGAAAAAATAGGTTAGCAAAAGAGGTTGTTTGGCTAAAATGATTTGAGGCATCAAGCATCACTAAAATGCGTATGTGTGTGTAAACAAGTTTGAATAACTTAGGGATTGGTCATTTAAGATAAACCAGTTATCGAGGTAGCGGGCAACTAAGTGTGTTGCACCTAAACAAGATTTGAAAGTGTAAGGCCCTAACACGTTTTTAACCAAATGACGCAGCGGAAATACGAACTTAAAAATTTCTTTCATTATGTTCATTCTAACATACTTGGAAACACGTTAAATCACTCTTTTACATTAAATACATTAATCCCTTCTATAAGTTAAATAAAACTTGACGTACTTATATTAATTCACGTGACCACACACACTTGTACAATCCATGTCTTGACTCGATCTTCAACCGCTTACACTCCATGATGAAAATCCATAATTTTGTACAACCTGCAGACACCACATAGAATCACATCGTTAGCAACCGGTGACATCTTACATAAGTTTGAAGCATGCATAATTAGGCGTCAACATCTCATGCTTTTGCTTATGTTAATCCATTCGTCCATCCATTCGAACACCATCATTGGATTTCAATGTGAAACCTTCAACTTCCTTATTAGTATACCTGCACTTCCATTTCATTTTCAATAGAAAAACGGTTAGCATCGTTAGATTTCAATCATATGAACAAGTCCATGTATACGCATAAACAAGTCTCATTCGTTATTGCATATAATTTAATTCCAATTCATGCATACATACCTTTCTATTCGTACCCATACTTACAATTTACATCTTACACAATATTACATGCAAGTCCTAAACACACACGTCTATACATGTAAATCACATACACATAAATCTCCATACTTACGCGTTCATAGTCATACTCACCTACGAGTCCTAATTACTTACATACAATCAAACCCATACCCACATCTATAACTACTTATTTCATCCTTATGCATACCCACAAGCAAGTTCCCTTCTTACCCATACTTGATAGAAACTCTTTCTTAAGTTTGGGTTGTATTTCGGTAACTTAAAACGGGTTCCAAACTCACCCATACCTCACACAACTATATGGTAAGATTAGAGTGCATGTCGGGGGTCTAACGGGGATTAGGAATAGGTTTATGGGGCCCGAGAATCAAAGAAAACGAAGAAACATGCATAACTGCGTCTATGGGGGCGTAGACAGCAACATAGGGCGTCGGCCAAAACCCACCAGCATCGGCGACGCTGGTAGCGGTGTCGGCGACGCCCCTCTGCAGATCTGTTGTCCGTTTTTGCTTATTTTCACTGTTTCGACCCTTGTTCGTGCACCCCGAACGTCCGAAAACGTAAAATAACATTTTCCCAAGCCCCCAAATCATTCTAATACTAACACTCATGCCCCGGCATCCAATTTCCACACCTTGACACATTACTTTCTAACCTTCGACCCGTTTGGTTTTTACCAAAGACTTTCAACTATGACTAAGCTACCTATAGTCCAAAGTGACCTAGCTCACCTTAGACCTACCATAACTTGCCTTCCTTTCATGATTCCCAACCTCCTCATAATTAAAACATATTAGACAATAAGAATTAAGTTCGAGAATCACTTACCTCGAGTGCTCGTTTCGCACGTGCTTCCTCATATCCTTTTCGTTAGCCTCCCATGCTTTCCCTCACCTTGACATGATCCTATACTTTCATGTCATCATGATTACCACATCATTAGTATAAACGCACATTCTAATATTTCATTCATTTCACATTCGTATCCTACATTGACCTTTACTTGTCAAATTCCAACAACACAATCTATAAGCTAGAAGTCACATGTTTTCATGTTAGTTTGCTAACAAATATATCATTATCTCCTTCTATACTTATTTACCCACAATTTTTATACAATTTTCACATATTGTTGTCATTTAGACATTTCATCAAATACCTTGTGTGCGCACTACTCTATAAGCATAATGTCAAGTAGTCTATGCACATTCTTCCTATTTCGTAACATGGATGATTATAGTCAATCAATTTCACATTAACTTCAGTCCACATCAATTTATCTATCAATACTTCATAATATACAAATTCATACATCAACATTAATCCTATTTGCACCTACATGATCATCATACTTCATCATATTCCTACTACAAGTGGGTTTTCACTTTTAATCATCAAGATGCACGAATTTAAGCATAATTCTTGTTCTATGAGATGACTCTAACTCATAACCATACTAATTTCACATAACTCATGGATTGATTGAAACCCACTTTCTATAAAAATCACCAAATCATGAAATTCAACTTACCTCATGTTAAACAAGCATAGATGATTACTTATTAAGGCTCATGCATAAGATTGGCATGGATTTCACCCTTCAATTTGGTAGATTTGCACTATTTAGGTTATGAAGAACTTGTTCTTCTTTCCTTCTCTCTCTAGTCCACGCACAGACACACACATATACATAAAATCCTGCATTTTACCTTCCTTATATTCCAACTTTCTCATATGCCGCATTCAGCCCCTCATGTTTGATCTAGTATTTAATTTAATCAATACCTCTTATCTTTTGCTAGAAGACTTATGCATTGATATTTTAACTAGGTTAGTTAGTATCAACCAACGAGCTTCACATTAAACGCTAGGATTTATCAACATGTTAGCTATTGGCCACGATTTGCATTATAACATCATCCGTACATGTTAGGGTATTAACGAAAAACTAAGATACTAACATGTACACATTTTGGGGTGTTACAGAAAGCTAGCTTTAAAGTAAGAAAGCATGTTAGGGCTCTAATGTTTAAACGATTGATTGTAAATGAGGTTGTATAAAGACAAGAATAACGTGGAATACTGGAGACATGAGAGTGAGCGTTTGATCAAATAAACTAATACGAGCATAAGAATGGCATATGTATACGAACAAACGAAGACGTTGCGTTATGGATGAAGACTCGTCGTGGATAATCGGGTATCGCGCACTTAGCAATGCAGTTGTGAGTTGTTTATAGTTTGCATAACAGGTCTTACTATGGTCTGTAAAACACCGAATTTCTCATGGCATGTTTTACGAGAGTTTGGCAACATGGTGAAAACACTTATATATAGGAAGTACCAGCAGCGTATCCACCATGTTTTGATCATGTTACGTCCGTTTCGTTGTCCAGCGCCATTGTTACGTTCCGCGTTCTACCATACGCAGTAGTACACTCCATGATTCTCATGCGTCTATCACTATAATCCCGTGTGCACCCGCGATTATAGTGATCGTCGCATGATCCGTATAGTTTGTACTAGTTGCATATGAATTCAGGTATGCATAAATTCTGAAAATAAGATTGCATAAGTATAGAAATGTAGCATATAAGTATGTTTGTGTCCCAAATAGTATAAGACCAACGTAAGCGAATTCCTTCGGGTTTCGCTCGCGTACGGATGCGAATGTATAAATTTTGTGTATGAATAAAAACATGAGTATAGTATAAGTTTAAGTAGGAATACGCATGTGAGTATAAGCATAAATACGAGTGTAGTCATAAAATGTATGAACGTGAGTATAAATATGAGTACAAGTGTGAGCATAAGGCGTACTGGGGGTGAGTTTGAGTATAAATACAAGTATAAGTATAAACATGAAACGTATCGTTGTAATTATGAGTACAAACATGAGTATCATAAAAGGTGTGAGTATGGGTATGAATAGGAGTATAAGTATAAACGTAAAAGGTGTGAGCATGAGTACAAGCATAAATATAAGTATATACATAAATGTGTAAATATGCATATAAGTATAAATGTAAAATGTATGAGCACGAGTGTGAATATAAGTGTAAACGTAAATTGCATGAGTATAAATGTGAATATGAACATAATGTAATCGTGAGTGTATGAGTATAAGTGTAAGTATAAACGTGAACTGTATGAGTGTAAATATGAACATGAATGTAAGAATAAACATAAGTGTATGAGTATGAATAAAATGTGTGAGTATGGATATAAGTGTAAACATAATTGTATCAGTATGAATAAAATGTATGAATATAAGTGGAAGCATGATCTTTATAAATATGAGTATAAGTAAGATGTATGAGTATCGTATAAAGATAAATGTAAGTATGAACGCGTAATGTATGAATATGAATACGAACATGAATATAAGTATAAACGTAAATGTATAAATGTGAATGTGAGTGTAGACATAAGATGTATAAGTACGAATATGAATATGAGTGTAAGAAATAATGATTTTGTATATGGTACAGGAATTTAAGCACGTAAAAGGTCAAGAAGTTTTGAGTATGAAAAGGAAAACAAAAAGGAGTAGTATATGCGAAATTGTCATGAGATATAAACTAAAATACATAAGATCGTGTGCATGTATAGTCGTTTGAGCAAAACGTGAAGTTTAATTGAATCAAAATAGATGGAGTTGATATGGAATGTAGAATCTATTTTGTGAATGTAAAGAGAGTATAAAACATCTATTGGTTACGTATGTTGTACTTTGTAAAAGAATGGAAACACTACTCTTGTTTTTAAAGAATTTACATAAGTTGAAAATTTGTCGATTCTTATGAAGTTTCTTTGCCCACGTGTTTTTGAGTTCAATTGACGTATTAAGTGATTTTTTTTTCAAAAAGGTTCCAAAAGTTAGTAAGTTTGCATCGTTTTAAATGACCTTGCGTTAAAGAATAATTTCAAAGTTTAGAGGTTCTCTTGGAAATGTTGATCCTTAGAAAAGAAATTTGGCGTATGAACTTAGTGATTGTTGAACAGTGTTCTTAATAAAATGTTTTATTGATTTCGTAAAGAGATTAAGTGTACGATCGAACAATATTTGTAATATTTTGTAGGTGCGTACGAAAGTTGGTTAAATTCCTAAATAAAAATCTTTAGTACAATGATACGAGATGAGTGTATTTTTAATAATTACGTTGAATATGAAATTTTATGGGCAATGGATTTATTAGGCCGACTAAGTTGATGAGTAGCATTTCGTAGGATTTTGGAAATCGAGGAACAAGCGTTTATGGCATGGTTAAAAATTTCGTGTATGTGAGTTATGTGAAAATAAATTGTAGGATAAGAAATACGATTGAATAAACAAGGCATTTGGAAATAAATAGGGATTTTGGGCGAATGATAAACGATTTAGGTATAAACAAGATCGTTTTTGCATAATAAAGTTTATTAAAAGGAGGTCTTGGTAATGATCACCTAGGTAAAGGAATCACCCCTAACCCGTTGGTGAGATCGTTGTAAGATGAGAAAAGAAGTGGACTTAATCGTCAAGGTAAGAAATCACTCCTATCTTGATGATATGCCTCCATTTGTTGTTACAAGGGATATAGATAAAATTATATGAAACCATGCATGTGCATAATGTGTAATTGTATGAAAAACTCTAGTGTGATGCGTGTGTAAAAAGTGAAATCTCAAAATAATTTGAATTTGAAAATAGATGATTACATCATATAAGATTGAAAGTAGTAATACATAAGTTCGATTAAAACTTGGATGGTTCCAAAACGGAACTTTGACTAACCAAAGTGGTCGAAAAGTCTTTTGAATTTGAGAAGCATGCTTTGGCCTAATAGGTGGTATACTCTCATCGACATGTCGGTTAACGGTATTCACCCTTCCGGTTACTACATGTTCCAGTTCAATCGAAAATTCGAGACTTTGCGGGATTTAATAAAAATCAAGGAGTGGGACTAATCGACGAGATGGGGGTTTCACCCCTGACTTGACGACTCGTCGGGTTAAAATTTAATTTCGACACGCTGACGAGGGTCCACTAGAATTTGAAATTTGAAATTACAATTAAGATGTGGATTTCACTCCTAACTTAATGGTGTAATTTCGTGCAAGAATAGAATTAGACGGAGTGAGAGTCGTTTACCAAATTGTGGGTTTCACGCCTATTTTGGCAAGCTCGCCTCGTTTGTATAATACGAGTGTTTTTTAGTATAGTAAAATCGAGTAAAATGCATTAGGAAAGCGTAAGTTGAGGAACAATAGAACAAGTATAATCACATAAGAAAGCATGTCAAGAATAGCACATAAAGAATAGAACAATAAAACAAGTATTAACACATAATAAAACAAGTATTAACACATAAGAATAGCATGTCAAGTATCAACACATAAATGGCATACATGCCTAAAGGATCAAAAGAGAATGACTAAGAAGCAAATAGAGTAGAATGGATGAAGTTTTAAACAACAAATAAGAATCAAGTTCCTAAAACTATAGACTAGGGCAAAGCATTCCTACTTTTCCTAATTCCCTATAGTTATGGCTCTGATACCAATCTGTCACACCCCAACCGATGGCGGAAACATCAGGATGAGACGAACAAATTGCTCTAAACTTCATAACACTATGTGACGATATGAATTTAAATTGAATTTCATAAATTGCTAAAGATGTCATACAAGAATCAAATACGAACAACATTGTTTCAAACATACAACGACAAATACTTTAATCTAAGTGTGTTTCTAAGTCCACCTACATCTTGTTTATTCACTTAGCATCATCTTGTCTATCGAACCTGCAACATGTATTAAAATATGATCAACAAAAAGTTGGCGAGTATACAAGTTTGGTACATAGCATAAAATAGTTTAAAATAGTCTAACGGCTCGTATCCAACATGAATCACAATATGCAAGTTACTAGTACATTGAAACGGTGTCAAGTATATGTTCAAACCCAAGAATCCAATGCGTTAAAATAGCCTATCCCAAAGAATAACAGGAGATAACATGTTTAACTTAACAATACCCCAAGACTCGTGGGCGGTGCATTACTCCTATAGCGCTATTATTGTTAAGGTAGGCTTGTACGAAGTTAATGAGCATATAGACACGGAAGTTTACATAACATACGAGATTAACAAGCATCATATAGTATCATGTTTAATATGGATAGAGAGTGATTCAAATAGTTTCAAGTGTTCGTCTGTTTATATAGAATACAAGTTGCACCCAAAAGTGTTAAAAGTAAAAAATGGATTCGAGTATACTCACAAATTTGCTAAGTCTCTTTGGAAATCCCACGAACAATCTGACGAGTCGGAGAACGGGACACCGAGGTCACCTTATGTGGCAAACGAAGGTGTATGACATTATAATTGGTATGGACTGGCTCAGCCAACATCAGGCTGAAGTTGTATGCTGCGAAAAGTTTATATGCATTCCTCTTACAAACGGTCAGACCCTATGAATCTTTGGAGAAACCCCATCGAAAGGACTTAGATTAATGTCCTGTCTTCAAGCTCGAAAATATCTCCGTAAGAATTATGTCGCATTCTTAACTCATGTCGTCAAAAAGGGAACTATGGAGAAGAAACTTGAAGACATCCCAGTAGTAAAAGATTTTCCGCAAGTTTTTCCTGACGACATTTCAGGACTTCCTCCCGTAAGAGAAGTCGAATTTCGCATCGATCTTATTCCTGGTGCTACACCAGTTGCAAAGTCTCCTTATAGGTTAGCCCCCTCCGAAATGAAAGAGCTAGCCAGTCAATTGCAAGAGTTGACTGACAAAGGATTCATACGTCCTAGCTCCTCGCCTTGGGGTGCACCTGTCCTTTTTGTGAAGAAGAAAGATGGAACGTTTCGCATGTGCATCGACTACAGAGAACTCAACAAGTTAATGGTCAAGAACCGCTATCCATTACCTCGCATTGATGATCTTCTTGACCAACTTCAATGCGCCAGCTGTTTTTCAAAAATCGACTTTCGTTCTGGTTATCATCAACTCAGAGTACATGAAGAAGACGTCCCAAAGACCGCCTTCCGAACTCGTTATGGTCATTATGAATTCATGGTCATGCCATTTGGTTTAACCAACGCTCCAGCTGTCTTCATGGATCTAATGAACAGAGTCTGCAAACCCTATCTCGATCGCTTTGTTATAGTCTTCATCGACGACATCCTCATTTACTCAAAGTCTAAGTCTGATCATGAACGGCACCTTCGACTCATCCTTACACTCTTAGAGAATGAGAAGCTCTACGCCAAATTCTCCAAATGCGAATTCTGGTTAAAAGAGGTACAATTCCTTGGACATGTCGTCAATGACAAGGGAATACATGTCGACCCCTCAAAGATCAAAGCAGTACAAGAATGGCAAGCGCCACGTACACCAACCGAAGTAAGATCATTCCTTGGTTTGGCTGGTTATTATCGCCGTTTCATTTCAAATTTCTCCCGCATTACTGTACCACTCACGGCGTTAACTCATAAAGGGAAACCCTTCATATGGGGACCCAAACAAGAAGAAGCCTTCCAGACCTTAAACAAAAACTCTGTGATGCACCTATCCTCACTCTTCCTGAAGGTTGTGATGACTTCGTGGTTTATTGCGACGCGTCAGGGCAAGGACTAGGCTGTGTTCTAATGCAAAGAGGAAAGGTGATAGCTTATGCTTCTAGACAACTCAAAATTCATGAGAAGAACTACACCACCCACGACCTAGAACTTGGAGCCGTTGTGTTCGCTCTTAAGATATGGAGACATTATCTCTACGGTACTAAGTGTGAAATATACACTGACCACAAGAGTCTTCAACATATCTTCAACCAAAAGGAGTTAAACATGAGGCAACGAAGATGGGTCGAACTTCTTAATGACTACGACTGTGAAATTCGGTATCACCCTGGCAAGGCAAATGTGGTGGCCGATGCACTCAGTCGAAAGGGTTATGCGAACTCCATTCGTCTTCTATGTTCGCAAATCATAACCGACATCAAAGATCAAATTCGAGAATCCCAACATATTTCAATAACAGAAGACGACGTACGAAAGGAGCTGTCCTGTGGAGCTGAACTTAAAATTGAAACTAAAGCTGACGGTATTCTGTACTATCTAGATCGCATATGGATTCCTGACCACAACAACCTTCGTGAATTCCTTATGAATGAGGCACACAAAACACGATACTCTATACACTCAGGAGCCGACAAGATGTATCAAGACCTTCGATACACCTACTGGTGGCCTGGAATGAAAAAGGATATTGCTGTTTTTGTTTCCAAGTGCCTTACATGTTCCAAGGTAAAAGCTGAACATCAAAGACCCTCAGGACTTCTGGTCCAACCTGAAATACCTGTATGGAAGTGGGAAAACATAACCATGGACTTCATTACCGGGTTACCTCGCACTTCTGGTGGGTATGACACTATATGGGTAATCATTGATCGTCTTACAAAATCAGCTCACTTTATTCCAATCCGCGAAGATTTCAAGAACGAGAAGCTAGCTCGTATCTACATCAGCGAAATCGTAAGCCGACATGGTGTACCGTTAAGCATTATTTCAGATCGTGATGGTCGTTTCACTCCACGAACATGGCAGGCCGTACAAGCCGCTTTGGGTACACGATTAGACCTCAGTACCGCTTGAAGATATGCTTCGAGCATGTGTCATATACTTCAAGGGAAATTGGGACGCTCATCTACCATTAGTTGAATTTTCGTACAACAACAGCTATCATTCAAGCATCGGCATGGCACCTTTTGAAACTTTATATGGTCGTAAGTGCTCTCCAGTATGTTGGCACGAAATTGGGGAAGCTCAAATCACTGGTCCAGAATTGATTCAAGAAACCACAGACAAGATCCATCAAATTCGAAACAATCTCCTAGCGGCTCAAAGTCGTCAAAAGAGTTATGCAGATAAACGACGAAAGCCTTTGGAGTTTAACAATGGTGATCATGTACTTTTAAAAGTATCACCGTGGAAGGGAGTAGTTCGTTTTGGCCAAAAAGGCAAGCTAGCACCACGCTACGTAGGACCTTTCAAGATACTCGAAAGAGTAGGACCTGTAGCATACAAGCTTGATCTACCAGAAAAACTCAACAGAATTCACCCCACATTCCACGTATCAAACTTGAAGAAGTGCCTCGCCAATGAGAATCTCCATATTCCTCTGGAAGACATTCAGATTGATGAATCTATGCATTTTATTGAAAGACCAGTAGAGATCATGGACTTCGGAGAAAACGTTTAAGACGGAGTCGTATTCCAATTGTTAGGGTACGCTGGGAGTCGAAACGGGGACCTGAGTTTACTTGGGAACGTGAAGACTCAATGCGCGAAAAATACCCGCATCTTTTTCCTATTACCACTACTACTTAAATTTCGGGATGAAATTTCTAAAAGTATGGGATACTGTAACATTTGTCAAAAACGGGTTTTCCAAACCCGTTTCGTTTGTAATCGAATATCAAGTTATAAATTTTTCGTTGCGTATTTATGCTTATTTTAATTTTAAATGATGCATAATTAATTAACAAATTAGAATTTAAAAACTATAATTAATAAAAAGTGAAAAGAAAATAAATAAAAAAGAAAACCGGCTGCCGGGATTCGAACCCGGGTCAGCCGGGTGAGTCTAAAGACTTAACACGCACACATATAACCACTCCGCCACTTGATGTTTCTGTGAGTTCTAGGAAACAATTAAATGATAACTTCACTCAGGAATCAACCGGTTTACGCCAACTGTAACCGTAATCGGCTTCCAAACGTCCAAAACGTTTGAGTGATCGCGATTTTCTGATAATAACCGATACACCGACATTTTTAATCAATTCAGTCATGAATGGACTTGAATTCATGTGATGTTCGGTTTTTATAACCGAAAACATTCACTTCTGCAATTACTTCAACAAAAGCTTCATTTCGCGACTCAATTACATTCCCAGAACTTCTATTCTCACGTTTACTCTAGTTTCTGATCGTCGGAATTGCTTTTTGAACTCGCCGGACTTTCGCCGGAAAACCGTGTCTTCCATCAAATCAGTAAGTTTCTCAATACTTTCATCGTCTATCAGTTGTTAAGTTTTTGCTAACTCAAACCCTTCAATCAGAATCAGTTTCAGACGACGATATCGGATAATTAACTCTCGCCGGAAAACTTCTGAAAGTTCCCAATTCTCGCTGTGAAACGGTATAGCCTTTTAAACCTTCTGGTAATTCTTGTTCAGTGCTTCAATTCCGCATCTAGCTAATCAAAATTGTTAATTTGTCCGCTCAGACGAAATCCATAAAAACAGAGCCGACGACTTCGCCGGAATTCTGAGACAGATCGTTTCTCCGGTATGTTTACTTCCAAAATCTTCTCTGCCATTTCATTTTAGTCATTTGAATGTTTGTCAATCGAATTAAACAAGAAACAGTAGAGTGATCGTAGTCTGTGATATTGTAACGAAGAAGATGAAGTTAGTTTGTTTATAAGTTTAATATAAATTGGATATTATCTCGGGTTAGACACACAGTCCAGCGGTGGACTGTGTGCGCACATATATCACACGCCGCGAGTTCGATCCTTGACACACACGTATGCTCTGTAATAAAGATGTTTTCTTTTTCTAACTGAACCGGATTAACTCACTGAAGTTGTTAAGTATAATAAAAGTCGGTATATTAACCAGGTTAGACACACAGTCCAGCGGTGGACTGTGTGCAACACTAACCCACAGGTCCCGGGTTCGAGACCTGTTGCACACTCCGGTTCAACGATTAAAACCCTTTTTGAAAATAAAAGAATTTTGAATAAACTAAAACAGTATATAAATATAATTAAAAACAGAATTATTTCGGGTTAGACACGTAGCTCAGTTGGTAGAGCTGCGTGCACGCGTACGGGAGGTCTCGGGTTCGAGCCTTACCCGGCGCACACTTACACTTTAGCGAACCGGTCAAACAGTCAACAGTCCCGGTCAATGGTCAACGCAAAAGTCAACATTTTTTTATATTTTTATTTATTATTTAATTTAAAAATAATTGAAAATACTTAAAAATAACGTTTTTAAAGATAGAAAATAGCCTTAAACTTACAAAAATATATCTAAGAATCCTGTTAAAAATTAATAATAAAATCCACTCATTTACCATACTTTCCTTTATTATTTAGGTTAGTTAGTTTCTCATCGATCAATCCTCCAAACTCGTGCGCATTTCATCATCTTCAACCGAACGCACCCAATGTGAGTGAATCTCTACAAATTCCCCGTTTTAATCACGTTTTTGGGGTGTATCATGTGTCTTACCATTTTTTATATTTAAATCATTGTGCATCCATCATATCCATGAACAAATGTGTATTCAACATGTATCAACTGTTTGTGTGGTTATTGTTTAGATTAAATTATCATTTTCAGTACATACATTATCATAGGCCGCCGCTCCCCATTACATAATGAGCGTTGAGCTGTTCCCCATTACATTATGAGCGTGAACCAGGCGTTGCCAACATACGATCGGCTCCGTTTGATTGAGCCTTGATCGCACAGACATTTATCATAGGCCGTCCGTTCCCGATTACATTATGAGCGTGAACGTGACGTTGCCAACATATACAGTTTCATTCATATTATATATTCATGCAAGTTGGTTTGTTATTGTATGTTATTGTTTGTTGTTGTTATTGTTATTGTATGATTTAATTACATTTGTTCACATATGATTATTGCACAATTTTTCCTGATAAAGATAACCAGAGATCAATAATAAATGTTTTTCTAACAAGATTCACTTGCCAACTTATGTTGACCCAAAAACCCCCAATTTTACACATGATACAGGTGATCCAGCTGCAGCAAGAAACACATAGGATGGCTTAGAAGAATAAACTGGATTAGACTTTGGATTGTTTAGTTGATTATCTTTCTTTGTATTTGTATGAACATGTTTGGAATATTGAGGATGTAATTTTGACTTTAATAAATATGAAACATATTAGTAAATATCATGAGCTTTGGTGATAACCCAATTATGCCCCGACTCTTATTCCGCTGCGGGTCGGGGTGTGACAATATATATATATATATATATATATATATATATATATAATATATATATATATATATATATTTTGTCGAAAAGTGAAATAACTAAATATATGTATTTTTTACGAAAGGTGTAATAGATAAATATATATTTTGACGAAAAACGGGCAGCGTTTCCCATATTTTTGGACGATCCCGACAACACAAGTTGCCGATATATTTGTCAAAACACAATAATAAACGATTCAATATATATAAAATTCTATATATTTCACTAAATGTATCGGTTCGATTTTTAAAGTTCGCTTACATATTTAAAACAACATATACACATATAAAACAATACAAATGAAAACGTGTCAATATTTTACCGAGCTCGTGTCGACCGTAGCTAGTCACGTTGACCAGTTTGACCCCGTTGACTTGACTGGGTTTGACTAGCCTTGACTGTGTTGACCCTAACTCGATTCTGACCCATTGACCGCGGTTTGACTGAGACCCGAACCAAGAACCAAAACCTGAACCGTGCTGAACCGAGTTAACCGGTTTTACCGAGTCAACCGGTTTTGACTCGAACCCGAACCCAACTGAAAACAAACACGACCCAGACTGAAATTCGATGTGAACCGAGCTATCCCAAACCTGAACCGACTGCTAACCACCTCCACTGCCATGTCGACGGTTGACTGAAGTTGACCGATTGACCTGAACCGACACAAACCCATCCAGAAACCCAACCAAAACGGACCCGAACTGTAACACCTCGTAAAATCCCAACCAGTCAAACCCCGACACGTGTCCCGCTGATCTTCGTGCCAATTACTGACCGAGAGGGACCAAGTGCAACGTCATGTTAATTAATAACCTCTGAACGTCAAGCATAATCAAATCAAGAATAAATCCCAAGAAAAATTAAAATTTTTCTTCTTTGGAGATTGGTTACGGACCGCAAGCCAATGCGGTTACGGTCCGTAACCGGGTTATTGAGTTTTGGGCGCTAAAGGTCCTTGCGGACCGTAACCTTATGGTCACACGGTCCGCAAGGGACCTGCAGATGGCAGAAATGGGGCAGACTCGTGGCAGCAGGCATGTAAGCTTAACTTTCACGAATTCCCACCATCCCTCTGCTCAAGACACGACCCTAGACACTTGTGATCATCAGTAGTGCATGTCTAACACCTGTATTGATCCTCACAACCCATCTAACTCCATAAATTCAAGCTTGATCTCCACCTAAAGAACTTGCACATTTTCATTACTCACTCCCTCTGATCCCTGCAAGTTCTGGAGCTTCAAGGGTCTTCAAGTCTGCAAGGACCTTGTGTAGGTGTTCTTGTGTCACACCCTCAATTTCCACTTGCGGAGTTCTACCGCGAGACGTGTGAACAAACCAGAATCTAAAACACTAGTACGTCGAACGACTCTATATGATTTGATAATACGTTTTCCAAAATCATTTGTTGTAAATTTTAGATTACCAATATTTAGCATGAGTATCAGTTTTTAAAGTTTGAGCGGAAGCATAAATAAGTAGTGATGCGGCGCCAACACAAACGCCAAAACAAAGGTAAAATCCCAAAACAATATTAATAAATGTGACTCGATAATGATGTCTTGTTCAATGCATGTACGTGCACCTAGAGCTCCTAGCGTCCTGAGAAACATGTAAAGAAACAAGTGTCAACATTAAAGATGAGTGAGTTCACAGGTTTTCATAAATTCGTTTGTTCGATTATAGTTTGTTATTCCGTTATCCCCAACCTGGGATAACATATCAGTTCCATTATTCCAAACCCGGAATAATAAGTTGTTGCTTCCAATATTCCCAAACCGGAATATTAAGTTGTGTTTCCATTATCCCCAACCCGGGATAATAAGTTGATGTTCCAATATTCCAAACCCGGAATATTAAGTTGTTCCGTAATTAAGTTCAATATTAATGTATATAGGTAGCTAGCCTAAAGTCATGTCACTAAGTGTTCGCGATCGAAGCTGACAGTTGTGCCTCCGTTTTGCCAGGTCTATCACATGACCATGGCGATGTTAGGCCAATCATACACCCGTTGACCATACCCGGTCGGCTAGCGCGACTAGCTCGGATGGGGCTCGTCAGACCCAGTAGTACTACTTATAATTCCCCCGCTACTTAACCCAAATACTAACGATCCGAGGAGATTGTCGAGGACTTAAGTGATAAAGCTGCATAGTGACCATAACATTACATTAACATTAACTTAGTTACCGCATAGTTATGTGACTTTTACATTCGTATAACGTAAAGAGTTTGAGTTTGAGAATGTATACATGTTTCTCCCCCTGTTGTTTAAAAACCGTATAAAGTTAGGGGCCGTGAACTCACCTTTGTTTGCTCGGTTAGTGTAGCAAAGATGTTATAAGAGATGGGACCGCTAGTTGCGTCCTAACAAACCAATTAATTCCACGTCAGTGTGAAATCACACCAATACAAATTCCACACGCAATTTACTCACAAAGTGATACACACAAACAACATATCTAATACTCAAACATGCATGCAAGTATTCTCATATGATCATAGTAATCAAACAACTTATCATGAACACATTCCAAATCCATGCAACACTTTAATGCATAAAATCACAAGTTAACAACTTTCTGCTTAATACTCAATTATTCAGCTGTTTTCTAGGATTTTTATAAAATAGTTCCAGCATTCTAAAAATTCCCATATTTTTACAGTAGGTGACATTTATACCATAGAAATTTATATAATTTTCTCAAGTCCTAAATCTTCACCAATTAACCATAAATATTAATTCACTAAGCTGCAGTCAGATTTACCGCTTTCTGACTGCAGTCCACGGAAGAATTTATTTAAAAATCACTGATCGTCCGATTAACAAAATTCCAGTTGGAGTTGCCCGGAAATTTCTATACCTAGTTGCTGTACAAAAATCATGACTCAACTCCCTACTGATTTTAAAATCTAGTTTGATAAACAACCAACAAAATTCCAGAATTTTAACAGCTTTATCTACTGAACTTATTTAGCCCTTTAAAAATATCAAACGATTTCAGAAAATTATGAATCCAGTGCCATTAGATTCCTTATTCAAATCTCTACGTTCTAGACCTCAGAAAATCCGTTTTTCGACAACTAACGACCAAGTTACAGCCTGACGAAGTCGGCTGAAACTTTCACTCAGCAAACTGTTTCAGCATTATTGTTACAATTTATTCGCACACTCGTTCATACGGTTAACCTAGGTGATTATAATCCGATTTCTACTCATAGATTGAGACTAATAACCTATCCATGCAAATCTACTCAATAACTTCTAGTTATTATACAAAACACACTTGAAACCTCATGAGATCCGCAAACAAGTATACATGCATATCAACATTGATTAATTCAGCCGATTACATCTAGTACATCTAATATCCGAACAAAATCATGCGTATATATATACAGTCAATTCAGCAGGCTACTTGTAAGCACATATAGTCCGAAGACAATACAATCAATTCATTCAAGCACTTAGGATTTTCGCAAACAATTAATCACAAGCACATGATCAAAACAGCCTATTACTTATCCAACTCATAAGACCCGACACAAACTAATCAATATCATTCGAACATATATTTAACCGAACATGATCTCGAAATCAAGGATAAATCTAACCTTGAATAACTAGGTAAACAAGCCGGGTCTCGGACAAGAGGTGTCCGGCTGTTTCAGCAAACTGCAACCGAAAGAATGATAATAAAATAGGCTGTTTTGGTTGATCGAATAGAGGTAAACCAAGGCTGGTCTCGTGACTGAATGAAGGTGAACAAGGGCTGTTAGCGACCGAGAAAGTGATCCAGACTGAAGTGAACCAGGCTGTCCGCGATCAATGGAGCATGAGGAAGCTGTTTGCGGTTGAATGGACTGAACAAGGCTGATCCGATTGGGATGGAGGCTGTTTTGCGATCGCCAAATCTGAGAATCAGCTGCCGATGGCAGTTTTCCTTCTAGGGTTGTTGGAGTTGTGAAAGAAGTCATGCAAGAGATGGTATATATAAGCGCAAAGGAGGTAGGGTTGCGGTTTGGTTTAGTATAACGGCCGCAAGGGACTTGTTCTCGGTTTGGGTTTGGGCTTGATCTCGCGGCCAATGGTTAAAGTGAGTTGGTTTGGTTTGGGTTTTTGGCCGAGTGGTTCTAGTTTGGCATGCAACGGTTTTTCCGTTTAGGTTGTTCTCGGCCGAGTAGTTGGAACTCTAGGTCTAGGTTTAAACTTTGTTTTCCTCTAGCCGAAGACTTAGGTTCAAGGTTTAACTTGGTGAACTACTAGAGTCACCATGAACCAAGGTTTAGAACGTGTCGCGGTTCGGTTAAGTTCGTGCACGTATTAAATCTAAATATTCAATCACTAAAACAATCACACAACACACAACACGTATTCATTTAATTCGTACACGTTCGTACACATAGCACATAATTAGATTGACACGTATTACGTTTAAGTTATCCGAAAAACCCGGGATATCACATTATCCCCATGTTGAAAGAATTTTCGTCCCGAAAATTGAGTAAACGCGGTTTAGCATGTAACGTACATGTTCAGAGTGCCACGCACAAAGAGTTAGTTTGTTAATGATAGTACGCAACGTTACAAGAAGTTCCCAAATGTCATACACAAAGGTTTCCAAGTGCCATGCACAAGAATTTAGTCAACAATAGTACACGAAAGTACGAGAAATTTCCAGGTTGTCACATCATCACCTTGTTGAAAGAATTTTCGTCCCGAAAATTTAGGTACTATCATCGTTAGTTTGCTGCTCAGTTGCGAAGAGATGTGGGTATTTGCTTTTCATTTGGTCCTCTCTTTCCCACGTGAACTCCGGTCCACGCTTAGAGTCCCAACGAACTTTAACGATTGGAATCTTGCTGTGCCTCCGAGTCTTGATCTCACGATCCATGATCTCGATAGGCTTTTCCACGAAGTGTAGTTGTTCATCCACTTGGATCTCATCCAATGGAATCATTAAAGTTTCATCTGATAGACACTTCTTCAGATTTGACATGTGAAATACGTTGTGAACTCCACTGAGTTCGGCAGGGAGGTCTAATTGGTATGCTACGGGTCCAATTCGTTTCAAGATTTCAAACGGGCCTACGTACCGTGGATTAAGTTTGCCCCGTTTTCCAAAGCGGATTACACCCTTCCAGGGTGACACCTTTAGTAGGACGCAATCGCCTACTTGGAATTCGAGCGGTTTGCGTCGTTGATCAGCGTAACTTTTCTGTCGATCTCGTGCCGCCGCCATGCGGTTTCTGATTTGTACAATCTTTTCAGTAGCCTCAAGTATTAACTCAGGGCCTGTGAGTTGACTGTCACCGACTTCTGCCCAGCAGACCGGTGATCTACATTTACGACCGTATAATGCCTCAAATGGTGCTGCCGAAATACTCGTGTGATAGCTGTTGTTATATGAGAATTCTACTAGAGGCAGGTGAATTTCCCAATTATTTCCGAAGTCCACTACGCATGCCCTAAGCATGTCTTCCAAGGTTTGTATGGTCCTTTCGCTTTGACCATCAGTCTGAGGGTGATAAGCTGTGCTCATATCCAAGCGTGTTCCCAACGCTTTCTGGAGTGACTGCCAGAAGTTTGACGTGAAACGAGCATCTCTATCTGATATGATGGACGTTGGCACCCCGTGCCGAGAAACTACTTCCTTAATGTAGATGCGAGTCAACTTCTCCATCTTATCCGTTTCTTTGATAGCTAGGAAGTGTGCGGACTTAGTTAAACGATCCACAATCACCCAGATGGTATCGCAACCACCCAAAGTTCGCGGGAGTTTAGTGATGAAATCCATTGAGATCTGATCCCATTTCCACACTGGGATCTCAGGTTGTTGGAGTAGCCCCGATGGCTTTTGATACTCCACCTTGACTTTTGCACAAGTCAAACATTTACTCACGTAGGTGGCTATATCGGCTTTCATGTTAGGCTACCAATACGCAACCTTAAGGTCCTGATACATCTTATCCGAACCCGGATGGATAGAGTATCGAGATTTGTGAGCTTCATCCATGACTAGCTCTCTGAGGTTTCCGTAGAGAGGTACCCATATGCGATTCATGAAATACCGGGCTCCATTGGGCTTTACCTCCCAATCGCGTTCCATTTTTCCCACTGATTCGGCTTTGACGTTTTCCTCCTTAACTGCTTCTAACTGGGCGTCGCGTATTTGTTCGGGTAGCCCTGAATGAATAGTGAGTTGTAGTGCTCGTACGCGACGAGGTTTCAAGTGTTCCTTCCTGCTGAGGGCATCAGCTACCACGTTAGCTTTACCCGGGTGATACCGAATGGCACACTCAAAATCGTTCAAGAGTTCGACCCAGCGACGCTGTCGCATGTTCAACTCCTTCTGATCAAAGATGTGCTGGAGGCTTTTGTGGTCAGTGAAGATTGTGCACTTCGTTCCATAAAGGTAGTGTCTCCAGATCTTAAGTGCAAACACTACTGCTCCCAATTCTAGGTCATGCGTCGTGTAGTTCTTCTCGTGAACTTTCAGCTGTCGCGACGCATACGCGATGACCTTATCGCGTTGCATGAGTACGCATCCCAATCCCTGAATGGAAGCATCACAATACACTACGAAGTCATCTGTCCCTTCCGGCAAGGACAAAATGGGTGCACTGCAAAGTTTCTGCTTCAGCAATTGAAATGCTGTTTCTTGCTTGTCACCCCAAGTATACTTGATGCCTTTCTGGGTGAGGGTAGTGAGCGGTTGTGCAATCTTCGAAAACCCCTCGATGAAGCGTCTGTAGTAACCAGCCAATCCCAAGAATTGGCGGATTTCTGTCGGTGTCTTAGGTGCTTCCCAGTTTTTGATGGCTTCAATCTTGGCAGGGTCTACGTGGATACCCTTTTCATTCACTACGTGCCCGAGAAATTGAACTTCTCGAATCCAGAAATCACACTTCGAAAGCTTGGCGTATAGCTTTTCCTGTTGAAGTAATCCTAGCAGTAATCGTAGATGCTCGGCATGCTCTTCTTCACTTTTGGAGTAGATGAGTATGTCATCGATGAACACAATGACAAATTTGTCGAGGTATGGTTTACACACGCGGTTCATGAGGTCCATGAATACCGCAGGTACGTTAGTGAGACCGAATGGCATGACCAAGAACTCGTAATGGCCATACCGAGTGCGAAATGTTGTCTTAGCGATATCCTCCTCCCTGACGCGTAGCTGATGATAACCGGACCGTAAATCAATCTTAGAGTAGTAACTTGACCCTTGCAGTTGGTCGAATAGATCGTCGATGCGAGGTAACGGGTATCGGTTCTTGACTGTAACCTTGTTGAGTTCCCTATAGTCGATGCACATGCGGAAAGTCCCGTCCTTCTTCTTGACAAACAGGACTGGAGCTCCCCATGGCGAAACGCTTGGTCGGATAAATCCTTTTTCTAGCAGCTCTTGAAGTTGGGTGGACAGCTCCTGCAGCTCGGCTGGAGCTAGGCGGTATGGAGCCTTGGCGATAGGAGTTGCATTGCTTGCTAATTCGATTTCAAACTCCAATTGTCGTTGTGGTGGAAGACCAGGTAGTTCTTCTGGGAATACATCGGAAAAATCACGGACGACAGGGATGTCTTCTATATGTTTCTCGTCCTTAGGCTGTTCGGTAATTAGCGCGAGTAAAGCGAAAGAATTCTTTCTCCGAAGATACTTCTGAGCTTGCATAAATGAGATAATGTTGGTGACGGCGCTTGCCTTGTCGCCTTGTACCGTCAAGATTTCGTCGTTCGAGAGTGGAATACGGATAGACTTTTCGAAGCAGAGAACTTCAGCCCGGACGTCGGATAGCCAGTCCATTCCGACTACCACGTCAAAACTACCCAGGGTAGTTGTCATCAGATCGATGGTAAAAGTGTGGCCCGCGAGTTTGAGTTGACAGCCGGATACGATTTGGGTCACATTTACAGATTTACCATTGGCTAATTCTATCACATAAGGGGTCTCTAATGGTTTAAGCGTGAGATTTAGGTTCTTCCTAAAAGACTCAGATATAAAGCTCCTATCCGCACCCGTATCAAAAAGCACAGAAGCAAAATGTTCATTAAGGGGAAACTTACCGGTGACCACGTTTGTGTCGTTTCTGGCCTCTCCGCGGCCCAATGTAAATGCACGACCTTTGGCACCTCCTGTGCCACCGTTCCCATTGTTGTTGTTGTTATTATTGTTGTGGTTGTTGTGGTTGTGGTTATTTCCACCATTGTTGTTGTTGTTGCGCAACTGTGGGCAGTCTTTTCTGAAATGAGCAGTGCTACCACACTGATAGCATCCCCGGTTTATACCCTGCTGCTGACCTTGGGGCTGATTCTGATTCTGTCGGGACATAATTTCCCCACGACAATCCCTTGCCGCATGTCTCATCTTGCCACATCTTTGGCAGCGATTTCCGGCACAAGGGCCGTTATGATGGAGATTACAGCGGTTGCACTGCGGCTTTCGACCTACATAACCGCCTGTATTCTGGTTGTTGCTGTTGTTGTAGTTGTTGTTGTAGTTGCTGTTGTTGTTGTTGGAACGATTTTGATGACCCCGGTGGTTGTGGTAGTGATTGAACCGTTTCTGGTTCCCTTGCTGTGGATGTGACGACGAAGACTGTCGAATGGTGGAGTCTTCAAACTTCCTTTTGTTATCTGGGGCAACTTCAGTGGTACCCCGTGCTGGCAGTTTCTTCTGTTCCACCGCTTTATCGGTGAGTTTGTGAGCCAAACGGATTGCTTGATGTTCTGTTACAGGGTTACTAGCCATTACCATACCCTGAATTTCCGGAACCAGACCTCCAAGATAGAACTCGAGTCTTTTCTCCACAGTGTTGGCTAATTCGGGACACAGAAATACCAAATCATGATGTTTTGCGGTGTAAGCTTCAATTTCCGATCCCACCATCTTGTGGTTCCATAAAGCTTGCTCTAACTGTTGCACTTTGTCTCGTGGACAGTACTCCTCTTTAATTAGGGCCTTGAACTCAGCCCATGCCATTTCATTTGCAGCTAACAGTCCACGTGTTTGGACTTGTGCATTCCACCATGTCAATGCCCCATCTTCCAGTGTTGAGGCTGCGTATTTGACCTTGTTGGCCTCTAAGCAGTTGCACATTTCAAATACGGATTCCGACTTTTCGATCCAGCGGACCAGTCCAATGGGTCCTTCTGCCCCCGAGAATTTTGTTTGGTTCCGCGTCGAGGAACATCTTGTAGGGGTTAAAGCCCCCCTCCTGCTGCTGGTGGGTTTTGAACATCTGCCAGAGCAGCGTTCACGTGTTCTTGGATCGTTGCGGCCAATTCTTCGTTGACATGTTGAGGTTTCCGCGACGTCCAGTTGCCATTTCAAATAAACTAAAGAAAACAAAGCGGGATTGACGAGACGAGTTAGTCCTCTACGTCTCCATCTCCCAAGTTGCTATCGTTGCCGTCATCCTCCGCGGCGTTTCCAGCTTCTACAGCCGGGTCTTTCTCCGGATCCTCCTCTGGATCCTCCTCTGGGTCCTCTACTGGCATTGGAGGGGCCGGTGCTGGTGCAAGTGCTTGATTTTGCAGTTCCTGAATGTTCCAACTATTTTCCAGGACCCTGTCCTCAAGCTAGTTGGCTCTTATCTGCTCAGCACGCAGATCTCTGTCTATGGTGTTATGAGCTATCTTACTCGTATGATACTCTTCCTCGAGCGAGTCGGTTTTACCAGTCAGTTGGCGGATCATCCATCCCTGTGCTAGGGTTGTTTCATGCATTCTTTCTAGTTGTTCTTGTTGCGTTCTTATCATATCTCTAAGTAGGTCATTCCCTACTTCTAACGAGTTAACAGGTTTGACCGTCACAGCGATGGTTGGGCGTGAGGACGACTCCTCCCCCAGAGCGAGCCTTTTCCTCGCCGCTGAGCGCGTTTCCACGCCATAAGATGGTAAGGGTTCCACCATAGGTGCCTTTCCTGGCGCCCTTGGTTGCGTAAGTTTGTCGGATGATGATGAGGAAGATGATGACATTGCCTTTAGGTTGTGTAGTTAGTTACGAGTTGCATTCGCTTCAATTATGCATTCATATTTCACATAGCATAGTAGTGGTACATCGCATAACAAGATATAATAATTCAGTGCCAAACTAAGTCTAGTGTCGTGATATCAGCTATAGTTTAGGTCTACTTTTAATGCAAACCTGGTTCTCTATAGCTAGTGGCTCTGATACCAATCTGTCACACCCTCAATTTCCACTTGCGGAGTTCTACCGCGAGACGTATGAACAAACCAGAATCTAAAACACTAGTACGTCGAACGACTCTATATGATTTGATAATACGTTTTCCAAAATCATTTGTTGTAAATTTTAGATTACCAATATTTAGCATGAGTATCAGTTTTTAAAGTTTGAGCGGAAGCATAAATAAGTAGTGATGCGGCGCCAACACAAACGCTAAAACAAAGGTAAAATCCCAAAACAATATTAATAAATGTGACTCGATAATGATGTCTTGTTCAATGCATGTACGTGCACCTAGAGCTCCTAGCGTCCTGAGAAACATGTAAAGAAACAAGTGTCAACATTAAAGATGAGTGAGTTCACAGGTTTTCATAAATTCGTTTGTTCGATTATAGTTTGTTATTCCGTTATCCTCAACCTGGGATAACATATCAGTTCCATTATTCCAAACCCGGAATAATAAGTTGTTGCTTCCAATATTCCCAAACCGGAATATTAAGTTGTGTTTCCATTATCCCCAACCCGGGATAATAAGTTGATGTTCCAATATTCCAAACCCGGAATATTAAGTTGTTCCGTAATTAAGTTCAATATTAATGTATATAGGTAGCTAGCCTAAAGTCATGTCACTAAGTGTTCGCGATCGAAGCTGACAGTTGTGCCTCCGTTTTGCCAGGTCTATCACATGACCATGGCGATGTTAGGCCAATCATACACCCGTTGACCATACCCGGTCGGCTAGCGCGACTAGCTCGGATGGGGCTCGTCAGACCCAGTAGTACTACTTATAATTCCCCCGCTACTTAACCCAAATACTAACGATCCGAGGAGATTGTCGAGGACTTAAGTGATAAAGCTGCATAGTGACCATAACATTACATTAACATTAACTTAGTTACCGCATAGTTATGTGACGTTACATTCGTATAACGTAAAGAGTTTGAGTTTGAGAATGTATACATGTTTCTCCCCCTGTTGTTTAAAAACCGTATAAAGTTAGGGGCCGTGAACTCACCTTTGTTTGCTCGGTTAGTGTAGCAAAGATGTTATAAGAGATGGGACCGCTAGTTGCGTCCTAACAAACCAATTAATTCCACGTCAGTGTGAAATCACACCAATACAAATTCCACACGCAATTTACTCACAAAGTGATACACACAAACAACATATCTAATACTCAAACATGCATGCAAGTATTCTCATATGATCATAGTAATCAAACAACTTATCATGAACACATTCCAAATCCATGCAACACTTTAATGCATAAAATCACAAGTTAACAACTTTCTGCTTAATACTCAATTATTCAGCTGTTTTCTAGGATTTTTATAAAATAGTTCCAGCATTCTAAAAGTTCCCATATTTTTACAGTAGGTGACATTTATACCATAGAAATTTATATAATTTTCTCAAGTCCTAAATCTTCACCAATTAACCATAAATATTAATTCACTAAGCTGCAGTCAGATTTACCGCTTTCTGACTGCAGTCCACGGAAGAATTTATTTAAAAATCACTGATCGTCCGATTAACAAAATTCTAGTTGGAGTTACCCGGAAATTTCTATACCTAGTTGCTGTACAAAAATCATGACTCAACTCCCTACTGATTTTAAAATCTAGTTTGATAAACAACCAACAAAATTCCAGAATTTTAACAGCTTTATCTACTGAACTTATTTAGCCCTTTAAAAATATCAAACGATTTCAGAAAATTATGAATCCAGTGCCATTAGATTCCTTATTCAAATCTCTACGTTCTAGACCTCAGAAAATCCGTTTTTCGACAACTAACGACCAAGTTACAGCCTGACGAAGTCGGCTGAAACTTTCTCTCAGCAAACTGTTTCAGCATTATTGTTACAATTTATTCGCACACCGTTCATACGGTTAACCTAGGTGATTATAATCCGATTTCTACTCATAGATTGAGACTAATAACCTATCCATGCAAATCTACTCAATAACTTCTAGTTATTATACAAAACACACTTGAAACCTCATGAGATCCGCAAACAAGTATACATGCATATCAACATTGATTAATTCAGCCGATTACATCTAGTACATCTAATATCCGAACAAAATCATGCGTATATATATACAGTCAATTCAGCAGGCTACTTGTAAGCACATATAGTCCGAAGACAATACAATCAATTCATTCAAGCACTTAGGATTTCCGCAAACAATTAATCACAAGCACATGATCAAAACAGCCTATTACTTATCCAATTCATAAGACCCGACACAAACTAATCAATATCATTCGAACATATATTTAACCGAACATGATCTCGAAATCAAGGATAAATCTAACCTTGAATAACTAGGTAAACAAGCCGGGTCTCGGACAAGAGGTGTCCGGCTGTTTCAGCAAACTGCAACCGAAAGAATGATAATAAAATAGGCTGTTTTGGTTGATCGAATAGAGGTAAACCAAGGCTGGTCTCGTGACTGAATGAAGGTGAACAAGGGCTGTTAGCGACCGAGAAAGTGATCCAGACTGAAGTGAACCAGGCTGTCCGCGATCAATGGAGCATGAGGAAGCTGTTTGCGGTTGAATGGACTGAACAAGGCTGATCCGATTGGGATGGAGGCTGTTTTGCGATCGCCAAATCTGAGAATCAGCTGCCGACGGCAGTTTTCCTTCTAGGGTTGTTGGAGTTGTGAAAGAAGTCATGCAAGAGATGGTATATATAAGCGCAAAGGAGGTAGGGTTGCGGTTTGGTTTAGTATACGGCCGCAAGGGACTTGTTCTCGGTTTGGGTTTGGGCTTGATCTCGCGGCCAATGGTTAAAGTGAGTTGGTTTGGTTTGGGTTTTTGGCCGAGTGGTTCTAGTTTGGCATGCAACGGTTTTTCCGTTTAGGTTGTTCTCGGCCGAGTAGTTGGAACTCTAGGTCTAGGTTTAAACTTTGTTTTCCTCTAGCCGAAGACTTAGGTTCAAGGTTTAACTTGGTGAACTACTAGAGTCACCATGAACCAAGGTTTAGAACGTGTCACGGTTCGGTTAAGTTCGTGCACGTATTAAATCTAAATATTCAATCACTAAAACAATCACACAACACACAACACGTATTCATTTAATTCGTACACGTTCGTACACATAGCACGTAATTAGATTGACACGTATTACGTTTAAGTTATCCGAAAAACCCGGGATATCACATCTTGACCTTCCTCATTCAGTTTATTTCTCACTCAAGCTAAAAGTCAAGTTCGTCGTAAAACATCTTTGACTTTGAGCTTAAATCTTTCTCGTCCAGCCATGGTTTGAATCAAACATGGTTACGTGATTGTAATAAGGTAGGTAATCATCCCCAAAGGGGGCACCTCCTGATTACCACGTTTGCATAACCAATTGACGAGTCAAACTAATGCATAAAAAGTCAAACTAGGTTGGATTTGGGAATAAATTCATAGCTGAAGGTGTGCATGTTATAAAATATGTTTTGTCACTCTAATAACTTGGTAATAATTATAAGAACATGTGGGAACATGTTCGGCTCGTCAATTCCAGGTCTAAGGTCGGTTCGCAACCGAAAGTCGTGAAGTTTGACTTCTGCTTTGACTTTCAGTTCTGACCCGATTTGGTATCTTTCAAAGCCGATTCTAAGTTGCATTATGATCCTTATATAATGTAGTATAACCCTATGAGGTCATACTACATGATCATAATCATATTCCGAGTTATGCTCAAGTTTCATCGATGTGCTAAATATGACTAATTCGCCCTTTTTGCGTAAATTGAGATTTAAAATGTAAACGAGCATGCAAACAAGTTATCTACTGATATGTTGACTTGTTTGGCTTACATGCATGTCATTATTTTGGTCATAACATGGGTTTTCCCTAGATATCGCAAATCAAGCTTTTAAAGGACCAAAATGCCCTTTTTGAAGTTGAATTCGATTTTAAAACATTAACGGGCATGCATGTTAGTATCTTACTGATACTAAAAAACGTTGTAAGCATATTAGCACATGAAACTTGTCTATGACTCATCTGGTTACCCGGTATCGCTTATATGCGTACGGTTAAGTCTACGTGACTAGTTTACGTAAATTCCCGAAACGGGTCTAACCTTATCATTTATATATCAAAATCCAGAATGTTATATGTTTACCCAAAATATACAAGTCCTAGTACTTGTCGGGTTTAAACAACATTCTTTCCGGTCATCGCTTAATCTAGCGTATCGTTCCGTTACGTATCCTTTAAGCTAACTGGTTCTAGTCAACGACTCAACCCAAACCTGTTAGCATTCTAATTGGTTATTAATACCATAAATCTAGACTAGAAGCCTCCCAGTAGATCGATACTTTGCATTTGTCTTCTTGATTAACGGCTGAGTTACTATTCGTTAGAAGAACTAGCTCAGGTAAACACTTTAACTTATTTTCCCTATACGGGCTTGGGATACAGTATATTATTACCGCTTGGTCGGGTATGGGATCATGTTTATCAGATTGTGATTTACTAAATGTTAGAACCCGTTTTATTCTGTATTGTCTGATAACTTAAACATTGGGGGTTAACTCGACCGTGTCCTGGATATCCTTGGCTCATTGAAGTTACTAATGGCCACGACTTAAGCGCGGGGTGTAGGCATACACCTGACAGATGCTAATGCTAAATAAATATTTTTATATATACTCCTCCGTGGGTTTTATTAAGTGGTGTGTCGGTTAATCAGGTTATTCGGTTTCTGCACCGGACCCCATATGTATTGACAGACCTGTAAAACTGTAAACAATATTATTTTGAATTGTCCCAGGTTATAAAAGATTTTCGTGCCCAATGCACCTAAACAAATTTTAAATGTTTTCAAAATGAGTATGTTAAATGTATTTACCAGTGAAAACTGACGTATTTTCCAAAAAGGCTAAGTGACAGGTTTCAGCACGGAATAGGCTAGGAGCTGCTTGGTAACGACGTAGAGAATTATGCAAGTTCTTAGTCATGCCTAAAGTCTGTCGGGGAATATCATTTTCGTACTTTCGATCCGCCTGTGGATCTAATATTGCAAAACTTGTATCTACTTTTTAGACTTTTAAACTCTATGGTTTGTAATAATGTATAGTATTCAAGACTTCCGCTGTGCTGTTTATTTTTTACCATGATGATACCAATCTTACGTCACAATACTCCTCACCCCGGGCCCACCGGGATAGTATTGGAAATTCCGGGTGTGTGACACGACCCTAAGTCAAATGAAGCAGAACCGGGCCTAACCTGAACCGGATCTGAACACCAAACCAAGACAAATCGGAGCCAGACTCCGATGAACCGGATTGAGACCGTCGTCGTCGCCGCAGAAAAAAACCTGTCTCCGATCTCTCTCTGCGTTCTCTCTCTCTTCTTGCCGTCTCTCTCTTTCTCTCTCTTCGTTTCTTTCTCGCCGCCGTGTGCCACCAGTGGGAGGTGGTGGCCGGCCGATTTATTGAGAGTGGAAGGTGGATGTTGGTGAGATGAGGGATGAGGTGTAAGGAGAGGTTGTGGTGGTGTGGTGTTGCCGGAGAAGAAAGGTGGGCTTATGGCCGGAGATCGGTGCCGGAATTAGTCCGGTGGCCGGAGATTAGAGAGGGGGCAGGGGGTGAACATGAGTGGGGGCTAGGGTTTGTGTGAAGAAGGTAGGAATAAGAAGATTATATAGGTCTAGGGTTTTGAGTGGACTGGGCCCTAGGCCCGTTAACGCGTGTGTAAACTTCTTACGGCCCAATGACGTCTCTGAAGCCCGTTGTAGAATCCGAATATCGTGTAATTTAGTAGGATATTATTATTATTATTATTATTATTTATTTAATTTTAAGAAAAAGAAAAAAAATAATAATATGAGGCGTTACAAAAGCCCTAAAAAATCTGTTTGTAATTTGGAAAAAATCTTACAGGGGACCATTGTAGGAAAAAAAGATGAAAAGTGGGACTGGTGGGGGGATATTCTGAGGTGAGATTATTAATGGTCAATAAGGTCTAGGTGGGATTATTACAGGCCAATTTCCCCAAAAATAAAGTAGAGTAATATTAATTACTCTAGTTATTTGTGTGTTCAATACATTATATCTATATATATATATGGGAAGGTTCATTGGGGAACACTAAAAAAGTGGGGAACAGTGGGGAACCGACTCAAACGAACTCCGATTGGACTCATTCCAGCGGCGTTGGAACTGACTCGTCGAACCCTAACTAGGATCTCTTAACCCTAAACCCTAAATTCTAATCCCTAAACCCTAAAGCTAAAAAATAAGGCTAAAATCTAAGCTATAAACCCTAAAGGCTAAACCCTAAAACCCTAAACACTAAAGCTAAACCCTAAATACTAATGATTAACCCTAAAGCTAAACCCTAATATAAGACCCTAAATTCAAACCCTAATATATTTAGGGTTTAGGGGTTAGGATTTAGGGTTTAGGGTTAAGAGATCCTAGTTAGGGTTCGACGAGCTGGTTCCAACGCCGCTGGAATGAGTCCAATCAGAGTTCGTTTGAGTCGGTTCCCCACTGTTTCCCACTTTTTTAGTGTTCCCAATGAACCTCACACTATATATATATATATATATATATATATATATATATAGAGAGAGAGAGAGAGAGAGAGAAAGTATATTGTACAAAATGGCTTAACGTACATTACGTACGACATGTGATTTCGCACCCTTTAGTGGTGAATTCGCATGAAGTAGAGTGAATGTGCCAGCTAATTTCATTTGAGATGAGATGAATTCGCATGGAATAAAGTGATTTCGCATGGGATCGGACGGCTGAGATTATTGCGTACATTTTGTAGAATAAGTCATTTTGTACAATAACCAGCCCCTATATATATATATATATATATATATATATTTGTGGTCCTTATGTGAACGGTGCACAAGCAATAAAGCACAAATTTGTCTTGAGATTTAGCAATGGCAAAACCTTTGCAAGAATAAATCAACGATACCGTACGTAACCATTTTTTCCATTGCAAATAGCCCTTTTGTGACTTTTTTTGATAGCCCTTTTGTGACTGTTTTTAAAGCATTTTAAATTAGGTGCGCATAATAGTGTGTGAGCATTTTTACTAATAACATTTTTTTATTAATAAGATTGTGTTTAGTTCCACCCCCCACCACTCACTCACACACACCCAACCTATCGGGTGTGCGTAACTTATATAATAGGAGTTGAGTTATTCTACAAAGAATATAAAAATAAAAAGTGCAAAAGGAAATCATAAAGTAACAAGTGTCCATAATTTTGTCCATAAGAAAAAAAGAATGCAAAAACCCCAAAACCTAAACCCTCCCCTCGACATGTGATTTCGCACCCTTTAGTGGTGAATTCGCATGAAGTAGAGTGAATGTGCCAGCTAATTTCATTTGAGATGAGATGAATTCGCATGGAATAAAGTGATTTCGCATGGGATCGGACGGCTGAGATTATTGCGTACATTTTGTAGAATAAGTCATTTTGTACAATAACCAGCCCCTATATATATATATATATATATATATATATATATATATATATATATATATGTGGTCCTTATGTGAACGGTGCACAAGCAATAAAGCACAAATTTGTCTTGAGATTTAGCAATGGCAAAACCTTTGCAAGAATAAATCAACGATACCGTACGTAACCATTTTTTCCATTGCAAATAGCCCTTTTGTGACTTTTTTTGATAGCCCTTTTGTGACTGTTTTTAAAGCATTTTAAATTAGGTGCGCATAATAGTGTGTGAGCATTTTTACTAATAACATTTTTTTATTAATAAGATTGTGTTTAGTTCCACCCCCCACCACTCACTCACACACACCCAACCTATCGGGTGTGCGTAACTTATATAATAGGAGTTGAGTTATTCTACAAAGAATATAAAAATAAAAAGTGCAAAAGGAAATCATAAAGTAACAAGTGTCCATAATTTTGTCCATAAGAAAAAAAGAATGCAAAAACCCCAAAACCTAAACCCTCCCCCCCCCCCCCCCCCCCCCCCCCAAAAAAAAAAACTATATCTCACAAAAAAAACCCTCCAAAAACCTAAAAAAACCTAACCCCACCGCCCAAAAACCTACCCCCCAACACGTCCAACCCAAGCTAAATGTTAAAAACAAAAAAACTAAACCCCTGTAAAAACTTTAAAAAAATCTAACACCCCCCCCCCCCCCCAACCCATGCTAAAACTAACAACTAAACCCCCAAAAAACCTAAAAAATCTAAAAAAACGCATTTCTTTTAATATTATTTATAAAAAAACGCTACTTTATCGTCATTAAAAAAAGTTTTTAATGACGATAAAGTAGCGATTATTTTAATAGAATATTGAAAAAAAAATTGTGTGTTTTTTAAGTATTTTTTGTTGTGTTCACATTAGAGAATATTCTTATAATATTTCTTCTTACAATTAAAGTTCTTTGTATTTGATACTTTCTTTATATAATGGTGCCCGGATATATGTACTTCGCGGCTCATATTTTTATACTTTTGTTTGACACGCTTACCCTTTTTCCTACCCTTGGTACATATGACATCAATGGATTGCTTCACACACTTCTCAAACTTTTAAATATGTTAACTTTAACACTAATTAATTTATTTGATAAACAAGAAATATCCATGAAGAACAAGTTAACCATTTTATAATCCACAAGAAGAATCGAAATTATGTTTGTTGGGCTTAAGTAAAAAAATTGTGTATGGACACAAGATTAAAAAAATTAATAAAATAAAACTTGTTGGGCCAAGCCCAAAACTTTCTATGTATTCTAATTTCTTATCACATACATTGATGTTATGAAGCTGTGACTAGTTGATCACAGCGCCTGTATTCATTCAAGTGGAATCCTATTACAAGTTAATTTCATGAAATAGAACAAACTTATAGACTTTTACTACTAATAAACTTGCAATTGAAGGGGAAATTTAAATGGTTTTTATTTGTTATTTTCTAAAGATTTTACAAGAAAAGGGAGAACTAAAGCAAGTTCTAAAATCACAATGGTAGCAATTTGAAAAGCAAGTGATCCACAACAATGTAACTAAAACAATAATCACTCCAAAACTAGATCCAAACTTTGACATGTATCCACTTGTATTTTAAAAATCACAAAGTATTTCACAATTTTGGAGTCCATAACAATACATACATTTATCAATTGTTAAAACTCAATTCAAGTTCTCACCCTGTTTTGATAATAAGAATTGTTCCAATAATCAAGATATGAAATACATTGGGTTTGAAAGCTTGAATGATCTCATAGATACATGCGAACCAATTAAGTCGCTCCATTGATCACCCGAGTTTCCAATAATCCGAAATCCCTCCTCCATTATCTCTTTTCTTTTGCCTGATTTAAATGCTACCACGGTTTTTCCATGGTCCTCCTCACCTCTGTAAAAAATCAACAATTAGTATACCAAAAAAAAAAAAACCTAAAAAAAGTTGTGCAGTTTTGAACATTTACCTCAAAATGAGCCTGTCCCAATTCTCAAATCCAGCCATGATCAGATTATTTATGGTGATCTCCCTTTTGTTCTCGGTGCGCCCTGTTAACAAAAAGATCTTGAACCCCAACTTTTGAACCTCTTTATAAAGCTTCAAGCTAGGTTTAATTGCTTGAGCCACTCCTTCAAGGACCCATTTGTCGAACTGAATGTTGTCGAAAAGCTCTGACCTGTGGCATGAACAGGGACGCAGCATGTGAGGGGCGGGGAGGGGCCCCCACCCCCCCAAACTTTTCGGTCAGTAGTGTTACGTATGTGTTTTTCGTATAGAAATTTTTAGGGATATACGTTTTCGCAACCCCCCCCCCCCCCCCACTGGGCATGAATAATATGTTTAAGATTTAAAATGTGAATACATTGGCCATAATAATAATAATAACAATAACAACAACAAAAACAATAACAATAACAATAACAATAACAATAACAATAACAATAACAATAACAATAACAATAACAATAACAATAATAATAATAATAATAACAATAATAATAATAATAATAATAATAATGAGTATAATTGCTGTCTCTATTCACTATCATTCAAGATTTAACGGGTAAAACTAAAAGGTAAAACTAAAAAAGAAACAGGTCAAACGGGTCAACAGCGGTCCCACCTTTTTCATTTCGTTTGTATAATGGTCCGCCGTTAAAAAAACATAACGGATGTAAGTTTTTTTCAAATTACAAACCGAGGTTTTAGGGCTTTTGATCTGAACGACCATACGAGTCGATTGATGTAAAACTTAGCTTGAAACAAAGCTCCAAACGACGAAAACGGTGCTTCAATTTGGGTGTTTAAACTTTTAACAAAAGTCAAGCCGTTTGGAGCCCCTTTTCGAGGTAAGTTTTACATCAATCGACTCGTATCCTCGTTTAGTTCAAAAGCCCTAAAATATACGTTTGTAATTCAAAAAAAAAAAACTTAACTTCATTAAGTTATTTTTAACGACGAACCATTATACAAACAAAATGAAAAAGGCACTATCAAGAATAAACTCAGTTGGGATTATTATTGGCAAAAAAACAGCCACATCGAGTTATTTAAATCCAATTCACCTATTCCTATTTGCATAGCTTAAAAAGACCCTCGCTTTTTTACCAAACAATAATATTCCCAAAATATAATCCACATCAGATCATCAAACAAAACCCCCAAATTCACAATAAAACCAAAATCATCAAAATCTTAAAACTCAAAAAAAAAAAAAATCCATACCCGTAACCATGTTGACCATAATACGGCAAATTTGAAAGCAAAGTCTCATCAACATCAAACACCCAAACATCCAACCCATCATCTCTAACACCAACACTCTTCGCAAACTCCATTGCTTCATCCGACACAATTTCCAGATCAATCTCATACGATCGACTCAACATATACTCCTTCACATAATCCACACAATCCTCCGGAATCATCTTCCAAGGACTCAAATTATTCGCCTCACCTGCAACTCTCCAACCCGCATACCGTAACTGAACATCATCATCGATCGAATTATCGATGCTTTCGGGTAGTTCGATGATCGGGTTAACATGTTGGTCACAGAAAGTTGTGGAAATGAGGCACAAAAGTAGAAAGGTTTTGAAGAAATTCATGGCGATTATGGCAGATTAACAGAAATGGGGATGATTGATGGATTGGATGTTTGATTTATGAGGCGAATCGGAGATGGATTGATTGGTTGCTTGTGATGCAAGGAATGTTGGAGGTTTTGTTGTTTATTCGTTGTTTGTAACAGTGAATTAAGATGAGGAGGATGAATGGGGGGTGCTAAACGTATATTCCATTTATTATAGGTGGATATGTTATTGTTATGCAATGTTATCTTTTTTTTTTTATAATTTTGTTCTTCAAAGTATTTTTTAGCACATAATAATAATATTAATAATAATAATTATAAGAGTAAAATGTCATTTTTTTCTCTGAAGTTTGGCCAGTTTTGTGACTTTCATTCAGAGGTTTGTTTTTTTGTATCTGGATCCAGAAGGTTTGAAATTTTGTCATTTTCATCCGGCTCGTTAACTTCGTCCATTTTTCTCCGTTAAGTCAGGGGTATTTTCATTTTTTTAACTTACAGGGTAATTTTGTCTTTTCAATAGTTGTACATTAAGTTAAATGCTTGTACATAAAGTGAAAAAGATTGAATTGCCCTTTAAGTTAACAAAAAAGATGGAAATACCCCTGACTTAACAGAGAAAAATGGACGGAGTTAACGAGCTTGATGAAAATGACAAGATTTCAAATCATTTGGATCCAGATGCGAAAAAACAAACATTTGAATAAAACTTGCAAAAGTGACAAAACATCAGGGATGAAAATGACGTCTTACTCTAATACTAATAAACATGCTTATTAAAGAATATTTATAATACATGGTAGAAATATATTCTCTAATATGTAATAAAACTCGTGTAATACATGGGCTGGATGAAGGAAATATATAATAGTTAGTAATGAAGATCTAATAATTAGAAACCTGTATTTTGAGATATGATATAATTAATATGATGTTTCAGTATATTATGTTTTATCACTATTGTTTTAGTTACATGTGACGCAATCAGTTTAGATAACTAACGTATAATAATATAACACTTATAACTAATTACATTATTAAAATATCTTACGAATACGTTCCAAATGAATGAAATGTTAATAGTGTTTAACCATTGGGTTGGTGGGTCAATGGCAGACCCTAGGAGGATAGGAGCAACTAAGGTTTGAAAATTACGGGTTTAAGTCTCACATGTAATAGGATTTAAGATTTTTTTTTAATATTTACGTTTTTTGTTTCATAAGATGCTTCTTTCATTTACAAGAATTTTCATTAGAAGGCAAAATACGAGCCGGTTATAATAGGTGGGATCAAAGAGAACATTTAAACCCAAAAAATATAGTATTAGTATTTGCAAAATTACTTTTTGTAGTAGATTAGTAGAGCAAATAATATATGTTTTGTTGTAAATATTTTTATTATATCTTTTAGTTTTTGTTAAATTTAGACATAAGTGGGAAACGTGAGGTGTTAAGACTTTCATCTTTCAAAGTTTTTAATAATATAAAAATATCGTGGAAAATATGAGGTGTAGGGCTACAGCTTTTGGGTTTTCAAAATACAAGTAAGTCAAAATTTAAATCGACCTTTTGTTTTATAAATATGTGGTGTTCCTCACTTCATATGCATGCCTCAAGTTATAGAAAAGTGGTAGATTAATTATAATTAATTATTTAATTTACTAGCAACGTTGGTGATGACTATGGGTCAAAACAATTTTAATTGTTTATAAATTTTGACTGGTAAAATAAAAGTAGCTTAAATGCCATAAACTATCATTAAGGACAGATTTAGAAATTATGTATGACGGATTTGAAATCTTTTGGCATGTACCATTTTCGACTTAATATTTTAAAAGGAGTGAATTGCTAAAATGGTCATTGAGATTGGTTACTTTTGTTATTTTAGTTCAAAACTTAAACCTATTGAATCTGGGTTTCTGTGGTTTTAATTTTGTTGTCATTTTCATCTAAAAGCAAAATCTGGTCATATTTTTTAGTTAAAATACCATTTTCCTCCCTTTTAACGAAGGGCAAAATGATCAGACTTTTTCAATTTGTTATAATAGAACGTTAAAAGACCATTTTCCCTTCATTAAAAAGGGGAAAAGACCAAAAGGTTGGATGTTAATTGAAAATCTGACCAAATTTTGATTTTGTATGAAAATAGCAACAAAATTGAAACCACAGAGACCCAAATTCAAAAGGTTTGAGTTTTGGACTAAGGTGACTAATCCTCAAGGACCATTTTGGCAGTTTACTATTTTAAAAGTTAAAATAATGTTCAATATGTTCTAGTTTTTTTTTAACGGTGAGAATCATTAACTTGTGAGAGAGATCTAATCTTCATTGTCTTTATCCGCCAAATATGGCACGGGTGGGAATTAAATTTACGTTTTTAAGGAGAACCCAAGTCTTTTCAACCACCAGACACAAGTATGATGGATTCAATATGTTCTAGTTAATATCTCTTTTTAATATCTTAGTAGTTAATATCTCTTTTTAATAACGTAGTATACAGTTTAATACTTTATTTATATTAGCTAATGAGTTAGTGGAGTGCTAAGAGAAAGACTTGGTGTTCCAAGTGACTTAGGTTCAATTTATGTCCTCAATATTAAGTTTTTGCGGCACCTGGTAATGATGGGAGATTAGGCGAGTAGGCGGCGATCGTTAGTTCGTTCTTGAACTGAACGGGTTTTACCTCACCGCACTGTCGTGCATTCGAGCGAGTGTTTACGGGCTTCGGCCCTAGGTGAGGATTTTACCCGGTTCGGATTTCGGAAAGCAAATGTATCCCGATGTGGTGAATTTCGCTAGTAGCCTATTTGTAGGATTCTTTTCCGTTAAAAAAACTTGGTTATATTTTGTTTATAAATATTCCGTCATTTGATATTCTAAAATCATAATTAACTAGTAATAAGGCCCGCTCGCGTTGCGGCGCGGGTATATCGCAAAATTCAAATGGATTCGTTAAGTGTTATGCGATGCGTTAACCATACGAAAACGCGTGTTTCAACGTATCGGATTGAACTTAGTGTAACCTATATAAGCATTGCGATTGAGTCAAAACGTAAAGTAATCAAATTTATACCATACAATCTTGACGTATTCTATAGAATTAATTGAAGCTTTGGAAAAAAAGAAGAAAAAAAATCATAATTTGACTCCACTCGGTTCGGAAATTTTTTTAGGAAAACATACATAAAATAAGTACGAAACCGTATTATATTTGACCTGACTCGTTTCCCAAAATAGTTTATGTCCAAATGTTGCCCAACTCGAATTGATACAGAAACATACATAATATTTGTACGTAAAATTGGTTTTTTAAACGAAAACGTATTACATTTGACCTAACTCGTTTCCAGAAAAAGTTTACTTCAAAACGTAGACATACTTAAATTTATACGGACACGTACATAAAAATATGCACGTAAAAACAATTTTTAAGTAAAAAACAATAGGGGTAAACAAAAGAAATTAACGAACGAATGTTGTTGAAGGAAAAGTAAATTAGTGAAAAGCAAGGAGCTGAAAATGTCAATTATCAAAGAAGAAGGGTAGTAAAATTAGATAAGGGACTAAAATTAGACTAAAACTGGCCATAGCAAAGCGGAGGGACTTAAAATGCAACAATATGCCGAGGACTTAAAATGCAACATTATGTAAGTTTAGGGGGGAAAGGAAAGCCGGTTGGAAACCCCCCACCGACTTTCCTTCTTAAGATAGTATACAATATCGTATATCAAGACTAAATTTGACATTTAACTCGAATTAATACTCAATATTTCAATTTAAACATCTGTTGTTTAATATTTCTAATTGATTGTGTTGTAAAAGCTATATCTGATGGGTCGTTTAATATATATTTAATGATCATTGATTTATATAAATATTTTGTCTAAAGTTATAAAATCAAAATTTAACCTTTAATATTTAGATCTCATGGTTAACAATTTAGCAAGATACAAAAAAAAAAAAAATCAACTTTCTTTTCTATAATCCGTTATTTTAAATTTACTCAAAATTCAAATCTTATAATATCTTTTTTTTTTCCTTTAATGATTATTTTATTAATTTTTTTATCAAGTTACATCAAACAGAAGATAGATAAACCCCGGCCTCTTAGGGATGAACAATTGTTGTGGATGATAAAACAACTTCATAGTATAGCATTTATATTTAATATAAGTTATTAATGATATTATGTTAAATATTATACTCATTATTAATTTAACATTGTACCGGTACATACTTACATAATATGCATTTTAATGAGTAATGAGTATACAATTACCAAGCATTATACATTATACTTATTTCCGCTTTTTTATGTTTTGTTTCCGTTTTGGTGGATGTATTTGTGGTGCTAGCCCCTTGCTAGATTGGTGAATAAAATTATGTTGGCCATTCAAGAAAATAAGTATAATGTTACGTAATTTTGTAATATTATGTGATTATGTATCAATACGTAATTACGCAATCACTTAGTGGGTATTAACATAATATTGTGATGAAAATCACGTAATGGGTATTCAAAACAACGTAATCACGTAATAATACAAAGTCAAGTGGTATGACGTAATACTTACTGGGTACGTAATAGTACGTAATTACGTATCGTCAAAAAAAAACCCGTAACATTATACATGTTTCTAGATTTTTCAAAATACATATATATTTTTTTGTTTTTTGCTTAGGAAAAAATTTGTAGTCCAAAATGTTTCTCATGATTTTCAGTTACTTCTTTACTTCTCACGTTTTTCAATTGCTTAGGAAAAAACCTCGGTTCGATCCTTGAGCCAAACGGGTTTTACCGGTAAGTTCATCGTCATGCCTACGTGGGATGCGTTACAAGGTTTTCTCCGAAATTGATGATGGACTCGGGTTACTTTCGGAGTACTTCGTTTGGTTCAATGAGTATCCTAATAATGCTCGGGATTGATTCTATTGGCCGTTAGAAAAAATATGGTTGATTCATGTGAATATTTTTAAAGGAGAGAGAAATGAGTGTAAAAATACATTTGCCATTTCATTTAAGAATAATAATGACTTAATTTATTTTTTTATTATTTTACCAAACTGTAAAAATGGTTGTGAGCCGCAACTCACTCTTGTATTATTTCACTAAAAGATAAGTCACAAAGTAATATCTAACAGGCCTCCGATCTATTTTTGTAAGGCCCTAATCTCTCTTCCAGCCCAACTAACAAGGCCCTAACCATCCATATTCCCTACTCTCCTGCCTAAATAAAGTTTGAATTTTTTTATAATCATATCATAGTTCCATAATTAAAAACTAAAATTGTTAGATATTCCACTAATAACCTATATGAATTATTAAAACTATAAAAAAAGGCAACTACAAGTCTAAAATAGTAGCTACAATCAACGAGCACTAACTGTCTAAATTATCAAAAACAGTGTGGGAAATTGATACGGTTTAATTTACATCATGAAATCGCAGTTGTTATTACTTGGGATGTAGCCGAATACCATCTTCATTGTTCGTTAAGATCTCATGGTTGAACACCATTGGTTGCGGGTCACTCACTCGCTCATCCAAATTCTGGAATACCATCGTCCATTGGTCATGCCATAGTTGATGTATTTTAACCTAAATTTCTCTCACTTACTCATCCAGATTACATAATATACATTTTATGTCAAATTATGAGGTTCACTTAATAAAGCCAAGGTCAATATAAGTTTTTTTTTCCCAATTCTTTTTAAGTTTAATACTAAATCAGTTAGTAGAAAATAACATGTTAACTTATTGTTTATAGGTTTGTTTGGACAATAGAAATAGAATCAAATATTTGTTTCATATCGTTTAATATAAATCCTGTGTTAAGCGAATGAACTATAACAATTGTTATAACACTTATACCTTTTTATTTAAACCATTTTTTTGAAAGACAGTTTAAATTATAATTATATAATAACTTATATCACTCTCTTTCTTTTAGTCTCTATCGTATGTGGGACTTGAAACATGGACCTCCCCTTCCCAAGTTTAGATGTTTATAGGCTTTGTTTTTACAAATGGACCATCACACCACTAGTATATCACTCTCTCTCTCTCTTCTAACGCTCATTATATTTGTTAAATACTACAGACAAATAATATGCATTATGTATTATCTGGTTTTCAGTTTCACAATTTTTTTACTTAAAATTGGTTCTCTGCCAATCACGCCTAGTAAATAATTATACTAAAATAATTGATAACTTGAGCTTTCGAGTGATGGATAAATCATTTCTTCATCCGATCTTGGTACGTATTCCTAATACCAAAATGAGATGAGAGTACAAAATGAGTAAAAGCATCTATATAGTCGTGTGTTAGAGCATTCACAATAAAACCTGTATAAATATGTGAGGGTGTTAAGTTATATATGAGAAAGTTACTGTTTATCTGTAAATATATGGGAAAAAATTATAGAGAGAGAAAACTGTATAAATTTTTTAATATTTTTAGAAATGGTTGTGAGTGAAGGAGAAAGAAAATATAATGATAAAGGTATAAAAAATATTATTTAATTGAAAAGAAGAGAGAAAAATAGTTGTTTTAGTGAAAATATATAAATATATATGTATAAATATAGGGATTTCATTGTGAATGCTCTTAAATGTTTAAAATTTTTGTGGTATTAGGATAGTTACAGATAAAAACTAGATGACTGTAAATTTAACTACACGCCTTCCTCCCTTATTAAATGGTGGGAAAATCTTTAACTTTAAAAAAAATGCTAAATGAGAAAAACATTTAACAGTTTTTACCGCAAATGACTTTACTTTATAGAATATAAAAATAATTTAAAATCTTATCCATTACTCACATTTTTTTGTTACAATTTATAGAATAAAAAAATAATTTAAAATCTTATCCACTACACACACTTTTTTATTACAAAAAACAAAACAAAATATTTGAATTTGGCCGGAAAATAAAAAAAATATTCAAAAATAAATCAATAAGAAATTTTTTGTTACAGTTTATAGAATATATAAGAATTAATTTATAATCTTATCCATTACACACACTTTTTTATTACAAAAAAAATACAAAATATTTGAATTTAGCCGAAAAATAAAAAAAAATATTCAAAAAATAAATGAATAAAAAAAAATTATTGTTGAGAAGAAAACGAGGCCGGAAGTTGATACATCACTGCGATCAGGTTCACTCACTCAAACCTTGGTTATCATCACCTCTCTCTCTCTCTCTCTCTCTCTCTCTCACACACACACACACACAGATTCACACACACTACAACAAGCATCCAGGAGCTCGTAACCGGAGGTAATGTCGATAATAACTTCCGTTAGTTAGTTTTCAGCAATCATACATGTTATATTTGGTGTATAGCTTTGTAATAATTCACAAAAATGTTGATTAATTAATCCACATTTGAGATTTTGATTCATCGTGTTACGATTTCAACTCGCAATTCACCGATATGTTTGATTGTTATCATGAGGCTTTTGTTTCGTAAATTGAATGAAATCTAACACAAAAACTGTGTGTATTTGAAAATTTTGAAACAGAGGTTGATATTATGGCATAGAATTTGAATTAGGTTAAGAAATTTATAATTAGAATTTAGTTTCGATGATTAATTTGTTTATGCAGTTATTTGAGATAAATTGTTATGATGTGTGTTTTTATTGGAGCAATGAATTGAGGATTATAAACATTGAGCAACAATTTGGGGATTATGCTGTTGTGAATTAAACTATGTGTTCAAAATCATGGGATTTGAGTGGGATTGGTACCGGTAGCGGATCGGAACTGGTACTGTACCGCATAGTAGTGGTACCGTTACGATACCGAAATTTAGCTAAAACCAAATACTGTATCGTGTATGTTTGGTCGGTACCGTTATGGTACGGTACCGTCACTCTGTCAAGGCCGTCCTCGAGAATCCCCTGAAAATCCAGATATCGGATAGGGTCGAAGGTTGCTACAGGGTATGTAGCCATAAATAGCAGGATTTCATTTTTTTTTAAATATAAATAGCAATTAAATATAGCTATAAAATAATTGGATTTTAAGTTTTTGTTTAATATACATGTAAAATAGCGTATATACCAGGGTATTTTGATTATAATATACATATATATCTTTTAAAAAAAATTTCTAGCGTATCGCTATTTATAAAATAGCGCCCGCCATTGATCGCTATTCGCTATGTAGCATATACGTACCTTGTCGCTATTCGCCATTAACAACTATGTTTTACCGTACCGCGTAGTATCGATATTGAAATTGAGCTATATTCAAAACTGAATACGGTACAGTTTATGTTCCGTTGGTACCAGTATGGTACACCACCTGTATGGTATCAATATGGTACTGCTATTCGGTCTGAAATTTCTCATCCCTAGATTTGAATGCCCTGATATTTCGATTGCATTCCATCCTTTTAGACCGATAGAACTGAAGCATCACAAACCCTTTTCTTGAGTATTTTCAAGGGTAACTTTGATCATAACCATACATATACCCTTTGTTCTTAACCATCTTCTATTTTGTTGTTTTCAGACATTATAAGCAATTGAAGACTTGTTCAGCATAGTATATTTGTTGTTAAGAGCTAGTCTGTCATGGGATATGTAAAACCATATTCTCAGGGTATGTGACGCTACTTTCACAATTGGATTATATCAAGACACATGATGTGTACAACTACAATCAGACTAAGGACCGGAAACAGGCTCTTAGGTTCTTCATACTTTTACTCAGATACAGCCGAAAAGCTGTCCTGCAGGAGCGATACCGGGTTCACAGTTGTCTTTACTAAAAATGTGATCACGGCGAAAAAATCATCCAAATACAACCGACATACCAAAGCCTTAAAAGCTTTAAAGGATCATGCAGCTACTGCTTCTAGTCCTTCAAGCTGCAGGGATCAATGGGTTCAAATATTTGACCATTTGGAAGGTGAAGGCTCCAAGCATGAACTTTCGGTTGACGCTTTACTATTGTTACAAAAATCTTTGCTGGAGAAACAATGGAATATTTCAACTGAAAAGAATACAGCCACAGATATTTCAGCAGAAAAAAAATAGCAAAAAGATACATGTCACTGGCTCACAGATATCAGCACGAAGACGGAGAATAAATGCTAGGGAAAAATTAAAAAATAGTTGGTCTGCTACGAAAGATGCTTCGGTTGAGCTTATGACATCTACTATTGACACAGACCTTCTTCAAAATCAATTTAACGGTCATGTTAAAGGTGTGAAAAATGAGGTGTTGTTGACTCATTCAGAGGTGACCGTTTTATCGAAGAAAATTAAAATCGGTTTACTCTTGGAAGAGCAGAAATCAAGGTATCTTATGTTTCCATTTTTTCAATATTTGACATTTTGTCCAATACTGAAAGTTTTAAACACAAAAGGGTCTTAACATGCGACGATACACGAGTGAAAAATAACGTGCGTAATTAGGGTTAACCAACCCCATCAGGGGTGGACCCATGTTAATGGGTGGGTGGGCGCACCCCTTGAAAAAAAATTAGTGTATTTTTAGGCAAAAAACCCGATCGCACCCCTTGAAAATATGGGTGAACCCCTCATCCGCACCCCAGAAAATAATTTTTGGGTCCACGACTGAACCCCATGCGTAATTATGCAAATAGCGTGCGTAATTATGTATTATAACGTGGGTATTTAAAAATGAGCATGCGTAATTCATTCGCGCACCATCACACAGGGCTATTGTACGTTAACCTTAACCTTCTCCTTGTCCAATAAACCAGATAATATCATCAGTACACAAGGAGTTTTGAATGAGTATATATGCTTGAAATAATATATGCTGAACTTACTGAATATGTAATTTACAGACTGAAGAAAAAACTGGGATATGAACCTTTAGAAGAGCAACTTGCAACTTCCATGAAGATTACCCGAACCGACTTAAGAACCAGACAGATTGAATGCAACTTAGCGAGACAGAAACTCACGTTGAGCAATGTCTGTCTAGTAATGTCGATTGCACAAAAATATGATAACATGGGAGCTCAAATGGCTGACCTTATTCAGGTGAGTGGACTCTTCTATCTTCTTTAATGCTGTCTTTAGTATGCATTAAGTTTATATATAATATACCACACAGTTTTCATTCATACGATCATATTATTTTCATGTAGGGAGGTCTAATTGGACTACTTCGTGGTATAGAAAAGTATGATTCATCTCGGGGTTTCAAGATCTCTACCTATGTTTATTGGTGGATACGACAGGTACATGATCAATGGTGTAGGATGCATATATTCTTTTAGAAATATAATAGTATTGATTATTACTTCATATACATACTTTATAATGCCAGGGTGTTTCAAGAACATTAATGGAGAATTCTAAAATTTTAAGATTGCCTACGCATTTGCATGAAAGACAGAGTGCTATTCGGAATGCCAAGATCAAATTAGAAGAACAAGGAATAAACCCATCAGTTGATGTAAGTTTGTAAAACAATCTCACTTGAAGCAATGCTACAATTGTTTCTTTATTCTTTTCTTATATTTGATTGCTTTCTTTTGCATTTCATCTCATAGAGAATTGCAGAAAACCTGAATATATCTAGAAAGAAAGTTCTGAATGCGACACAGGTACTAAGGGGCTTTACAAACGCGTATTTATGTTTTCATTTTTTAAAAATATTTCATGCTAATTGTGAACTGACACTCTATGTAGGCAACCACTAAAGTTTTCTCACTTGATAGGGGAGCATTCCCTTCTGTAAGTGGTCGTGCAGGTCAAACACTTGATAACGTAAGTTCAATATCAGCTCGTTTTCATTATCTAGCAGAGTAGTAAAATGCTTTTCTCTTTATGAGTAAAATGCCATTTTCGTCCCTGAGGTTTGACCAGTTTTGCGACTTTCGTCCAAAGGTTTGTTTTTTTTCGCATTTGTATCCAAAAGGTTTAAAATCTTTCCATTTTCATCCGGCTCGTTAACTCCATCCATTTTTCTCCGTTAAGACCAGGGTATTTCCGTTTTTTTTTTGTTAACTTAAAGGGAAATTCGGTATTTTTCACTTTATGCACAAGCATAATGTACATAAAGTGAAAAAGACCAAATTGCCTTTTAAGTTAACAAAAAAGACGAAAATACCCTTGACTTAACACTGAAAATGGATGGAGTTAACAAGCCTGACGAAATGGCAAGATTTCATACATTTTGGATCCAGATGCAGAAAAAACAAACCTTTGGACGAAAGTCGCAAAACTAGCCAAACCTCAAGGACGAAAATGACATTTTACTCTTTCTTTATCTAACCAATCTTATATAAAATATCACAGGACATTGCAGATAATTGCATGGAGAACGACCCATGGCATGGAGTAAGTGAAAAAGCTCTAAAGGTATTTCACATGTTTGTCCTTTTTATCCTTGCTTTACTTTTTTTTCCCCAAAAGCAATGAAGCGCTTGCGGGCAGGGTTGACCTGTTTTGGCTAGAACCGGTCATCCATCTGTGAGCCGAACATAGTGAACTACATATAGACTTAAACAATGACTTGCTCTTGATATTTTAGGATGAAGTAAACAAGCTCATTACCATGACCCTAGTGGAACGAGAGAGGCATATCATCCGCCTTTACTATGGTCTTGACAATGAATGCCTTACTTGGGAGGATATCGGCAAAAGGTACAACACGTACTAATGCTTTGTATGAGCATGTTTACAAGATTAAATAAATATGCTTTATTTGTTCCCCGAAGTTTCGATCCGTTCACTTATGAATCGGTATGTTCCAGCTATGGGTATTTTCTAACGGGTCAAACAAAAAAAAAGTTATGAACAAGAAATGGGTCAAAGACCAAAGCGTATATTAATGCTTAGACCTCCTAATTGATTTTATGTAACAAAGTTACATTACTATTGAAATAATAAAAAGAGTAAAAAGCCATTTTCGTCCCTGAGGTTTGGCAAGTTTTGCGACTTTCGTCCAAAGGTTTGTTTTTCGCATCTGGATCCAAAAGGTTTGAAATCTTGCCATATTCATCCGGCTCGTTAACTCCATCCATTTTTCTTTGTTAAGTCAGGGGTATTTCCGTCCTTTTTGTTAACTTAAAGGGGCCATTTGGTCTTTTTACATAAAATGAAAAAGACTGAATTGCCCAAGTTAACAAAAAAGACGGAAATACCCTTGACTTAACGGAGAAAAATGGATGGAGTTGACGAGCCGGATGAATATGGCAAGATTTCAAACCTTTTGGATACGGAAAAACAAACCTTTGGACGAAAGTCGCAAAACTGGCCAAACCTCAGGGACTAAAATGGCATTTTACTCTAACAAAAAATTATCTCCTTTTGGCAAACTACTATTAGAATTTGGACAAAAATATTTTAGGCTCAACCCGACCTGCTCATTTCTGCCCGCACGAAAAGTCGAAAAGTATCTGACCTTTAATGGTTTTACAGAATAGGGTTGTCGAGGGAAGGCGTGAGGCAGATTGGACTTGTTGCACTAGAGAAACTAAAACATGCTGCAAGAAATACGAAACTTGAGGCAATGCTGGTAGAGTATTGAATTTTGGTATGGTTTTTTGTACCGGAAAAAAGCACATATGTATATTCCCAAGACAAACATCGCGAAATTATATATTGCATGATAGAGTTGAGCATTGAGCGCGCTGTATAAAAGAACATAATGCACCAAAAATCTGCACCTATCTTTTTTGTTTGAGAGAATATATATATATAATCACACGCGTTTTTCGCATTAGTGGAGACTTATTCATAATGTGTACACATATCATATGTCGAACTCAGTCATTACTTTAAGAAACTTGGTTGAAGTTGGTCGAGTCCCTGGTGGCATGGGTCGGGGTCTTCAATCCAAACCGATCCATTTACATCACCCGACGGATCAAAAGCGGATTTAATAGATTGACCCGTTTAACCATATCAGTATGTGGTTTATGTAAGATAATGAAAGACTAAATGCTTTATTGATTCAATAGCATTACATTATATAGAGAATATATGAAACCCTAGAAACCTAAGTTGGGCCCGTGGGCTCACACTAATAATATGATCTAATAGTTTACTCATGAATCATTTGAATGTAAAAAAAAACAATTTTTTTCTTAACCACTAAAACCCGCGGTAACTCCCATCTATATCGTGACCACAGTCGCCATCAAAGACACTGTGCGGACCTAGCTAGTAAGACGGGATAGCTCGTGGTCAACTTGACCGAGTAGCCTAGCCTTTTTTTTGTTTAACATTGGTGCAACTAGTCTTATAGATATTGTCATGGGTCTACTAATGATCCCAATTTACCCAATTAAATATAGGCCTATTTTTTTGCTAAAAAAAGAAGCCAAATAAGCCGAATCTAGTGAACTCAGTTTTTAATTAAAAGAACTTAAGCAATTGTTAAATGAGTGAACTCAGTTTTTAATTAAAAGAACTTAAGCAATTGTTAAATGAAAATACTTACCTCTTAGCTCTTACTCTCTTAGCTAAGTTAATGAGAACTTCTCGTTTGAAAAAAAAAAGGGCCCATTTTTGTTTAATAAGCCCAATCCACCTACTCTACGAATTGTTTTGATGTAGTATTAATGGGATGTTTTTTTAATGTAATTTTAGTATTAGTATTATTATTTAAATAATTTTGAATCAGTTTTGTTACACTTTTATTTATTTATTAATTATTTAATAAAAGGTTTTGGGATGGGTGGGGGGTAAAAGGTCCATTTTCATGATTTTTATAAGGAAAAATGATGGAATTAATAAAATCTGATGTGAAGAAAAAAGAATTAGAGGACGTATAACCTATACCCAAAGGTGGGGATGCTTACTATTCGCATCGAACTCAAAAAACTTATAGTTCGATTTAAATTCACTTATTAAATTTTGAATCTAACATGAATTTATAATTTAACTCAATTCGAAGTTTAAATTCAAATTATACATTTTATTTGTATAATATATACACACAAAACTATAAAAGGACCTCTAAAACTTTAATTTCTAGCATTCGGACCTCATAATATTTAATATTTAATATTGATATTAATGGTCAACCCAATAAACAATTAACCTAAAATAACATTTGGGTCACTTCCACAGTTCCACTCCAACACCCAAGTCATATTGAAGAATAGTATGTCGATTTAAAGTTTATATATTTGATTTCAAGTTCATTTAGTTTGTTACATTGTTCGATTTCGAGTTCATAGAGATTTTATCAAATTTTGAATGGAAATCGGCTTCGTAATTTCCAAACTCATCTGATTTGATCAATCCGAGCATTCAAAATTCAATTTGTTTAATAACCCTAGTAGAGGGTTGAATGAGATGATGTATATAACGTTTATAAAATAAAGGGAACCAAGTATTCATACTGTCCTAATTAAGTCACTCAAACCTTTTATTTTGTCCCAATTAAGTTACTCAAGTTTTAAGTGATATTCTGTTTATTTCATATATGTTAATTATCAAAAGTTTTAAGTGATATGTTGTTCATTTCATATGTATTTCATATTAGTGAGAGACTTGCACTGTTCAATTTTGTTGCTTGCTATTTGTCCATGTGTCTCTCACATTTTATCTTGTTTTACTTATTTAATAAGTTACAATGCTGATGTGTCATTTACTGTTTTTTAATATCCCCGTTCCTAGCAAACACACTTGCTCTCGAAAATTGAAAACCATCCATCATCGTATCTTCAGCGTCGTCTTCATAACCACAAAGCCCCTCACCATTAATCAAAATTCTAGTAACTGATGGTGAAATTTTCGAACAAAATTAATCACAACAATATGACTTCATTCTCATGTATTATTGCATACACCAAAATTCAACACTACTCAATACCATATACCTACATTAGAAATCTGAAATTAGATATATAAACCAACAAAATATCACAAAACGATCAAGATCGATACAGATAGTCAATGATTTTCTACAGACGGGTGAAATTGCTAACAACTTGAAACAATAAAATAAGGTAATCGGTGAGATTCCAAAACAACAAAGGACTTAACGGTCGTCAACAACGGCAAAACCATAGTTCTTAATCAAGCTGAAAATGCCGTCGTCTTGTCGTCGTAACAATCAGTTCCCAAGGCTGTGAATTTGTAAACAGAGGCATCTCCAAGGTTTTAAAACAAACAAATTCATACTCTAGTTTATGAAACAATACTCCAGATTTCTCAAACAAACTAATTTCAATTGAGAAGAAATTTTATTACTATGAAGACAGATTCCTTCACATATATTCATAAACATTATAAATTTGTAAACCAAAAGCTTCTTCAACTCTTATTGATTTGTACTTGAGTGGCTTACTTTGAAAAGAAAAAAAAGTGTTAATATTCACACACACTCCTCCTCTCTATAGCTCTCTATACATACATAAATATATAGAGTGAGAGATAAAGTGAAAAAAATGTGTGAATAAGATATAGGGGTGTGGAAATAAGATATGCAAAAAGAAAAAAAAACTAAATGATTTAATTGGGACAATATAGAAGACTTATTGTTATGTAAACTTTTCCTTAAAATAAAGACTAAATTGCAATTTACGTCCTTTAAGTTTGAGCGAATTGCAGACGTTGTCCTTTAACTAACGAAATTACACTGGATGTCCTTCATGTTATTGTTTCTCATCAGACGTTGTTCTTTTGCCCTAACCCAGTTATTTTTTTATGTTTACTCTTAACACGTGTCACTCACATGAGAGCATAATGGTCATTTTCATTGAATATCTAGATTAAATTGCATTTTACATCCTTTAAGTTTTTAACCGAATTTCAAGCGTTCTTCGTTAACTAACGAAATTATAGCGGATATCCTTTATGTTTCAAATTCTATACAAGTGGTTTCCTTTTGTTGTAACTCATTTATATTTTAACGTTAAGTCGGGTCATGTGCCACACAAATGAGGACATGCTAGTCATTTTTTCTAGATAAATTAAACAAAAAGAATTTAAAAATTATATATATATATATATAATACACACATGTAACAACAAATTAAGCCCCGTTCTTTTTCTTTCGTACAACCACCATCGCCATAAAAGTGTAATCGCCGAACACCACCTTCTCATCTCTCTCTCTTTCCTGTCGATACCACCATCAGCTCCCCCGTGACCGTCAAGTGAAACCCCAAATCACAGAGGTTAATCTCAACAATCCACGTCTATCCACCAACAAAAGCACTCTATTTTTTTATAAAATCAACAACCAAAATGATAACCATGTCCTCATTTGAGTGGCACATGACCTGACTTAACGTTATGGGTTACAACAAAAGGACACCGCCTGTATAGAATTTGAAACATGAAGAACATCCGTTGTAGTAACATTAGTTAAAGAACAACGCTTGAAATTTGATTGAAACTCAAAAAACATAAAATGTATTTTAATCTACATATTAAGTGAAAATGACCAATATATCCTCATGCAAGTGTCATGTGTTAGAGTTAACAAAAAATATACTTTTTTTTGAATGGTGACTTTCTTTTTGAGTGACCCAATGTCACACCGCCTAAACGGCGGCCATAGCCAAGATCTACCCAGGCTACGTTCTTTTAACCGGGCCTACGCTAGGTTGGCCAGACTTGGTTACGGCGCTCCCCCAGAAACCGTACTGTCTCCACACGAGTTGCCTCGTTGAAGTAACAACCGGTTGAAAACCCGGGGTGCGACTTAGGATCGAAACCCCCTCGGTGGGTCCGTCACCATCATTGCCCAACCAATGAGCTATAAGCCCAGAATTATATCCACACCGCTTAATGAGAAACAATAACATAAATGATATCTATTGTAATTTCGTTAGTCAAAAGACACCGTCTACAATTAAAGTCACGTAAATTATACATTATACATTCCTATAATAAGAAGTGTGATGAACAGTGGCAGGCTGCCATAATAAGAAGTGTGCATGGCGGCCTGCCATTGGTCAGTTTTTTTTTCCTTTTTATACTTTTTGTTTATTTTAGTTTTTAGCTTTTAACTTTTAGTATTTGCACTTACGACCCTTCAACTTCTTAAAATGTATACAATCATTTCTTACGTGCTTATATTTATATAAGTGTCAGTATAAATTCAGGTTAATTACCTTTTTTTTCCCTTTTAGTACTTTTTTTATTTTAGCCTTTACCTTCAATATTTAGTATTGACAGTTACAACCCTTCAACTTTCTAAAAACCTTATCACTATTTTTTACGTGTTTATATTTATGTATGTTTCAGTATAAATTCAAGTTGATTACGTTTCTTTTAAAATTGGTAGGCTTAGATATAATATGTTCTTTCCGCTTTTTTGGTACGTTTTCGGTTAATCTACGTTTTGACATAAATTTAGTTTTAAAACAAGTCAGGTCAAATATAATATGTTTTCATTAGACTTTATAAATTCGGCTTACTTTACGTTTTGGTCCCACCACAACACGCGGTACCATTTTTAACCTAAAAAACATATTTTTTCCTTCTTTTTATGTACGTATCGGTATAAGAGACAGGTTGGTGTTCGACGTAAATTTCTTTCGCAAAAAAGTCGAGTCATGTATACTACGTTTCCGTGCTTATTTTTATGTACATATTCAGTTTATTTACGTCTTGACATAACTTTTATTTAGAAACGGTTCAGATATTTATTGCACAAATCCAAGTTACTCTACATTTGAACCCGCCGCATCGCACGAGAAAATTTACCAGTTAAGTTAAATTACATTACATTACAATTACAATTTAAAGGTGAAACTAGAAAAAAAAACCTTTGCTACGCAAATAGTAACATGACATGTACTTTTCACATGACATTGACATCTTCAACGAGGTCCCCAAAATAACATTCAAACTCATAACCGCAATATCTATTTTCGGATTTCTAGCCTTTCATAATAGATCCTCAACCAACAAAAACCCTCACACACACTCCCACACTTTCTCTCTCACACACTACCACAAACCTCCTAGAATCTTCCATTTCACCTTCCAATTCACGATCCTCAATCACCTCTATCTCCTGAAATGGAGACTCTGCTCCAATCACGCCCTGTTTTCACCGCCAAATTGCCGGTGAAATCCGCCGTTGATAAGCATTTTCTCACTCGATCGGTTGCGGTTAGGAAACAGAGGACGTGTAGTGCGAAATTGCGAGCGGTTAGCAAGAGCTCGCATGACGGATCTTCTGTTGAAGGTGTACGGAAGGATAGCGTGTTGTTAGGTGCTGAGAAGGATGAATCTGGATCGATTGTAGGTTTTCATTTGATTCCGCAATCAGGTAACGAGTTTTAGTAGTTTGATTATATAATTTCGTCCGATTTGTTCGAGTTGAGTTTGAATGTGGAATGCAGTTCTGTTCAATGAATGATATGTTTTGAGATTATGATTCGTATCGGTTTTGTTCTTCATATGGAAATGTGTTTGGAGATTGATCATTTGGTGTTGAATTGATGGCAGTTGAAGTGAAATTTCGTAATTAGGTTAGATTGAAGGTGTGCAAGTTTAGCGGTTCAAAAAAAAAGCTGTTAATTAATTGTATATTAATTGTGTACAAGTGTAGTAAATTAAAATAATTAATATAAAATTGTATTTAAAAAACCTTTTATACCTTTCATTGTATTGCACGTTTCTCTTAAAGTGATTTAGAAGGGGACGACTGATATTTATATTTTAATTGTTACATGTATTATTATTTTAGTTGATTATTAGCATTTTTATAACTTATTAATTTTCATGTATGAAATTTGTCGAAATTGATATGTGCCAAAATAACACATACTTTGGAGGAATTTAAGATAGGGAGATAAGATAATTAAACTGGTTTTTATAAGGAGAGAGAATAGCTGATTTTAAAAATGATTATTATATTTTATTTGACTTTTGGTTGCATGGTGTAATTTAACTAGCATGGACTAGTTAAAGCGCCACCTCGCTGCCATCATTTAACTAAATTGGTGTGGTTTAATTAAAAGTTAAAAAAAACAAAACAAAACCGAAAAAAAGAAATGTGATTGGTTGAATCAAAAGTGGCCCCCACACTTGGAATGGATAACTCTGTTAATGACATGGCGAACTTATGCTTGGCGCCTCCCTTTACTACCACAGGGCAGTGTTGGTGGCATTAAAGGGCTGAGGTGGAAGGGGGCTAGCCCACGCCCATTAGCCTTACGTTTAAATGTATTTAATACCATAGAGTAGAGTGTAATTAAAAATTAGAGTACGATACATTTAGGGAAACCTCATAGATTATAATATTACACTTGGATACCTCTTCTAGATATGGTAATCATATAAGGGTAACTTTTTAAAATAGTAACTAAGTTTTAAAAAGAGTTAAATGCTTGGTTGGTCCCTGTGGTTTGCAAATATTGCAGACTTGGTCCCAGTGGTTCACTAATTACACGCTTGGTCCTAATAGTTGTAATTTTTGCACTCGGGTGGTCCTTACCACTAACCTATGTTAAGTTTTTCAGTTAAATACATGCAAAATTACTAACTTGCCCCTAAATAAATAAGAAAAAAAAGAAAAGAACTGAACCTGCCCCTTTATCTTCTTCATCCTCTCCCTCTCTCTCTCTAAAACCCACCACCCACCTCCACCGTCAGCCCATCACCATCACCACCGCCACCTTCAACCCACCACCACCTCCTCCACCGCCTCCTTCAACCCATCACCACCACCTCCACCGTCAATCGACCACCACTACTCAGAAATAACAAAAAAAGGTAGAAATTACATCATCAGGAGAAAGCTTGAATTCTTCGCCACCAATAATGAACGAAATAATAGGCATTGAAGGAAGTCTTGCACAGTCAACAGCCGGCTCTTCCATTGGCAGCAAGGTACATATCTGCAACATGGAACCCATCATAAAGGGTAGGTTCAGTTATGAAGATTGACGGTGGAGGTGGTGGTGATGGGTTGAAGGAGGCGGTGGAGGAGGTGGTGGTGGGTTGAAGGTGGCGGTGGTGGTGGTGATGGGCTGACGGTGGAGGTGGGTGGTGGGTTTTAGAGAGAGAGAGGGAGAGGGAGAGGATGAAGAAGATAAAGGGGCAGGTTCAGTTCTTTTTCTTTTTTTTCTTATTTGTTTAGGGGCAAGTTAGTAATTTTGCATGTATTTAATTGAAAAACTTAACATAGGTTAGTGGTAAGGACCGCCCGAGTGCAAAAATTACAACTATTAGGACCAAGCGTGTAATTAGTGAACCATTGGGACCAAGTCTGCAATATTTGCAAACCACAGGGACCAACCAAGCATTTAACTCTTTTAAAAATGTTCCAATTAGGTCACTCAAGTTTCAAAAGTGTTCCAATCAGGTCACGCAACATTCGTTTTTCATTAAAATTAAGGGTCTTTTCATCCATTTCATAGGTAATCGTGATGATGTGAATTTTTGTTTCTTTTTTTCCTTTCATTTGATGGTAACGTCGAATGATGACGCGGATTTTAACTTGTTTTTTTAATTTTTAATGTGATTAAAGTGTTTTTATTTTAAATAAAATAATTTCATATATTAAATAATCCGACTCCAACATCTTATGCTCCATTTTTTTCTTGACACATTGAAAAAAGGATATGGATCGATTTGAATGTTAAGTTATCTAATTGGGACAAAAACGATACGAGTGACCTAATTAGAACACTTTTAAAACTTGATTACTATTTTGTAATATATTCCCATCATATAACTAGTCTAATAATGCAGACTGCGTGATTGCCAGGCATGTACCAAACAAGAACTTTATTTTCAAAGTTATTATGTATATATCATGATTTGAAGTTCATGCTTGAAATTCCAGGTGACACCAAAGTTAGCAATTCTCAAGATAACATATCAAATGATGAAGAACTGATTGTGGATGATGAGTTGGCAGACGCAAGACCCGCAAAAGTGACCTATAACATTGTTTTTGCTACGTCTGAGGCAGCACCATACTCCAAAACCGGAGGTTTAGGAGATGTTTGTGGCTCGTTGCCCATTGCACTCGCAGCACGAGGGCATCGTGTTATGGTGGTTACGCCTAGATATTTGTGTGGTGGACCTGCAGATAAGAAGTTTGCTGGTGCTGTTGATCTTGATTGTCGAATTAAGGTTACTTGTTCTGGAGGGGTACACGAGGTTGCGTTTTTTCACGAGTATAGAGCAGGTGTTGATTGGGTAAGAAGGTTATTCGAGCTTTTAATCACTAGTTTATTTTAAAAGAGGCAATCTTTGGGGACCAAATGGTCAAACTTGGTCAATCTTTTGTGTCTGTTTGGGCAAAATAACATAATTGAACTGTTTGAATTCGCTAAAGCTTAAAAGATGGTTAAGAAGTTACTGGTCTATATGGGTTGGGTTGGTTGACATGCTAACACTTCTTTTTATAATAAATAAAGTATATAATATGGTTACAGCATTGTACTATCAAAACTATAATAAATTAATATGGAATAAAACAATTAATGAGAGGTTGTAAAGCATTTAATACTCTGGACCCACACATCTTCATTCTAATCAGTTTAATATTCTTGATGTTACCAACAGATATAAATTTAAAAATCACATGTAATAATGTAATATATTGGTTATTATAAAGTTCAGACAAAAACTAAAATCTTAGCGACTCATCCTGTGAGATTTTCAAAATACCCTCTTTTGACCCTTGAACCAGCCAACCCGTTTTTCCACGTCTAGTGTAACAATTTTATTATCTTACATATATTTCTTATGGTATTTTCAGGTGTTTGTGGACCACCCTTCTTTCCACCGGCCTGGAAATCCATATGGTGACGCTTATGGCGCATTTGGTGATAACCAGGTACTAATTCAGGAAATAATAGTTCATTAACTTAGGTTATCTTTTTGAGTAAAATGCCATTTTTGTGCCTGTGGTTTGGCTAGTTTTGCAATTTTTGTCCAAAGGTTTGTTTTTCCGTATTTGGATTCAAAAGGCTTGAAATCTTGCCATTTTCATTAGGCTGATTAACTACATCCATTTTTCTCCCTTAGGTCAGAGGTATTTCTGTCTTTTTTGTTAACTTACAGCACAATTTGGTCTTTTTTACTTTATGAAAAAATTACGAATACCCCTGAAGAGAAACCGGATTGCCCTTCAAGTTAACAAAAAAGACGGAAATACCCCTGACTTAACGGAGAAAAATGGATGGAGTTAACGAGCCTGATGAAAATGGCAAGATTTTAAACCTTTTGGATCCAGATGCGGAAAAATAAACCTTTGGACAAAATTCGCAAAACTGGCAAAACCTCAAGGACGAAAATGGCATTTTACTCTATTTTTTTAAACAAAAGTTAACGTTCTTTTTTTTTTTGGAGCAGTTTCGGTTCACCTTACTTTCTCATGCAGCATGTGAGGCTCCTTTAGTGCTTCCTTTGGGAGGGTTTACATATGGTGAAAAATGTTTGTTCCTTGCTAATGACTGGCACACCGGTCTTGTTCCAGTGTATGCTACTAACTTAACATTTTTTTTTCTATCGTGCAAAAAATAATATAAAATAAAGTGACAGTTTCTACTGCCCATTTTGTAATACCTGCAGTCTGACCTCTGATTTATGTTTTTAGGCTATTGGCAGCAAAGTATCGTCCCCATGGAGTTTATAAGGATGCTAGAAGTATTGTTGTGATACATAATCTTGCACACCAGGTATGATCCTTTTCAAAACTAGATATAGGCTTCTAGTAACTGTATCAGTTTAAAGCAGCAAACACTCAAGTCGTCCATGAAATAGTGAACCCTATTTGCACTGCACAATATGCAATTTATACATTGTTTTGTTTTCCTACTAGATGCAACGTGTAAAATTTTTGTAAAATTTTGCAAGCTTCTTAACACTCGTAATGTGAAAAAAAATGTAATAACATAAGAATTTTATACATATTAGTGTAGAAATAATAGACCGTAGAGTTATGAATGTGGAGAAAGGAGGTTAGTGAAATTCATGTTGGCTGCGGACTATTATTTCTACATAAGTTGCAAGAAAAACATTGTGTTAATTGTTTAGGTGCGTAAGTGAGAAAAATAATAGTGATATAGTGACACCTCTAATGAGAAAAACATTAACTTGCGAGTAAAAGAGTATCAAAATAATCAAATTCTGTAAGAATATTATAGCAACTCATGTAACACGTTATATTCTATTTAAATAAGCTAGAAAACATAAGTCGTGTAAAAACCAACAATTAAGTATTTAAGTCAAAAAGATATAAAACAAACATGAAATTTACCAAATTCTACAGTTCTAAGTGTTGTGCATTTAGCTAATTTGCTGTAGTGTATAGTGTTGAGATGCATTAATTTTATGGCATTCAGATAAAAGCTTAAGCTAGATAAGTTTTTTATCTTTTGTAAATATATTGTAGGGAGTTGAGCCTGCATCAACTTACAGGAATTTTGGATTGCCCCCAGAATGGTATGGAGCTTTGGGGTGGGTATTTCCTACTTGGGCAAGAACGCATGCTCTTGACACCGGTGAGGCTGTTAACGTTCTAAAAGGAGCAATCGTCACTGCTGACCGGATACTGACAGTTAGCCAGGTAAACAAAAAGACGAAACTTCTCACCTCCAGGAAACTATGTGATTGTCATATATAATGGAGGACTGGAGGTTACATTTTTGAAGTTTTCTACTTATAAGTTTGGGTTGTGTTTGATCTCAAACATAACGAATGAGTTAAATAAAAAAAGGGGGCTAAGTGAGGAACACGTCAAAAAGAACCTCTTAAATTGTTTTATTTGAATATGACTAAAGTACACGGATGGTCCCTGTGGTTTACCAAGATTTGGGATTTGGTCCCTAGCTTTCCAAAAGTACACAGATGGTCCCTGTGGTTTGCACTTTGTAACCACAGGGACCATCCATGTACTTTTGGAATACTAGGGACCAAATCCAAAATTTTGGTAAACCACAGGGACTATCCATGTACTTTACTCTTTGAAAATTTATATTGTTATTGTAACATAGTTTTTGTAACCATGAATCCATGATTAGTGAATTAATCCTTTAAAAAAGTTGAAAAAATGGGCAAAAATAGCTGTCAATCAGACTAGGCATGTTCCGACCTGACTAGAATACGGTAGATTTCAACATGGTACCCAACCCACATTATTTCCGCCTATTAAAAATAGATGTAATAGTATTATTTTTGTTTGGTTGTTATGATCAGGGCTATTCTTGGGAAATTACAACACCAGAAGGTGGAAATGGTCTAGATGAGCTTCTTGGTAGTCGAAAGACTGTTTTAAACGGTATGTAGTTTGCAGTCCATTGTCCATACATGGTAAACTTATCTATAGCAATTGCTTATAATTTATTGTTTCAACTTTCAACATGATTTTTGATGTATGGTTTCAAAAATGTATATAGGCTTCTTGTTTCAGTTAGGATTCAACTTCAAGGCCCCTTAGGCACAATAATATTTGATCATTTTGCTTTAAATTGCTTGTTTGCAATTATACCTATTTACGCTTTGATCATTTGTTTAAGTAATCTGGTTATATGCTATGCAGGGATCACAAACGGCATTGATATAAATGACTGGAATCCATCTCTAGATGCGCATATCCCTTCTCATTACTCTCTCGATGACCTTTCAGGGAAGGTTGTAAGAATGTTAAGTGTGATACAGTTATATTCTGACAATAAAATCTGAATTTTTAAATAAAATGATTTAGGAAGTTTTATGCTTTAGAAACACTTTGGTTGACTTTTGACGGCTCATTTGGCCTGTTTCCTTTCAAGCTATGCAGTTAATATCGGTTATCGGTCCCCATGTAAAATATTGGTGTCAACTATCGGTCAGAATATCGGTAGCGATATTATCGGCGATATTGGCCGATATATCACCGATTTTCCTGATATCAGTACCTTTCTTCTTAGTTATACCATTCGTCAATCTTCTTATTGTTGCTATTAGTGTTTTAAGTCTGAATTGTTAATTGTTAGCATTTTATTAGTGTTCAAGTCTTAATAAGTTCTTACTTGCTACATTTGTTAGTGTTTTGAAAGTTGAAAAAGGTTAATTAGTTAATGGTAGGAGAGTATATTGAATTGTTAGTGTTAGACTCCTATATATATAAATTCAGCATGATATTAAAAATTACCGATATGTGATTTTTTGTCGCATTAACTGCATAGCTTTCAAGCCTATTTTACATATTTTACTTGTTTGACCTGATTCTGGCTATGTTCATAAGTATATGGTTATGGTCATTTCAAGGATCTGTTTGTGATACGATATGCAGATTGAGTGCTAGATTGCTCTTCAATGGGAATTAGGTCTTCCAGTTCGGCCAGATTGTCCATTGGTAAGATATACACCCGTTGTGAATTCACGTAAAATACAAATATAATTCACTGAAATATGCATACGTTCTTAACAGATCGGGTTTATTGGGAGATTGGACTACCAGAAAGGTATTGACATAATTCTATCGGGAACTCCAGAATTGTTGCAAGATGATGTTCAGTTCGTAAGTAAATTGCTCAAAAAGCAACATCTAGTTTGTTCGTATTGGTCCAACGTAACTTACTTAAAAAGAAACATCTTGTTTGCTTACAATGGTGTGCACGGTTCGGTTCGTTTTTATGGTAAAGCTGAAACCGTAACCGAAATGTTGGTTTTCTGTTATTGAAAACCGTTAGGTTTCGGTTTTAGCAACTGTTCTGTTCGGTTTTTGGACAAAATTGCGTAAGATTCAAAAATAAAAAGTATAATCCAAGATTTAATATCTTTTTTAGATGTTTACATTTAAGTATTATGTTTAACCTTTTAATTTAATATCGTTCACATAAACCTAACTTCTAATCTGTTTTTATGTTTCTCCAAAGTTTTTATTAAGACATTTTCTTTTATAATATTTTGAAAATCATTTGATTTTTATGTTAAATTTTGTTACTTCTTGTAGGCAGTGGATAAATCATTTCAAAGATAAATAAACATGTTATAAATACTTTACATTTAAGAATAATTCCTAAATCATTAAATAACAAACATTAGAAAAGTGGTTTTTCAGGTTATTCGGTTCGGTTTTTTCGGTTTTCATAAAATGCAAAACCGTGACCAAACCGTAAGTTTCGGTTCGGATTTTTTCGTTTTTTTTTTGTGCGGTTCGCTTCGGTAAAATCGGATTTTTTTGGTTTGCTGCTAACCCCTAGCTTACATGTTATAGATAATGCTTGGATCTGGAGAAAAACAATATGAAGACTGGATGAGAGCCACTGAAGCAACGTTTAAAGATAAATTCCGTGGATGGGTTGGATTCAACGTTCCCATATCTCACCGGATAACCGCAGGGTGAAGAATTACACTAGTTTATGCTCTCAAATAAAATGAAAAAGCTTTCATGAGGATAAAGTTAACTTTTACTCGATGTGCAGATGTGATATTTTACTAATGCCCTCGAGATTCGAGCCATGTGGTTTAAATCAGCTGTATGCAATGAGATATGGAACCGTACCAGTCGTACATGGTACCGGAGGACTTGGAGTGAGTTAAACTCAAAAGATTATTGAGTAAAATGCCATATTTGTCCCTGAGTTCGGCCAGTTCTGCGACTTTCGTCCAAAGGTTTGTTTTTCCGCATCTGGATCCAAAAGGTTTGAAATCTTGCCATTTTCATCCGGCTCGTTAACTCCATCCATTTTTCTCCGTTCAGGGGTATTTTCGTATTTTTTTCTTCATTAAGGTATTTTAATACTTGTACACTATGCTAAATGCTTGTACATAAAGTGAAAAATACCGAATTGCCCTTTAACTTAACAAAAAAGACGGAAATACCCTTGACTTAGCGAGAAAAATGGATGGAGTTAACGAGCCGGATGAAAATGTCAAGATTTCAAACCTTTTGGATCCAGATGTGGAAAAAACAAACCTTTGTACGAAAGTCGCAAAACTGGCCAAACCTCAGGGACGAATATGGCATTTTACTCAAGATTATTTCATATAGTTTAGTAAGTATTGTGAAAGTTGCCTGACTAAGTATGGATTTTACCGTATTCAGCTTACAGTGAAGACTTTCAATCCATTCGCAAATGAAGGAAAAGGTGAAGGTACCGGGTATGTATTCTGTCAAAACAATGAAACTGGAAAATAAATATACCCGTGGTCTCAATCTTACGTTAATTTGCATTTTGTTTCACAGGTGGGCGTTCAAACCGTTGACAAGAGAAAGCATGTTGGATGTAAGTTATATTCAACTCCAAACAATATGTTAGTTGTCTTTTAAGTCTTACTAAGAGTCAAGTACACGGATGGACCGTGTGGTTTACCAAAATTTTGGTTTTGGTCCCTTGCTTTTCAAAAGTACACGGATGGTCCCTGTGGGCTGTGGTTTGCACTTTGTAACATATAACATATTTAGTCCTCAGGCAACAAATCTAAAGGTTTTAGCATGTCCAATTTAGGGACTAAATGCGTTACGAAGTGCAAACCACGTGGACTATCCATGTACTTGTAAAAAAAAAAACCGAGGACTAAATGCGTTACAAAGTGCAAACAGGGACCATCGATGTACTTTCAGAAAAAAAAAACTGAGGACTAAATGCATTACAAAGTGCAAAACAGGGACCATCCATGTACTTTTAGAAAAAAACAATTGAGGACTAATTGTGTTACAAAGTACAAAACCACAAGGACCATCCATGTAATTTTAGAAAAATAAATATGAGGACTAAATGCGTTACAAAGTGTAAACCACAAAGACCAGACAATCTGTGTACTTTTGGAAAGACAGGGATCAAATCCAAAATATTAGTAAACCACCGGGACCCTTTGTATACTTTACTCTCTTCTAAATAAGACTCATAATGCATGGAGCTAATATAGTATGGTGGATGATGTAGGCACTTCGGGTTGCTATCGAGACGTACAGGAAGCACAAGAGTTCTTGGTTAGGTTTGATGAAGAGAGGAATGGAACGGGACTACTCGTGGGATAATGCTGCGGTCCAGCATGAACAAGTTTTCGAATGGGCTTGCATTGATCCTCCTTACGTCACCTAATTCAATCAATTCAACAAACGGGTTGAAGAAACAGTGGCAATTGGTCATGTACAAGGATCTGTACTGCCATTTGGAGCTCGTTGGATGGGACCCACGGGCTATTGGAATGCAAGCTGCTCAGGTAAGTAGGTGCATTACAGACATCTTGAGTGTGTGCTATATTAAAGTTAAGGTTTTTTATTAATTGTTGAGGAATATACAGAATTTTCTTACATATTGAAGAAAGCTGTAATTTATTTCTCTAGTTATTTTAATCTTTTATGACAAACTACATGAGTGTCATCGAGACAAAACAGGGATTCTCTCATATCTGGAGGTGTCAATTTCGACCTGTTACAGGTTAATGAGTCAAAAGGGGAATATTAATAAATTAGCTAAAAATTCAAACTGGTTAAAAATGCCAAAAGTTACTCAAAAGTATGTTCAGAATGTATAAAACTTCCTAGATCAATTCATATTGCAATTGTGATGATTATTTATATTTAACATGTTAATATTTATAAAAACATTTGCGTGACGACCCATTTTTATCTGGTACAAAAAATGCACCCTTGCCAATTAATTTAAGGTCAAGCATGCCAATTATTGACCAATTTATTAAAATGTGGGTTGATTTGGGTAAAAAGAAAATATATCTATTTACGCCTGCTAAAATTATACGACGGGTCAATATAGGTCTACTTGCTCATATAACGTGTCAATTTTGGTTACTTATTTAATGAATGAGTTTGGGTGTACTTTGATTATCTTATCTAATGGCTCTATTTGGGCCACCGTAATAAAACTTTTTTAACTTAAAACGGGTCTAAATTGGCACCACCCACAACTATTTGTGCTACAACCAGTACCTTTGTTGCCAGGACCACCTATGCGGCCTATCCCACCACAAACTCGCTTTGTTGGGCATGTGTTTCTCTTGCATTAGCCCCCAATGATAATACCTAGATTACTACTTATATACTAATGCCAACAATAACATGACATATGATCAGGGGCGTACCCACCCTAAAGTCAAGAATGAAAAAATATTTTTTAGTGTTATTTTTCGCCGGAAATTCCGACCGCACCCCTTGGAAATTTTCACCCGCACCCCTTGAAATTTTTAACCGCCCCAGTTAGAAAAAAATTATTTATTAACCACTTATTCACTTAATTATTTAACCCAATCAAAGACCAATCTGTTATATATTTTTATTAACCCAAGCCTAAACCCAACCTACAAAAATTTGAACTAAATAAAATAACCCAAACCCATCTACCCATTCCAATTCCAAATCCCGCCCCCAAAAGAACTCCCTGCGACTTGGCGTCACTGCTCACAACCGGACGACTCTATTTTGCCGGAAAAACCAAAATTCCGGCTGGACCGACCCATATTATGCAAGAATTCCGATGTAAAACTAGTATTGTTTCTTTATTTTATTTTATTTTTGTTTTATGTGATGATTAGGAGAAAATATAGATGATAAGGGTTTGATTTTTTTTTATTTTTTAATTTTATTTGTTGTTATAGACTTGTAGTTAAATGATTTTGTTGTTTTATTTATAGCTTTGTTTGTTTGAATGATTAGTTACAAGTAATCAACATTTAATATTAGGGCTTGAATGTTTGAAAATAAAATTGAAAATCATGGACTCTGGTTGAACATGATTGTTTATGTTATTAAAATGTTTAGTGTTGTTTTATGAACTTATGGAGCAAATTATCTATGTTAGGAACAATAAGTAAGAATGTAATGAACATACGGCATTATTATTATTAGATGATGTTTTGGATATTTTTCAAAAAAAGAAAACCTGTATGGCACAATTTTAAATACGTTTTTGATGATTTTGTAAATTTTCGTTTGATGTTCTTTTGTCTTACATGATCTGACCCGACCCGCTATGAACCGATTTTTTTTATATAGCTAGGGGCCTAAAATCTTTGAAAATATTTTGCACCCCCAAAAAAAATCCTAAGTCCGGCTGCATATGATGCATGTAATTGCTTCTCTCTAACTGGCCATCTTTTATAAAGTAGAAGCATAAAACAAAACTTTTGAAAACAATCATATATAAGAAAAAAAAATCATATATAAGAAGTCTGCCAACATACTTTCAAGTTTAACAATACATGGTTATGCTAGACTTAATTATTTTGGTACTTCTCACAAATTGAAGTTTTCATCTATAAAATGATAGGATTTGTGTCATCTTTTATAAAGTAGAAGTATAAAACAAAATGTTTAAAAGAATCATTTATAAGAAGTTTGCCAACATATTTTCAAGTCCTGTAAATACAACAATACATACTTATGCAAGAAATAACCATTTGGGTACTTTTCACAAGTTTTCATATTAAAGTTGTTGGAATTTGTGGAATCTTTATAAAGTAGAAGTATAAAACAAAATGTTTGAAAGAATCCTTTATAAGAAGTCTGCCAAGTGCCAACATATAGAAAACAAGTCTGAAAATACAAAACTACATACTTATGCTAGACTTAAACATTTGAATACTTTTTTTTCAAATTGTTATTAAAAATATGTTAGGACTTGTATATTGGTTTTAAACTTTTAAGCAATGCAAGACAATGAGACATGTAGATATATGAAGATTTTGAGACATTTGAAAACCTCTCACCATGGATTTATTTATAGGTAAACAAGAAACCCAAAAATCATGCACCGGATGTTTACGAATTACAAAAGGAATCATGGATTTTAATAATCCCAACTATTAGTTTTTGGCCGACAACAGTCTCGACTTCAAAAATAACCAGTGGTGGTCCCATATTTTCACATATTGTAAACTAATAGACCTTTACTGACAGTACCATAATTTCTTTTTGTCTCTTTTTCCTTTTCTGTTAGTAAAGGCACATTGGTTTACAATATGTGAAAATGTGGGACCATCACTAGTTATTTTTTAAGTTAGGACCGTTGTCGGCCAACCTCTAAGTTAGGATTATTAAATTCCATTACAAAATGAGTAGTTGCATTTCATCCTAACAACTTCAGTCTTGTTTTGACCAATGCAATTATATTGGATTTTAATAATTTCAATACACGTGTGTGTGTGACACTGATTAAAAAAATCTCTCCACATCCACATGACCACATACCTCTTCAAACAAGTGAATGTGAGTGCTCTTTTTGTCTGCGTGACGCTGAGGTGACATTACTTTTTTTACAGTCACTTAACCAACAGGGAACGGATGTCTTAGTGTGTGGCCCTTTAGAATCATTTATCAATAGTTAGGTTAACATATGTTACATCTCTGACATATAAATTCAACAAAAAAAAACATGCATGTTTGAAAGTACATCCTATAGAAATGGTCAACTTTGGTGTTTTATAGGATTTAAATCTATAGTCAAATAATTTGGGAAATGGTTGAAAAACTCTTAAATGATTTAAAAAAAATGCACCAAAAATGATTTGGTAACGTTTAACTATGTAAGTATCTTTTCAACTATTCCTGTCTTCCTATTCAAACATTTACATGTGCTTATCATGGACCATATTATGACCATATTATCATTGAGCTCCTCAATATATATTTACTCATTATATATTGACAATTCATCTTTGATGAGAATTATTTACCCTACTCATCATTTCACTTCTCCCTCTCATGTTCGTATTGTACTATCTTCTTATCTTCCACCTTATTTTCAATGAGAGTCATTGTTTATTTCCTTTTTTATAACAGCTAACTTACACACCCACTAATCGTATTCATAAATCTATAACTTTGGATAGATGTGTGCTAAAAACCGAAAACCGAACCATGTCCGTAACAAAAAAAAACGATCCGACTTATGAATTCGGTTTCGGTCTGGTTCTTAACCGTATCCAAATAGTGAATTCGGATTTTGGATCGGTTATCGGTTCCACAATTTTTGTTTTGTTTGGATAACGAATTGAGTTCGATTGAATAAAGCGCATAATAACCGGTTTAATCGGATAACCAAACTGAATAGTAACTAGTGTAATAGGATAACCAAGCCGAATAAATCGGTTTATTCGATTGGATTCGGTTCAATTAGATTCTTGTGAATTCGGATATGTTGGGTTATCGGCTAGTCATGAAAAAAAATCCAAAATCCGAATAAACCGACAACATAAACACCCCTACTCATGAGAAGAGATGTTCCATCACACCTTTCTACCTCTAGGCTGCAACAGGCAGTCACTAACATGCTTTAGCATCAACATTTACCGATTATGGTATGACAATAAATTTTAGGGTACATGGGTGTGAGCAGGGAGTGGTAGCGGTTCCATCACAATCCAAAACTAATCTCAACCAAACCATTTCTCTTCTCATGCCTCTAATTTTCAAAGGGAAATTGGCTTGTAATAATCTCACCTAGACCTTATTGGTCATTAATAATCCCACATCAGAATATTTCTCTCACCAGTCCCACATTTCACATATTTTTCCTACAATGGTCCCCCGTTAAAAAAAACTTAACGGAGTTAAGTTTTTTTCCAAATTACAAACAGATTTTTAGGGCTTTTGATTAGAACGACGATACGAGTCCATTGATGTAAAACTTGCCTCGAAACGGTGCTCCAAACGATGAAAACGGTGCTTCAATTCGGGTGTTTAAATTTCCAATTAACCGAAATCAAGTCACTTGGAGCACCATTTCGAAGTAAGTTTTACATCAGTGGACTCGTATCATCGTTCTGATCAAAAGCCCTAAAAAAATCTGGAACATTGTAATTTGGAAAATTTTTTAACTCCGTTAAGTTTTTTTAACTGGGGGACCATTGTAGGAAAAATAGGTGAAAGGTGGGACTGGTGGGGGTAATATTCTGAGGTGGGATTATTAATGGCCAATAAGGTCTATGTGGGATTATTACAGGTCAATTCCTCATTTTCAAAATAGCGGATGAAATACCATTATTTATTTCACCCTACATTAGTGACGATGATTTATCCTCAAGCGATAGTAGCTTACTTTTTTTCAAAAATCTTATCGAACAAGCCGAACTAGAAGACACGAGCACACATAGTAAAAAAAGATACATCCGCGTGATAGGGAGAAAGACCACGAAACACTTATGGCAAATTATTTTATCGAGGAGCCAAAACACAATGAAAGATAGCAAAACAAAATCATAATTATGATAATACACAAGTATTATTATTAATAACAAAATATAAATTTAATAAAAAGTATTTTGCGAAAATAACCCTAAAATATAATTAAATATTTAAATATAAGTATTTTTTTTACAAGTAAATTATCTAATTTGGAATGTACATTCCAATTTAAGCAAAAGTCACGGGTCGGATTTAGGGCTGTTACAGCTACAAGTTTGATAGAATCTTTGCCGTGAACTTGTTATTTGCTTCCTTTGGTGATGTTTGAATCTAAATAACTTTAAAAGTTATTTTATTTAGGCTTTACTTAAATAAATACCTATTTTATGTCATAAAATTTTTAATTTATAAATTATAAATTATTGCAAATTAAAAGGATTATGTTACTCACCTAAAAATAGCATAAATACAACCCCTAACATGGATACAAAAAAAAAACTATATTGTTAGTGTAAGATTATACAGTGTGGAGGGCTTGAATATGAGACGTTATTCGATACGTTGATGACACGTAAACACGCATCAGAAAAGTTACGCGGTATCAAAAAGCGCGAGGTGGGATGGGGCGTGGAAGGGTAGCGTGGTAGGACATGTGACATACACTTTTTATAATTATTTTCAATTTAAAAAACAAAGAAAATCAATAAAAAACCCATCATCCAATGAGAAGACTTCACATCACACATCACCCAACCTCCACACCGATGGAAAACTTGCCACTCTTCCCTCCATGCCAGCCTAAACGCCAACAACGGAATGGTGTAGTGACATGGTTAAGGCCTCCAGGCCAAAAACCACGCCCCACACCATGTGGTCTAATATGAATTATATGTATACATTAATCCATAGGTTACATGATTTATTTTAAAGAAAACTAGGTTTTTAACGATTGTCGCGTTGCGGCGAACTTCTTTTGTTATTTAGTCTGTGTTTACAAGTGTTTTGAAATCACCACGAGCGCATTGCGCACGGAACCGCTGACAAGAATAAAAATAAAATATAGAAAAAAACACTAAAAGATAATCGAAAGAAAATCAAACAAAAAAGTTGTATGGTAAGTACCAATTCGATACTGACTTTTGGCTTTCCTGATACCGGTTCGCTACCGGTTTTTATTTTCATATACCGGTACCGTAACTGGTGTTTTCAGTATCGGTACCGATTTAATATCAATTAGCACCGAGCTCATCCCTACTCCTAAAAGTCCCTCCCTCTTATTAATAGAATAAAAAAACAAAATCACTATTCCTACTATTCACAACTTTATATTAATATTAATATTAATATAAATATATATATAATATATATATATATATATAGTGGAGGGTTAAAATGAGAAGAAAAATTTTGTAAGAAGAGAAAGAAGAAATTTTAAGCCAATAGAAATTTTTCATTTTACTTCATTAAATATGTGTATTTAATGTTATGAATAAGGACATAAGGTAAATTTATAATTATAATTAATTAGCTAACTAATTAAGCTTGTAACTCATTTTTTAATAATCTCTTTCAAGATAAAATAACTTATGGTGAAAGACAATTTTCGATATATGTAGGATAGATTTTAGTGTGTAGGATAAATTTTTAAATGTGTAGGATAAGTTTAGATATGCGTAGGTAAATTCCGGTAAGTGTAAGATATATGTAGGATAAATTTTGAAATGTTTAGGATAAAATGTTATTTGTTTTATTAATGGGATATAACATGATTAATGGGAGGAGTTATAAACTACTTAATGTTTTACCATTATGCCTTTTTCTTCTTTTTCTTCTCACATTAAATTTCTTCTCAAATGAATCTTCCCCTATATATATATAACGGCTGAATTCTGTAGCACAATCCTAGCAAAAATTTGTGGTTAAATCTATCGCAAAATTCATAGTTAAAAATTCATATCAAAATAATTTGTGGTTAAATCTATCGCAAAATTCATAGTTAAAAATTCATATCAAAATTTCGTGTAGCTTTAGCAAAAAAAAAAAGTCATAGCTAAAAATCTGTAACAAAATTTATAGTTAAACATTCATAGCAAAAAGTCCACAGCAAAAATAATCGTAGCTAAAAATCTGTAGCAAACATTTTCGTAGCAAATTCGATAGCTAAAATAGCTATGCCAAATTTTGCAGCTAAAACCGTCGCAAATGTTATTCACGTAGCTAAATTCCGTAGCAAATAAATTCACGACGGGACTTGTAGCTACGGGCCAAATTCATAGCAAATCCGTAGCCAAATGGGTGTTTGCTATGAATTAGCTACGTATTTGAGCGTAGTAAATATTTATGACTTAATTTTAAGTATTTTTATGGGGTCATTTATTATGTCAATAAACATTGTTTAATGCATGTTTTTTTACAAACTTTGTCAATTAAGTTAAAATTTATTTCAACTTTAATGGTTAATACAAAATAATTATAAAACAATATAACGTTTGAAAACATTTCTTTTTGTTTTATAAACGACATAATTATATTAATATAAAGTAATTTTTGTTGCCCATAAAGTTTGGAAGTCTTTTTATTTTACATTTATTGTATGTATAATTTAAATGGTCCAACCCCGTGAAATTCACGGAGAATAACCTAGTTATATATATATATTAAATAGGAGAATAAATAATTATGATATAGTCAAACTAAATTACTTGTAAGTAGGTGATTGTTGGGGCTCATGTCAACTTTTACTGGTTTTTTATACGTTGCAACTAGAAGATTAGAGGTAGACCAAGACATGTAAGTGTCAGAAAGTAAGGTTTGACCATGCGCGAAAAAAAACACGACTATGACATCTTATGTGTTGCGTATATAGTGAAAGAAATTGTAACAGCTGTTGAAACTATGATTCCAGTAGCGATTGTGAGGTTCTCCGTCGCATTCAAAAATTGGTAGAAAACAATATAGATGGTAATTACATTATATTGAGAGTATTATGTAATTCACATGCAATAAAAGATCATATTACATAAACTAAACCAAAGGGTACGTTTTTTGTTTAAGCAAATAATTAACAACGGTAAATCATGATCTACACAACTAACTTAATCATCATCATCATGACAAGAAGGTATTTCTTCATCGTTCACCAAACGTCAAAAAAGTTTTTTATATGTTACACTTGACCCAATCCAACACAGTTAAAACCGGTCCAACCCGACAACCTTAGACAATGTAGAAACTAGCAACATTAATGCATCAAACACTAACATTAAAATTTAATAAAATTCACAATAATCTAAACAAAAGAAAGAAATGAAGGGTTTTGTTTGCGTGCATTTGTCCTATATAAAAATCCCCAAATTTGCCTTTTACATAAAAAAAAAACTAAAAATAAATAGCAACTATAGATATATACTCGTATATCTATCTATCCTCCATCACTCCCGTTTTTCTGCTTCATCTTCTTTTCTTCCCCCATTTTCTCTCTTCCCAATATTCATGCAATTTTTGTCCCTCAATATCTCCTCTCTTTCTATAGTGGGTTTCCCAAAATCTCCACAAAAACAGACCACATTATTATTATTATTATTATTATTATTATTATTATTATTATTATTATTATTATTATTATTATTATTATTACTATTATAATTATAATTATTATCTTTAAATCTCTTCATTTGTCTTTTGAGTAACTGGAGTTAACTGAAGTGGAAGAGGTTGCGGCTTATTGGGTTTAATTTTTCCGAATCTTAATTGTTATCAGGTAAGCTTAAAGCTTAAATTTTTACTTTGTTTACTGGCTTTTGCTTGTGGGTTTTTGTTAATTTGTTGAAAAGTGTAAGAAATTTGGGGAATTGATAGTGGGTGTGGGTATATAGGTATACGACACCGTTTCATGGATGTTCTTGTACTAAATGTGATGTTGTTTAGGTTAGTTGTTTTGTGTAGGGTAATTGGCAAAAGGGGTTGGCTAAATGCACACTCGGGTTGAGTAGAAGTAGTGTTAAGAGGGGTAGGTGGGGGGGGGGGGTTGTTTAGTAAAAGATCATAGGAGGGATACGTTTAGTACAACCCATTGACACACGGGTTGATTAAATGTACCCGGTACGCTAAACATAAACCCTCGTTTGAGTAAAAGTAGAGAGGTGAAATGACTCATTTAGTAGGGTGGGGGGGGGGGGTTGTTAATTTAGTAAAAAGCACAGGAGGGTACGTTTGGTACAACCCATTGACAAACGGGTTTGCTAAATGTACCGGTACGCTAAACATACATCCTCGTTTGAGTAAAAGTAGAGAAGTGAAATGACTGATTTAGACCGTGGGGTGTGGGGGGGGGCTTGGGTTGGGGGCTTTGCACGACACGTGGCGGAGGTGGGCTCCACCAGGCCACCCCAAAAAAAGTGGGGTGTGGAGGTGGCGTGGCTTAGCTTGGCGTGGCCAGCCAATCAAACCCAGCCATATTGGACCAGCCAACCAAAGCCAGCCAACTCACCCTGCCCCACGCCAGGCGGAATACCCACTCCAAAGGGGCAACGCCATGCCCAACGCCAACCCGGGGTGGAAAAGCTGGCGTTGAAGGGCAACCCACACCCCGCAGTCTTAGTAGGGTAGAGGGGTACATTCAGGAAATTAAATAACAGGGTGGGGTGCGTTTCACACAACCCTTGCCGAAGTGAAAATTTCATATGTGATATGACAGAATGTAGTTGATTTGTTCTTGTTGCAGGGCCCAGATGTTAGAAACTAATATGCAATTTTTAATCATATTGTAGTGTTTTTGAGTAATTGAAAGACAATTTTATGCTTTTTTTAAAAGAAAATTATGAATGGATGCTTGCATTCGAAGAGCGTAGTGATTCATTTGACTGTATCCAACTGTAAGATTTTAGCCTATAGACAAGTTTATACTTTTTTTTAAGTTATGTTCTTTTCGAGTGGTACTTTCTCCGATAGCCAAGTTAGAGTTTGTTTTTATGCAAGATTTGGTCCTTTTGTGGTTTAAGGATTGTATGCCAATACCTGAAAAAAGTCTGGGAATCTGCTTTTTTTCTTTTATATTTAAGTGTCATTGTCAAGTTTTTGAGACATTTTAGAAACTTTTTTGAATTCTTTATCTGAAGTTGTAGTCAAGTAATCAAAAAGAATTATTCTAGGCTGCTCTTTAATTTTCTCTTTGAACTAATTTGGTAAACTATTGACATGATTTTGATTCTCGTTGTCTCCTTGTTTTAGACAAGAACTCTTGATTCTAGTCTATCTCCAACTTAAGAATCTTATATTAATTTCCAACTATGCAGTTAATAGGTCCCCATATAAAATATCGGTACCGAAATTATCGGCGATATTGACCGTCCCGATATCAGTACCTTTATTCTTAGTTCTACCATTCGTCTTTCTTATTATTGCTGCTATTAGTGTTTTAAGTCTTGATTGTTAATTGTTAGTGTTTTGCAAGTTGCAAAAGGTTAATTTGTTAATGGTAGGACAGTATACTGAATTGTTATATATATATATATATAGGGGAGGGTTATCTTAAGAACGCTAAATATCGTGAGAACCGTGAGAACAAATGAAAAAACCAATCAAAACCATTTCTTTTAATACCAATCTCATTGTAATTAAAATACAACATCAAAACAAAAATTTACAACATCAAATAATTCATTTCTCCCCTCAAAATCATTGTTATTAGATTTTTTACACATGTGTAAATATAACAAATTTGCACATGTGTAAATGGCATATTTACACATGTGCAAATTGTCTTTATTTACGAATTCACGTAAATTTTGACGTGTAAATTAAATTTCTAACATTGTATTCGAATAATAATGATAAGTGTAAAAAGAAATTTTGAATTTGAATTGTTTTTTACCAAGTTCTAGTGGTTTTAAAATTTGTTCTCACGGTTCTCACAATATTTAGCGTTCTCATTTAAACCTTCCCCTATATATATATATATATATATATATATATATGTATATATATATAGGGGAGGGTTATCTTGAGAACGCTAAATATCGCGAGAACCGTGAGAACGAATGAAAAAACCAATCAAAACCAATTTTTTTTAATACAAACCTCATTGTAATTAAAATACAACATCAAAATAAGAATTTACAACATCAAATAATTCATTTCTTTCCTCAAAATCACTCTTATTAGATTTATTACACGTGTAAATATAACAAATTTACACATGTGTAAATGACAAACTTACACATGTATAAAAAAAAAATATTTACGAATTCACGTAAATTTAAACGTGTAAATTAAATTTCTAACATTGTATTCGAATAATAATTATAAGTGTAAAAAGAAATTTTAAATTTGAATTGTTGTTGACCAAGTTTTCATGGTTTTTTCATTTGTTCTCACGGTTCTCGCGATATTTAGCGTTCTCATTTAAACCCTCCCCTATATATATATATATATATATATATATATATATATATATATATATATATAGGCCGGTTATTGTACAATAGGGGTTAACGACTTTTTTCAACGTGCGATTTTTATCTTCACCATGAGATTTCTGATATAATACAAACATGCGAATTTGTTTCACCCCACATGCGATTTCTTCATATACACCAACATGCGATTTTGCAGATTATATGCATGCACTTTTTTTTATAACATGCGATTTCAGGGTCGCGTACGGTCGTATGATGAGACCTATTGTACGTTACACTTTTTCTATATATAGATATATATACTATGTATATAAATTCAGCATGATATTAAAATTACCGATATCCCACTGCAATTATCGATATCCGATATTTTACCGCAGTAACTGTATAGATTTCCAAGGCAAACCCTTGTGTGGAGGTATGTATTCAAAGTGATTAGTGCTACTCGAAGAATCGGATTATTAAGTTGTTTTAAGTCTCTAAAGTTAGGGCTAGTTTGGTCATTTTACATTCGTCCAATTAATGGTTTTCTGTTGAGGTGGCAAAATGAGCGGGTTGAGTAATGGATCAATACTATAATATTTAGGTAGGGGTTGAAACAGTTCGGGTTGTGTTGACTAGAAATTCTTTTTGTCCAAAAGTTATATATATATTTTTTTGTAAATAGTTATCATAGCAAATATAGTTAAACACATTATATTGCATCATTAATATTTTATTTTCTTGTATTAATCATTTAGGAGGTACTAATTTTCATACATATTAAAGATACATTTTTGAGCGACTTTTACTTGTTTGAAACATTTCTTTTCTAGCTAGTTTTTATACATCTCCAAGTTTCACAAGCCCAATAACCATTTCATAAAATATTTAGAAAATAATAATAATTGTACTCCGTTTTCGACAAGCCCACAAATTCAAATGTTGAAAACAATCACTAGCATAAGGAGGCATTAAGTTTTTATTTTTTTATTTTTTTTCTATGACTAAGGTTAATTTATGTTAATATCCTCCGTGATTATTTTAGGTTTTTCGTTGTGGAACTCCTTGAATGGAGACATTATCTTCATCTGCTTCAATGCCTTTTCCAAGAGAACCAGCCAACTATGATGAGACTGCTATGCATCAAAGCTTGTTATTTTCCGACAGTCTTAAGGTGGTATTTTCAACCCTTTTTTCTTCTTGTTCGAGAATTAATAAACCCAATTTAACCGTATTTTGTGCATTTATTTTCAGGATTTAAAGAATCTAAGAAAGCAATTGTACTCTGCTGCTGAATACTTTGAATTATCATACACCAACGATGACCAAAAGCAACTGTGAGTAATTTTTTGAAACTAGTTAACACTTTGTAACAACATCCGTATGATTTTGAATATGATAAGTAGAGGTGGAAAAATTGGCAGGTTCAAAATGTGTCCAGATTGGCCTGAAACAATATATATCTAAAAACTTTATAGTTTTATTTTGAGTTGATTACGTTTTTTGTCCCTATGATTTGTTGAAAATAACCATTACAGTCCATTAGTTTAAAAATTGCCGAGATAGTACTAGTACTTTCACTTTTGTAAGAATTACAGTCTACCTTCGTTAACCCCATCCAATTTACCGTTAAGTTTTCAGTGGAAAGACTAAAATACCCCTATGTTAAAAATTACGTTTTCCGTCCTTGTGGTTTGCTGAAAATAACTATTACATTCCATCAGCAAACCGCAGGGCGAAAAACGTAATTAACTCTTTTTTGACGTAGGGTACTTTAGTCTTTTCACCAAAAACTTAATGGTAAATTGGATGGGGTTAACAGAGGTGGACTGTAATTCTTACAAAAGTGAAAGGACTGGTACTGCTTTGGCAATTTTTAAACTAATGGATTGTAATGGTTATCTTCAACAAACCACAGGGCGAAAAGCGTAATTAACTCTTTTATTTCAAGAGTTAGCGCATCAAGTTTTATTAAAAGTATATTAGTTTAATAGTAATATATATGTTTGAGTAGAAATTCATTTATTTTGGGAGATATTTGGTCTGTTTAACTTGTTTCGTGTTGAGGTAATTTATTTTTTAAAAATATTTACCCATTAGAGATAAAGCATAACCTGAATTAAGTAAATAAACTGTAATTGGCACTTCTATAAAGATGTAAACTTCACGTTCAACATTGAAGATTTGAAGTTTCTCATTTATACAATTTCAAAAAAAAAAAAAAAATTGTACAATTTTCTTATGAATCGGTTGACAGGGTGGTTGACACGTTAAAAGATTATGCTATCAAAGCTCTAGTCAGCACGGTTGACCATTTGGGTGCCGTTTCTTACAAAGTCAACAGTTTAATTGATGAAAAGGTTGAAGAAGTTTCTGACACAGAGCTTCAGGTATCATGCGTTGAACAGGTAGTCTCCGATTTTCTTATTTTCAACGGTCGATATTACACCATCTTGCCATTTTTACAGAGAACATAGACGATAGATCTTTCTTATGAACTTGACGATCGTTCTTTCTGGTCAAAATAATTAGTATTTTTGTGCAGAATATTGACTTTATATCTTTGACATCGCAGCGATTAAGAATATGCCACGGGTATTTTGATCATGAAGGCGTGTCTCAACAATCTTTGCGGATAAATACTCCCAAGTACCATAAGCGATACCTCTTGCCAGGTACTCGTATGAATATTTATACGCTTTTGAGTATTTGTTAAATGTCTTAAAATATCCTTCAAGAAAGAGAATATCAAAGAATCTTGGGGATCCCGTCATCCAAATAAGTAACTTCAACTTAAGAACTTCCATGAATATCAAAGAACTGTGTACTTTTTTTAGTATAATATTTCTTAGAGGTTGATGTATTCTGATTCATATTTAGTCGAGGAGACGATGCAATCCTGGACTGGAACTAAATTAAAGCACCAAGAATGCGTCGTGAATGATGAACACGATTGGCATGGACATAAAAATGGTAAGCATTCACATTTATTATTATTTTTATTTTTTTCATATTACTTTTTCGACAAATTAAGAATCTGTTAACCCCATCATCATCACACTCAGTAAATCCCACCAATAGCAAATCTAAGGTAGGGTCTGAGGAGGGTAAGATGTAGACACCCTTACCTCTACCCCGTAGGAATAGAGAGGCTGCTTCCAGTGAGACCCCCGGTACGATAGTAGTTTTGCATCAGGCCTTGGACATAAGGCACATAAACACTCAGCAATTGAGACAAATGCCGATTAGTGCATGTACCCCCTTGTATTTCGGCTATCAACGCCACCACATGATGCATGATTAACCATCCCCCTCTTTTAACGTTATTTTCACGAAATTAGTAAAATAACGTTAAAGATAGTGCACTTTCACTTTTGCCCCCCGCACCCACACATATATACATTATATGCACATACCGCAACCGGGGCGAATCTGTTAGCTATGATTGCTAAAGAAATATTATTACAAAAATGATATTAAGCAGAATGAAACTATTAAGTATTTTGGGGGTTGTATGCATTAAATTTGGACTTTACAAGACTTTCAACCTGTTTGACCCATTTCCCTCTTAGCTGACTTTTTTTATTTGGCCCGTTTGAGAAAAAACAACTTAAATCTGGATGAACGCCATTCTATGGTGACGGTGCCTTATTATTTTTTTTTTATGTTTGGGGCATATTCAGGAACTGATGAAGCTACCATCAGTGAAAAGCCGACAACTTTAGTCAGGTAAAATTTCAATCATAAGATCACACACGTTTTACAAGAATCATAGCGTAATATAAATCATTCAAAAATGCAGAAGAGCACGATCTCCATCTCCTCTACGCGCTTCCCGACAGCCCGATTCGTTTTCCTTTGCGGGCCCAGTGACGAGAAAAGATATTGGTTAGTATATGTTAATCAACCAAATGCATGTAAAAGGGTCCCTTGATTCGATTATAAACGTATAGGATAACGGGCCCCTTGATCGAATTTTTCGTGTATGTAAAAGTGTTTCTTTTTTGTTTATTACTAATTTTTATTCTTTTCTTATTTTGTCGATTCAGAGAAGAGATCTGTTTCACCACGTAGATTCCCTTTATTGAATGGTGGATCGTTTTCGAGGTCAACCACTCCAAACTCGAGAGCAAACTCGAGGTCAACCACCCCAAATCGCAGTCGATCAACAACTCCAACCTCAATCTCACAACAAGTGGTAAATTACTTCATTTATATACCTATATATATATATGGGAAGGGTTAAAATGAGAACTAGGTTGAGTTGTGAGAACTTAAGAACTTTTTGAAAAAAAAGTTGACCAATTTTTTTTTATGTAACTTTTTCAAAAAATAAATAAATAAAAAACATCGTATACAACTTCTTACGTCGGTGTAAAAAAAATTTACACCGCTGTAACGTTCTAGAGCTGATGACGTCAGCATCCATTTACACCGGTGTAAATCAAACTTACATGTCGAATAAACGCCGGCTCGTCAATTTTTTTTTAACTTTTTCACAGATGTCTTAGTTAGATGTTAATCTACGTTTGTGCAAAATTTGGTTAAAAAACTCGCACGGGAAGTAGGAGTTCTCGCAGTTCTCACAACTCGGAGGAGTTCTCATCCGAACTTAATCCTATATACATGTAATTGTTACTGTGGAAGTATTTGAGATTTTAAAACCTGTTGGAATCTGATTATGGCCATTAAATATAATCTAATAATTTATTACCATTGTTATGATAAATTTTCGAACTACACCTTTTAATGTTTTTGCTAATTTCTAGATATAATAATTTAAATGCAGCATCTAGCACCTCGGAAATCAGTATCGATGCATAGAAATGATCATCCCGACACATATAGAGAAGCGGATCAGATCCCGAGCAAAACCAAACGGCTTCTCAAAGCATTGCTTAGTCGACGAAAGTCGAAGAAAGATGAAATGCTCTACACTTATCTGGATGAATATTGAGGTCAAAAGTAGCTACAAATGTATGATTATTAACACCTGCATTTTGCACCTTGTGATTATTTTAGAAGGAATAATTGTAGATTTAGTTTTGGATTAATTAAGGTTGGTATATTCCATGACTTCAATTATATCATGAAAATTTCAACCATTTTTATCATGATATGGTTTTGCTTTCTTGAAGAAAATCTCAAAATGTTTGTTTTAAACTTGATAATTTGATTATTTTAGCTCAAGTATAACAAGCTGAGTTGGGTTTTAACGCAAGATTGGCTCGCTAAACGTTCGAGTCGAAACAAGCTGAGTTTAAGCTCAACTTAGAGCTAGTTTAATTAACAAGCTTGATTCCAATCCTCATGATTATTATTTATATAACTATAACTTCTATTTAATATAATAAATATTATTGTGTTAACCGAAACCGTAACCGGTTAATAACCAATTGAGGAATAACCGGTTAGTGGTTATTTTTAATCAGAGGTTAGTAACCGGTTATTGATATTCAATATAAGAACCGGTTATTTTTAACCGGCAGACCGGTTAACCGAAAAGTTCAAAAAAAAAAAAAAGAAAAAAAAAACCCGGTTAATTAACCGAAAATAACCGGTTAAACCGGGCCAGTTAAAGTCAAAAAGTCAAAGTAACCGGTATAACTTGTTAACCGAACCGGTTATTAAAATTAACCGGTTTGTGCACCTCTATTGTGTATAGTGTATACTATTTAGGACTATTTTATCTATAATGTTTTACCAAAGTTGCTTAAAAAACTCTCTTAACTATAACACCATTCAGTTTTTAGTATTGTTTCATTGATGTGAATTTTTTATAAATGTTAAAATTAAGTGACTAAATGGAATAGAGTTGAAACTTGGTTGCTATGTGAATAGGGTTTAACCTAAATTATGAGGTAAATGTGAAAAAAAGTTACTAAACAACCAAATCTAATGACTATTTAAGTAACTGTGAAATTATTTTTTACAACAAGTGGAACAATCAGCTTGTTAGAGTATATGCACGCGGAAGCAACAACGCACAACCCACGATCAAACACAAAAAACAAACGAACACGAGGATTTTCTTAGGCGGTTTGGTTCCAACGAGAAACCTACGTCCTCGGGCTGCAACGAGGAATTTCTTATCGCAAATATATATAAAATGAAGGAAAGTTGGATTAATTATCCAAGCAAAGACACTTCTAGCCTTCACTTGCGTTACCAAGAGCAATCTTACTCGCATAATCATCATAGATTTACACTCGATTTCACTCACATGAATGATTATGAACGAAATGGGGAAACATACATTCCATGTGTGGGAAATAGAGTGAAAATCATGTATAATTATAGAGAAAATCTATGATGATTATGCAAGTGAGATTGCTTTTGGTAACAAAGGTGAACGTCATGCACCAAATTGTCATAATGTATTATTATTAGTCAAATCATGATTATATTATTAGTATATAATTTGCCTAAAATATATAATTAAAAAGAGAGTAAAATACATGGATGGTCCCTATGGTTTACCAACATTTTAGATTTGTCATTGGCTTTTCAAAAGTACATGGACGGTCCCTGTGGTTTGTACTTTGTAATGAATTTAGTGCCTAACTAACAAATCTATAGGTTTCAACTAGTCCAAGTTAAGGACTAAATGTGTTACAAAGTGCAAACCACCGGGACCATCCATGTACTTTTGGCAAAAGTTAGGGATTAAATGTGTTACAAAGTGCAGACCACAGGGACCATCCGTGTACTTTTGAAAAGCTAGGAAACAAATCCAAAATTTTGGTCAACCACAGGGACCATCCATGTACTTTACTCTAAAAAAGATTAACATATAACATAAGATCTAAACTCAAACTTTAAAATTACTAACGAGCCAAACTCGACATTTAAACATAGGGCATTGCTAGGATAACTTACATTGTTAAGTGTATGTTTAATTGTTGCGATGACGTCGTATTAAGACATTTAACCAACTGATACAAAGATCATTCTCATTATCAGTTTCATAGTGGACAGAAATAAATATGCATCTACCGAACACATGTATCCACAAAACAATATCTATTGTTCATAATTATACTAAGAACATACATCAAATGGTTTTGAGTTTGAAGATCATGACTAAACATGTTATACTTCCATGCCTTTACCAAATTGCTCAATTGTTTTAGTAGCCAGTGTTAGAACATCCACAAACGCGCTGTAAGATGCACGAAGAAATCTAGCTTCAGTTGCTTCAAACCGCCTGCAATAACATTGTTGAGAAAGTTAAAAACCTTAAACACCCATGTTGTAAATGTGATTTTTTTGAAATTTACATGAAAATCTCATGAATCTAGAGATGGCAATATGGGTCAAAATGGGGATACTTTTGGTCCTAATTTACTATTTTTCTAAATAATTATGAGTCATATATTATTTGAAGACTTATGTTATTCAATAATCATCTAATTATTTGACTAAGATGATAGAGGTTATATGTATTAAAAGCATGGTTGTAAAAATCGCGCCTATCCTCCGATTAGTCGCCGCTTAGTCGCTAGTTCTCGGTTTACCGATTAATTTTCATCTAACAAGCCAATTAATCGCAAGGGGGTCAACAGTGGTTATATCCGGTCCTAAGCGGCTAAAAATCGGTGGCAGTCTAGTGATTCCGGCGAAAACCTGTAAATTCCGTCAAATAATCTTATCTTCTTCAAAATATTAGAGATGGGTAGAAGGTGTTAAAACATGTCTATTTAATAAAATTACGTATAAAAATGTGTGTATATACATATAATTATATAAATATAATACTTAAAATTGCATATAAAATCCCAATCCGATTAATCGCTAGTTGGTACCTCACCGGCCGCGCCTAGCGATTCTTACAACACTAATTAAAAGTATACCTTTTAAGACTAGTGACCTGTTTCTTAAAGCTAAGTTTTACAACCTGGCCCGTTTACCTTTAAGCGATCTGACCCCTTATAAGAACAAAACATAGCCTGTTTCGACCCATTAAGGAATAGACAAGTAGAATTGCCACCTCTAGCTCTCTATCACAATCTCAGATAAACTCACACTGAAAGTTTCCCGTTTGAGACAGACATCAACCGCCTAACTTTATCTGGTTGCAGCTGCAATTTGGATGATGAAAAAAGTAAGAAATTGACAAGTCAAAATCTGGTACTATTATATGCTTCTGGCAATGGAGGCTTTTTTGCCATTTTTATATATTTTTAATATAAAAACTATATTCTCAGTAATAATCCATTTTTTTGAATTAAACAACTTAGGAGGTTTCATGTATTATAATTATACTTTGAATGACTTTTCAATTTGAGTTAATTGCCATTTTCGTCCCTGTGGTTTGTTCATTTTGGCCATTTCAGTCCAGTTTTCAAAAATGCACCACGTGCCACTTCAGTCCAAAAATTAAAACCCATTAAGTCAGACAGGTTTAATGAAGGGTATTATTGTCAATTCATATATCTTTTAATTTCACCTAATTTTATGTCAAACAAATGAAAAGACAATAATACCCTTCATTAAACTTGTCTGACTTAACTGGGTTTTAATTTTTGGACTGAAGTTGCACATTTCCAGTAGTAGTAGTTTTAATCTGTTGCCTTTAACTAATTATAATATTCAGATTTGAACTGTTCTCCATTTTCAGATAAAACGTAACCCAAACTGAACGATGCCGACGTCATAAATTGGAAATCTGGAAATAATCATAAAGCGGTACCTCCTTGTCAACAGCCAGAGCTGAATATATAATGGAAGCATTTTCCTCAGACTTGTAGTCTACTTCCAAATCACTGCAGACCAAAAGCATATACTTAGAATGAACAAAGAAGCACATGTGCCCTATGCTTATCTTGAGCCAAATAATTTTGATGACAAATTCAGAAGTAAAATCAAACCCTAGATGTAGCAAGAAGAGAGGTTTGGGTAACAGGCCATTTGTTAGTATGGTTGAAAGTTGAAACAGATTAGGGATGAGCAATTGGTATAAAATACCATCCCGATCCCGAAATCCCGATCCCGAATTTTTTCGGTACCGGAAACGGTATCCACTTTTTGGCATTTTCGGTATCGGTACGGCATCGGTAAAATACCGAATTTTACCCTCAAAATACCGATACTGATACCGTACCGACATATTTCGGTATCGGTATCGGTATCAGTACCAAGTTTTCATAAAATTCGGGATCGGTATTTTTCGGGATCGGGACGGTATCGGTATTTGCTCATCCCTAAAACAGATAAGCCAGGGTTGGCTGACACACAAACACTATTTTTTTATTCTTTTAGAAAACTTATATACAATAATACAACTAATGTGTTGATTATGAACTTATCATTACAAAAACAATAATATTATAATTATAATAAAAAATTAAGGGAGGTGATTTGTACACCACCTAGTTTAGCCATACACCACTAAATTTGATGATTATGATCTTATTGGCCTTCAAAAAATAGAAGAGAGTTTAATTAGTGACGGGTAAAACACTCGAAAGTAATTCGGTAGTGTATGGCTAAAAAAGGTAGTTTAGCCATACATCACCTCCCGTTAATTAAAGAGTTAACTGTCATTTTCGTCTATGTGGTTTGTTCACTTTTGACATTTTGGTCCAATTTTAAAAAATGCACCGGTTTCCTCGATGACATACTGGAAACGTGCCACTTCAATCCAAAAATTAAAACCCAGTTAAGTCAGACAGGTTTAACGAAGGGTATTATTGTTTTTTCATTTGTCAGACATAAAATAAGGTGAAAATAAAAGATATATGAATTGACAATAATACCCTTCATTAAACCTATTTGAATTAACTGGGTTTTAATTTTTGGACTGAAGTGGCACGTTTCCAGTATGTCAGGGAGGAAACTGGTGCATTTTTGAAAATTGGACTGAAATGGCAAAAGAGAACAAACCACAGGGACGAAAATGGCAGTTAACTCTTAATTAAATCTTTGAATATAATATTTATAAGTGGATTTTAGGCAACTTTCTACCTGTTTCGACCCATTTTACGGTTACCTAAACTTTTTGATTTGACCCGTTTAAGATAAAACACAACCCAAATAACCCAATTCATAAGTTACTGAACTGAAATTGCCATCTCTTTTTAACTGTTTTCCAATTAAGCATGCGAACACACAACTGTAAAAACAATCAAACCATACATACATACACGGACACCAGGTTATTTGACCCGTTTAAGATAAAACACAACCCAAATAACCCAATTCATAAGTAACTGAACTGAAATTGCCATCTCTTTTTAACTGGTTTCCAATTAAGCATGTGAACACACAATGTAAATAACAATCAAACCATACATATAAACACGGACACTTCATTTATAGTTCGATCATTGTAGGCAAGTTTAGACAGGCAGATAAGTATATATTAAGGCACTATTTACAAGCAAAGCAAGAATTTTGTACAAAACTTATAGAAAGTATACAAGTACTTGTACTCATATCCATAGTTGTTAACGGCGAATAGCGACAAATAGCGATAAGGTACCTATACGCTACTTAGCGCGCTATAGCGATCGCAACGCTCGCTATTGACAACTATGCTCATATCCTATGCAATTAATATCGGTGATATATCGGTCCCCTAGTAAAATATCGGTGTCAAATATCGGTACCGATATTATCGCCGATATTGACTGATATATCACTGAATTATTGGTGTTAAATTAAATTGCCATATATATAAATAATGCATTATATTAAATTACCGATATCCCACCGAGATAACCGATATTTGATATTTTACCGCATCAACTGCATGGCTCATATCAGAGAAAGCCTAACAGATTCTCACTCTCAACAACACTTAAGTCATTCTTCACCATACACTAACATTACAGATAGATTCATAGAGAAAGACTGACCAGCTAAACTCCCACTGAGATACATTCTTTTCGGGGGCATTTGTTTCAACGGCAGAAGTCACAACATCCATCCTTCACCAACACGATCACTAACAAAAACAAACACAAAAAAGATTTGAGTTATCAAACTAAAATCACACACTATATGTCTGGATAACAAATAAAGGAGCAACACATTCTATCATACTAAAGAAAACAAGTTCTTAAGACGACCCAGTAGCCAATTTGGGTATAAAAAGTTAAAAACAGCAATTGTTTCTTTTAGGCATTTCGTCGAACAGTTGATGTGCATGCTCTAAAACCCTAAATCCCAACACAATTTTGCATAAAACGAGAAAGGAGAAAGAACTGGTTGAAACGTACGCTACTGGTTTTCTAACCGGCGGCGCAGATGAACCACAAGAAGCAGGTCGTTATCGCTGTGGCCTTCGGTTTCGGGTTATCCAGAGAGATGGAAGAAAATTAGTGGGCTTATTATACAAGGCCCATTAAAATCATATTGCTCTTGTTTTGGATTAAACTTAGGCTTGAGATTTATAGAATTCACATTGGATCCAAATAGATGTATCCAAGCTGGTCTCGAGCGAGCTTTAAGTCGATCATGTTCTTAATAGAAAAATGTGACATTTCTAACTTGTACGTCACGTTTTTTTTGGCATGACCGGTTTGGACTGTGAACCAAATAACACACTACATGTCCCGTGTCTTTGGATAACAAAATAAATTAGCATCTACTCGTCTAGGCAACAAAAACTATTTGACTAAAGAAAAGACGTTATGGTTTTATCTTACTCGGACTCTCCTATATATACAACCACATAGGTCATGGGTTACTTGCAATTATTTATGTTATTTATATGAGATCAACTCATTTTTTAATAACACTGGCCATTACAGTAAATATCACAAACAATAATATGAGCTTCAGAAACGAGTCGGTTAAAACTCCTTCACCAGTCAATGAGGACGTGAGGACATTTGGATCGCTTCCAAGGGATCTTTTGGTTAAATTTCTTGCCTAATTTGCATCGTCTTCTTTTACTTTTATAATGGTAAGTTACGGTTATTCTCATAGTGACTCACACTCTGATATATTTTCTAATTCAACAACTCCTAAGGTAACTATCTTCTAAGCAAAAAAAATCATCTTTACATCACACCCCAACCGATAGCGGAAACATCAAGGTTGGACGAAAAATATTGCTCGAGATTTCATAATGTCACACCCTCAAATTCAACATGCGGGTTTTACTCCGAGATGTGCGATTGACCAGGATCTAGCCACTAATCATATTGAACCAAATATTTAAAATCATAAAAACATCACTAACAACATGATTAGCGATCAAGTTTTAATTGTCAAAACACAGTTTAAGTAGTAGCGGAAATAAAGTTAAAAATCCCAACAAGATTTAAAAACCACAAATTTAATAAATAATTTAAGACATAACTTATCAAACCACACCACGCCAACAATTGCAATTGTCCGTCCTTGTTGTCCCTAGTGACCTGCAAAGCATGCAGTTACGTGTCAACAATAAAGTTGGCGAATTCACAAATTATAGTTAAGCAAAAGTAAAGTTCACAATTGTTTTGGTTTATGTATGACTTGGGTAGCTAACCCTCATCACGTAACTAAACTGTGTACCGAATGCTGACGTTTCGTTTTATGCCCCCATTAACGTCTATCAACATTGATGTAAAAGTGAAGGTGAATAGTTCACGCCCGGCTCCCAGCACGGTGTGAGGTTTGTCAAACCTAATAGCGTTATCAAAGAATACCCCGCCTGCCTCCCAGATATGCTAATTGGTAAAAATGTAGGGACTTTCATGATAGAGTGTTCGTTTAGTTGAGTGTACTATTCTACCTCCAGTATATAGTATGTTTTGTGATTCCATCTAGGAACGCGCGCGTAGCCTTAACCAGGGCCACTGTAAAAAGTGTTATCCAAAACTAGGAATGCATGCTTTTGGAAAAGGTTGTGAACGCGTCTATTTTTCTTCGTTTAACAAGTTCGTCGCATCGCATGGGTCCTAGATCGACTTAGTCATTATGTTGGTCCCAGACAAACAATGCTCTATTTAACGTAATATGGCAAGAGATTTCAACAGATATGAAAATAGTGTGCGAAAGTAGAAATCGAACTTTCAAAACACAACAACTACAGAACTTTCAACTTTCAAAACCGTTTACAAGGTGATTGTAAGGTTATTGGCTAGGAAAACCGAATACTTGTGTAATTTTGTGGTGAGAGGGTAATGGAGTTTTGTAGTGTGTATTAAATGCTAGGCTTAACTCATTATCCCTCGGTGGATAACTCTCTATTTATAGAGAGTTTCGAGCATGAATAAACATTTGTTTATTCATGCACTAAATGTTTATTCATGCATTTGCTCTGCATAAAGTGGCTTTTTGACATATTCATTGAATCTTCTAGAGTCAATTTGCTACTTTACAAAAATGGCAGAGCCCATTTTTCAGACAAGTTGGCTTATCAAAAATCTTGATAGCCAGCTCATCAGAAATTATGATAATCAGACTTTAGCAGGATCTAATGATAATCATCAGAATTATCATCAAATCCATCACAATGGTCTTCTCTGGTCGTCTTCTCTTACATTTGATCTTTTTCTGATGAATGTTGGAGATGTGTTCTCTATCTTCTGTCCAGATTGCCTTGTTTCTTCTTTCTGTTTGGCCTCCGTGACTTTATCTTCAGCAGTCAATCAGATAGATCACATTTTTCTTCAATACTTACAAAAAGTTTTCTAACAGTTCCCCCTAAGTATTGTAAGAAAAATAACAACTCATATCAAAGAACAAACTTAAAAAAGAACTTTCAAAACATCAAAATCCAAAATAACAGACACAAACATTGTTCAAAACAAAACAAAGCAATAGAAATGTTCTCAAATATTATTCAGTCAACTCTTGTAGAGATCTCCTTTCTTCAGCTGCTTCTTGCTAATATATATTTTGTGTCGTAAACTATACTGATTGCCGATACTATACCGAACCGAACTGAAACCGATCAAACAACATTGGTAACGATATCAGTATCATTGGAACCCGTACCGGAATTCGTTTTTATATTTCCAATCGGTGTGATATATATCTCTTTTTAAATGTAATGTTTCATAAGATTCTGAATATACCATTTTTTGAATGGCCGTGTTGTGTTCAAATTAATATATATATTCTGTCGTAAACTATACTGATTGCCTATACTATACTGAACCGAACTGAAACCGACTAAACAACATTGGTACCGATATCAACATCATTGGAATCCGTACCGGAATTCGTTTTTATATTTCCAATTGGTGTGATACATAATTCTTTTTAAATATAATTCTTCATATATATTTCTTTTTAAATAGGGGAATTGACCTGTAATAATCCAAACTAGACGTCATTGGCCATTGCCAGATCCACATTTAAATATTCCCCATGTCAGCCCCACATTTCACTTAGTTTTCCTCCATCGATCCTCAGTTAAAAAAACTTAACGAAGTTAAGTTTTTTTGTGAATTACAAGCTGACGTTTTAGGACTTTTGATCAGAACGTGGATACGAGTTGCATGATGTAAAACTTACCTTGAAATTGTGCTCCAAACGATGAAAACGGTGCTTCAATTCGGGTGTTTAAACTTCCAATTAACAAAAATCAAGTCATTTGTAGCACCGTTTCGAGGTATGTTATACATCAATAGACTCGTATCCTCGTTCTGATCAAAAGCCCTAATACGTCAATTTGTAATTCGGAACCGGTGAAGGAAAAATATGTGAAAGGTGGGACTGACATGGGGAATACTCAAAGGTGCGACTGACAATGACCAATGATGTCTAGTTGGGATTATTACAGGCCAATTCCCTTTTTAAATATAATGCTTCATAAGAGTCTGAATGTACCATTTTTTGAACGACAAATTTGGATCACTAACAGACCACTGGAGTATCATCGTGTCAAGAGCGGAACCGCCCGAACATATCCATCTCCACTATACACCAATTCCATAGGAAACCTCATAAATATGAAAACCTAGTAAATATGAGAAAAACCACTTATGGGAATCGAACCTATGACCTTATGGTCCCTAAGGCTCATCTCACCTTCAAAAGGCCATTAATAATGTCATGAGCTTCTGAATATACCATTACAACATGGTTATCTTATTCAAAATCGAATTACCACACCACGCAAACATAACCCACTAGTTTAATATGATTTGGCTTGTATAGTTGTATAAGAACTTACGTAAATAAGGGTTTAATGCACACAGATGCCATGTATACAAGGTAGAATATTCCATTTTCCAGTGGCATATTACCCGAACAATTCACATATTTTAATTTTAATATAACAATTGATCATGCCAAATTGCGAACTACCTTCTTCCTCAATCATCAGCATGAGGAATCGCCATGAAATTCACTAGGTGCTCCCTCTCTCTCTCTCTCTCTATATATATATATATATATAACACACACACACATACATATATACACACATATGTATACACACGCATGGCCCCTAACAGTCCCGCTTCTGATGCAGAAGCCGCATTTGACCAAGGCAGTTGATTAGTTTGCGATTTATGATGACATTAAACTGCGATAGTATGACTATGGAGAACTTTCGATCAACAAATTACGAGATGTTTACGCACGAAGAGGATTTAGCCATTTAGGTTTAGGTTATTGTGAGTAACCTTGAGGTGCATGAAGATCATAGTGATTTGTTTGTATTGCAGACGTTCGATTATGGAACTCGAACCAGTCAGTTTACACGAGATCGTTGGATTTTGCAACACACAGCTAGAATCAACTGTAAGCGTCATTTACATTGATGTATTCATAGTGTTTGATGTTAAGTTTGTATTGCAGTTTTTTTATAATTTTATTATGGAACTCAACTGTAAGTGTAAGCGTTCTGCCGCTCGTAGAGCTAGAAATCAACTGTAAGTGAACGGCTGAACGCATACACTTGCAACATACAACGCTAGAAATCAACCATAAGTGTCATCTACATCGATGCATGTTTGAGTGATAAGTTTTTATTGCATCGTTTGATTTTGGAACTCAACTGGAAGTCTTACGCGTTCTGCCGTTGACAGGGCTAGAAAGTGACTGTAAGTGAATGTCAGAATGCTTAGACGTGCAACACACGCGTAGAAATCAACTGTAAGCGAACGGCTGAACGCGTACACTTACAAGTTACAACATACAATGCTAGAAATCAACCTTAAGTGTAATTTACATCGATGTAGTCATAGAGCTAGAGATTGAGATCAACTGCAAGTGAACGGCAGAACGCTTAGACTAGCAACATACACAGCTAGAAATCAAATGTAAGTGAACGACTGAATGCGTACGCTTACAACATACAACGCTAGAAATCAAACTCAAGTGTCATTTACGTCGATGTCAATGTATTCGTATCCTTGAGTAAAAGTTAAAAGCACCATGTCTAGGGGTAAAAATCCTAAAATTTTATTTTGAGACCTCGCCATACTGCTTGAAATCGAACGTATAAGAGGATTAATACATACACATTCCTCTGTTTTGTTTCTATGGGTTCTATATGAACCTGTTGATTTCTTGGGTATAAAATGTGGTAATTATGTTTCACTGTTAATTTAGCAAAGCACAGTGCCGGATTCACTTTAGCTAGATTATGTTGTATCCTTGCACTTTAGTTGTATAAATAAATGCTATAAAAAATGGATATGCTTTTGTTGACTCGATTGTTCTCAAACTTCCGCCATCAACCTGTGTGTTTGTTTCTCTATTACAATGTTACGTCTTTGCCTGTGGGTTAATATGGTTTCAAGTGGTTAGATACTTAGATTAGCCAAAAAAATTTTAAGTTGAATAGACTTGCATTAAGAACGGATGGCTTACCATAAGATATGCCAACTGTTATTAATATAATACCGTCATCATGTGAAGCCAGTGCCCACCCTGACTGGTCTTATACGTCTTGGAACTATTCGTATGAATTCAAATGCTAATACAAAAATGCTAAATATGTAAAGCATGATGCGCCTAATTGTTTCAGCAATGCCACCTTCCGACTTGCATCCACTAGAGAAATTCATCGACCAGAAACCTGAGAATATCAAATATGTGTATCAGTTTATTATGACCTATTCTCTTAGCCTAATTGATAACTAGCTTTTAATTTGAGTTTGACTTGATCAATCTTACCAGTGCTCTTCTCGGACAAATTCGTCCAGTCATGTGGGCTTGTCTTGGTTTCTGCTGCCTTTATCAGTTCAAGCAAAGCTTCATTGACCTGAATTTGCAACGTTTTCACAGGTATCAGTCAACTCATATTTGACTCAGTAGGCTTCATCGGTCTGCTTCTTTTTGTTTTACTTGAGGATAAAATCATAAAGAGTAAAATGCCATTTTCGTCCCTGAGGTTTTGCCAGTTTTGCGACTTTCGTCCAAAGGTTTGTTTTTCCGCATCTAAATCCAAAAGGTTTGAAATCTTGCCATTTTCATGCGGCTTGTTAACTCCATCCGTTTTTCTATGTTAAGTCGGGGAGTATTTCCGTCTTTTTTGTTAAATTAAAGGGCAATTCAGTCTTTTTCAGGGGTATTCGGTCTTTTTAAAGTGAAAATAACCAAATTGCCCTTTAAGTGAACAAAAAAGACGGAAATACCCCTTGAATTAACAGAGAAAATGGATAGAGTTATCGAGTTGGATATAAATGGCAAGATTTCAAACCTTTTGGATCCAGATGCAAAAAAACAAACCTTTGGACAGAAGTCACAAAACTGGCCAAACATCAGGGAGGAAAATAGCATTTTACTCAATCATGAAATAATAACCAAGCTTCAATATTGTTTTAATAAAGTCACCCTTTCTAACTATAAAAACCACTCAAGTTTCATTATTGTACTATTGTTGTGAAGTTTGTCATAATTGATTAAACTGAATACGATTATGAAACTTGGTTATTATCTTATGACAATTATCTTCTACTTCAGGTTAAACTTGAAAGAAAATAACCACAACATAGTGACCAAGATTCATATATATTCGACTTAAGTCACTTAATTTTAACAATTTAACATCTACAAAGTCTCACAACAAAGGAACAATATTAAAACTTTGACGAAACCTTAACAGCTTTCAGATGGAAAATAATACACTAAATATACCTCTTTCGTCCTCTCATGACTCACAAGATGACCTCCGTGAAGTTCCACCATCTTTGCATATGGATATAATTTCTTTGCAAGCCTTCTTGCATGGGATACTTGAGCAATAACATCATATCTAGACATTAATGCATGATTAATTTAAAATCAACACATAGTTAATTTGAAAATGACGTTTGAAATTTTTATACCTGCCAGGAATGACTGATATCAGAAAACCTTCGTTGCGGATCATTTCTATATCTGTTCTAGATATTTTGTGCGTCCAGCATGCATGAATCTGACCATCAAACCCATGATTTGATTGCATCCCACTTGATGAAATAGTTTAACATATTCCTGAAAAGGATTCGATTAAGAACATTTGATGATGAATTGATGTAATAGTTTGTAAAGAAAATTTTGGTAAGATTCTAGTTTGCTTCAATAAAAACATGCTACATCCGTGTTACAAATACCAAAATTTGGTTCTTACTCGATACAGTACTGCTCTTCTTGTTTCATCTCCAACACACTCTTTAAGATATTCCTGCAGAAGAATATACAAATCGTTAGCATCATAACAAACAAACAAACTGCCCGAAAAAAAACCCTAAATCTGCGAAGCTAAGCAGTTAATGTGATAAAATATCGGATATCGGTCAAGAACCGATATTTGAGATATAGGTTATCGCGGTGGGATATCGGTAATTTTAATATCATGCAGAATTCGTATATATAGCCATTTAACACGAACAAGTTAGTATACTCTCCTACCTTAACAAATTAACCTTTTGCAACTTGCAAAACACTAACAATTTTAGCAAGTAGGAACTGATTAAGACTTAAAACACCAACATTTAACACTAACAATTTACAATTAAGACTTAAAACAATAATGACAGAAATAAGAAGAAAGACGAATGGTAGAACTAAGAAGATAGGTATCAGTAATATCGGTGATATATCAGTCAAATATTGGAAATATCGCTGATAATATCGGTACCCGCTATTCTGACCGATATTTGACACCGATATTTGACATGGGTACCAATAACCGACATATCACCAATACTAACTGCATAGCTAAGAAGTGGTTCCATGATGTGGTTTAGTATATGAACTATGAAGGAGTTTAATACATAAGAGTACTAAAGAATGTATGGCTAAAAGAAAAAATCCAAATATTGTCTTTTTTTGATATCCTAGAAACCGTAAAACTCATGGGCCCACCTATACCTTGTTAACCAATGAGACCAGGTAAAACACACTTGCGTGGAGTGGGTGACCTTTAAGGGGTTGAAGAAAAAAAGCCAGAGATTGTTGGATTTAAACTTGGACCTCTTCTAGAAGGAATCAAACGCTTATTGCTACGCCACCCCTAGAAGACTCTGTGATGAAATTTTGGGGAAACTAAAAAAAAAGTGTTGTATTAGGTCCTTTTATTTTACATTTCACTTATTAAATCCTATTTAGATTATTACTATGACTGTAGGACTGTATGCGTTACAAAAGAAACATCTGTTTGTATCGGCTTTTAAGCATCTTTTGAATAGTTACAAAAGAAACATTTGTTTGTATCGGCTTTTAAGCATCTTTTGAATAGTTATATCAATCATACATAGGTCAAATGCAACATAAAGAGCATTGTCAACCTGAGTGTAGTGAGTGTCTAGATCAACGGTTGCTCTTTGTTTTGGAGTTTTAGCCCTTAGAAAACGAACCGCAATGGACAAGGTTTGACGATCAAGCTGCAGAAAGGAAAATGAAATTGAAAGATTAAACACGATTTCCAGCTATTTAGTTTGAATTAGAATGTTCAAACTTAGACAATCTGCCACTAAATTAAAGAGTCAATTACGGACATGTTTGCACCTTAGGAAGACATTCGTAGCCTCCGCCTGTTACATTAAGTAAAGCCAAAGACATAAGTCTTTCTGGGAAAAGAGCAGCCAGTTTGGAAGCTATCATACCACCTGTGTAACATTAATAAAACAACATAAGTACTAATATCTTATATGTATATACATGTGCATGTTTGTTTCAAATCCAATGATGTGTTGATAATCACGAAAAACAATATAATGCACTTGTACATTGCGCACAAAAGATAATCATAAGTAGTGGGAGAGAAAAACATAAGTGATTACCTAACCCTATTGTGTATCACATTTAAAGCAAATAGGTACCAATGCATTATGCTGTTCTCAACATATTATTGGTTATGTAATGGGCAACCCTCTACCTCTATATATAGTCAGGCTCAAATGAGAACCAATAATAATTACAAGCCTAGTGAACCACTTTTTAGCTCTTGTATCAAATAGATAGGCAGCGTTCGTTTCATAGAATGAAACTTTGAGGGAATTGGAATGTCAATTCCATTTCTTGTTTTGTTGGTTTCAACAAAAAATGAATTGGGATTGAGCAACAACATAAGGAAGCCAATCTACATTCCAATTCCATCAAGATTTCATTCCATAAATGTGGAGAAACACACGTAAATTTCGAATCAAATTTCAATTCCTACGCAAATTCCAATTCCCATTCCATTACATTACATTCTACGAAACGAACGCTACCTTAGGATTTTTCAACCGGTAACTTGTGACTAGTCCCTCTGTGTGATAGTGTTTCTTGCCCCGTATATACATATACATGTACATATACTGATATACACATTGGCGGAGCTTTTCATGCCCCCCCCCCCCCCACACTTCGCTTCGTAGTGTTAATTTTACGGGAAATTTCTGATTTTTTTTGTAGCGTAAGATATTGGATTTTGAGAGGCCGCCCCCTGATTTTTAAGTTCAAGATCCGCCAATGCATATACATATGTGTGTGCGCGCGCACATGTATGTAACATTAACTGTAAGTTACAGAATGTGACTAACCCATTGAGTGGCCAAACACATGAGCTTTCTTCCAACCCAAATGGTCCATTACTGCAATGGCATCTTTAGCCATAATTGTTGTTCTGCACCCAACAAATAGATTACATTACTTCATTACACACACTCTCTCTCTCATACACACACTCTCTAGGTAATACCCTTCCGGCCTAAACTGTAGGGGGGGTTATCTTGTTTAAAACAAACCTTCTATGCTTATGCTTTGACACAATGTTTTAAAAACCGGTTTATACCGGCCGGTTAAACCGGATACAGGAAGCTTGGCCGGCACGAATCATATCGGTAAAACGACAAAGAAGTTGTACCGCCGGCAAATTGGATTATACCAGTTTAAATCGGTATACCGGTGCTGGGTGAAAGGTTAAAATTTGGATTTTTAATCTTTTATGGGTAAAAAAAAGTGATGATTTACCTTTTTAGTAAAACCGAGGGGCCAAAAAAGTATCAATAATGAATTTTTGGATTATTTTTTGAGTAAAAATTGTATTTTACAGATTTATAGGGTTAATTAGTCAACCCAGTTGAACCGTCCTGTACAACCCAGGGTTCAACCGGTTGAAAAGTTTCTGAGACCCGGTACGATTTAAAAAACTGGTTTTCAAAACATTGCTTTGACAAATAATAACTTGATGAAACATATACAATCCTTACGTATATTCTGATCTTTTAGTAGGTATAGAGCTACGCCCAACACCTCGATTATCAATCGCACACACCTCTATACCTTTCCCATTATCATTATCTCCACCCTGATCATCAACGACGTCGTTTGGTTTCACTTTCACCGACCCAACAAGACCCTCGATTTGTGGGTTCCATGAATCATGAGTCGCTGCCAACCCTGAACCAAAACAAAATATCCATAATTCAAAAATAATATCTTGATATTTTTAAGGATATAGAATAATCGGAAATACCTATGATCATAAAAACTTTGATGGGACCACCGCCATAGGTCCTGTAATAAATTCTTATACCCTTGTTGGTAATTGCATCGGCGCCGGTCTGGTAGTCTGCGACGTTGCAATACGGCATCGTTTGGTGGTAGGATTTAGATTAAATATAAACGTTAGTTGATTCCTCGTACCAAAGTAACAAATTACAAACAAGTGGCAGGTAAAAGGGCAACAAGCTGCGCCGCAACCCTCTTTTGAATTGCAAAACCAATCCTACTAAAGACGAAACGGCCCTTAAAGGTTGAAAGATTACTATTCACAACCTGTTGGACCATGTTTAGAAATTTCACAGCCTCTGGGACTAGGGACCAAAATGTATCAAAAGCGAATGGGATAAACACGTGTTGATTCTCTAAACAAACCTTCTCGTGTTTAGCGACCTTGCCTGATTCCGCCTTTAATGCAGCCTGGCCAGCAACAAACCCATTATCCCTGAGTCCAACAAGAGGGGACACTCCTGTAAGGTCCACACAAGCGTGTTTTCCCCTAGCCCACCCAAACACAAGAATATCAGCTGGCCGAAGAGTAGACCTCCCGTCGAGCGGATCCGTCAGAAAGTTCACCGGAGCCTCCTTTTTCGCCGAAATCCCTGCCCGCTTTTGAACATCATAGAGAATATCCCTTACCAAATCATGTCGGTATTTAAAACCAGGTAACTACTTACAATGGACCGCATGTTCGTCGAAAGTATCTAAACAAGCCTTGCGACAAACTGGGCAGGGCTCATCAACCGGAAACAGAGGGATCATTAGCCGGTACTTAAGAATTGCCCGGTATTCCACTACTGACATGTGTTGGCCTAGTCCTTCAATGGGGATAACTGTCAGAAAATCCTGAGAATGAGGTGCCCGGAGACAATCAATCAAACACAGCTTTCTGACGAGGGGATAGACTAAACTTCTCTCCCAAACACTGGACAGTTCTACTAAATAGGGCACTCACCAAAGCATTCTGGGCTTTAGGGGGGGGCGGTGTTCTTATTAGAGAAACCACCAAGATCAAAATCCGGAAGGGACATGTGCATGCAATCCAACGCGCACACATAATCAGAATCTAACCCAACAATACCACAGTCTCGAAGAATGTGGTCCTGTAAACTCCAAGATTGCGCCCTCCATTGAAGATCCCCAAAAAACGGACCCCCGCAAACCACGATATCCTCGATAGCTCTCCGAAGGCCTTTGTAAAAAACCGAAACAACCTCCCCAACAAATGTGGGTTGGCACGTTCTGAGGCCAAACAACAACTTAGCAACACCCATGCAAGAGCGCAGCAAGAGAAGCTCGCATTGAGGGTCCCGCAGATGTGGAAGATAGCTCATCAGATCCACTGCACAAGATGCCCTTTTCACGGCCAACCTACTTATGAAACCCGCATCGCGACTAACAGCGCTCCCGAGGAGTTTGACACCCGACACCGGCCTCCCAATCCCACTAGGAAACAAACCCTTTTGCTTCTTAACTCCATTGCACGATGGCCAAAAAACTTCTGTTTTCTTAACGTTAAGTTGAAGCCCCAAACATGGCCTCAAAGACCTGATGATTTCTAAAGCTTTAGCCACCTCTTTAGCATCACCTATAATTGTACCATCATCCAAGTACCAAGCATGGAAAAGTAGCTTGCATCTATCTCGTATCTTGATGAATGAGGGGATGCAAAACTAAGGCAAAGAGAAGAGGCCCCAAGGGGTCTCCCTGCTGAACCCCAGTGGTGGACCAAATATGATCGTTTCCGACATATAATCTAGCCGGCTGTCCATATAGAAAATCCACCCATAAGGAAATGGAGGGGCATCGGGTTCGAACTTCTGACAAAAGGGCGGTTCTATCCACTAAGTTGAAAGCATTAGAGAAATCAACAGTAATCATGGCTAACGACCCATCTGAGTGGAACACATTTAAAAACCTGTTCGCACTATGGAGCACAGCCTCCGCCCCGCTAGGAATACCCACCCCAAATTGAAAATCACCGAGATATTTAGTCATCTCTTTCCCGACCCCCCTCATAGCCGCCTTAGAAACTAACCTCCTCCAAATTGCGCCCACGGCAATAGGCCTAATCCCGTTGTCCGGTTTAAGTAAAGGCGTGAGGGGTGCAGAAGCAACAAATTATGACAAGACCCTAGGATTTAGAGGAATGGGATTTTGGTATGTGTGTGTGAGAGAGAGAAGAGAAAGAGATGATATAGGTGTGTGTTGAGTTGAGATGTGTTAAATGTAAGTATTTTTATAAGGAAAAAGGCATAAAAACAAATTGAAAATGAATCAGTCGGCTAGAGACATTTGTGACCAAACACGTTTGGTCATGTAGTCATAGGTGTGAGAACGGTAAGTTTGTTGGTCGTCATTATTCGTTTAACGTACATTTTGTTTTATAATCAAAAGCAAATAATTATAAGCATGTTTATAAAGCGGTTTATATTCAACAGCAAATAATTTTAAGCATGTTTATAAAGCCACTTGGCAGTTGACACTATACTTTATTATTTAAGAAAGAGAAAAGTGTTCGGATAGTCTCTGTGGTTTGCCTCAATTTCACCTTTAGTCCCTACATTTTCAAAATTACATCTATAGTCTTCAATTTTGACAAATTCATTCTCGGATGGTTCCTGGCGTGGATGAGGGTTAGTTTTCTTAGTTATGTGGATGTGAAATTACCTAAACACCCTTATTGTTAAAAAATGGCGGTACCCTGGCACCTGGCGTTGGACGGAGCTAGGTGGGTGAGGTGGCGGATGGTGATTAACGGGTCAACCTAGCCATTTTAAAATTTAAAAACAAACCATTTGGTTTGGCCAAACGGCTAACCCGAGCGGTTATAAATAAGTATGTTTTTTTGTAATGTTTTTAGGAATGTTTAATAACATTTTTAGGTTTTCTTAATTAATATTGTACACATTTAAAAAAAAATCCACGTGGCCTAGCTAACGCCCCAAACCCTCGCCCCACCATACCCACCGCTGGGCTGCTTCATAAACAGTGCCCCTCCTTTTCCATGTGTCAACCAACATCCTAAACCCCCGCCCTACCATATCCCACAAAGACTTGCTATCTGTTATATGTATTAAAGGTGGGACCCACCCACCTCTTCTTTTCCTGACCAACCCAACCCGCTCCCCCATTTTTCCTCTCCAATGAACATTTTCACCGGAAAACTTCCGATCGCCCACCACCACCTTCATCTTCGTCAAGAAGCGTTTGATTTCGAACCCACCACCAAAAACTCTCGCCACCACCTCCTTTGGCCTCATCCACCCTCCACCGTCGACTCCCAACTTTAACTCCGACAAAAACCAAACAATCTCTGACAACCACCGTTTGATTTCGAACCTGCAACTTTGATCTCGAACCATCAACCTCCTTTTATGTGTTCTCTATTTCGAACATGCAACTTTGATTTCGAACGGAATGTTGTCGGAATGCACTCCACCAAACCTGCAACTTTGATTTCGGATAGGGTGCGTTTTTTCCGGCGATGGGGGTGGAGGTGTTATGGTGGTGGAATGATGACTGTATGATGATGTGGACTGTGCAGGTGTTTATGGTGGTGCTGCTGGAAACCTATTGTTGGAGACAAGGAAGAAAGAAGAAAACGGAATGGGAGTGGGGGTAGGGTAGGGTTGAAAAGGTAGGCCTCACTTTTTTTAATAGTATAATTAATTTTTTGTTTTTGTTTTTTATTTTTAACAGGGTATTTCTGTAATTTCACATCCACTTAACTGAGAAAACTAACCCCCATCTATGCCAGGGATCATTCGAGAACGAATTTGTCAAAGTTGGGAACTATAGAGGTAATTTTGAAAATGTAGGGACTAAAGGTGAAATCAGGGCAAATCACAAGACTTTCCGAGCACTTTTGTCTTTAAGAAAAGAAAAGGTTTTAGTTAAATTTGATACTATCGCTCAATATCTCATTATCCAAAATAGGATCATCCAACATAGGGATCAAGTTTAGGTAGCCATTTTTTCATTCAATTTTTTATTTGTGCAAAAAGAGAGAGAGAGAGATAGAGAGCGAGATTAATCTTGAATTACGAGATAAGGATACGACGGTTTATAGATAATTCTTGTTGAATTGTTTATTGAGTTTTTAATATTTCGAGTTAATTACAGTTTTCGTCCCTGTGGTTTGTCAAAAATCACTATTTCAGTCCATTAGTTTAAAAATTGCGATTTCAGTCCCTGTGGTTTCACTTTCGTAACCATTTCAGTCCACCTCGCAACCATTTCAGTCTCTGTACTTACAGAATAAATGGATTGAAGTGGTTATGAAAGTGAAACCACAGGGACTGAAATGGTTACGAAAGTGAAACCACAGGGACTGAAATCGTAATTTTTAAACTAATGGACTGAAATAGTGATTTTTGACAAACCACAGGGACGAAAACAGTTATTAACTCTAATATTTAATTAGGGATAATTGTTAGTTTATTAGATAGGTTTATCTATTTGGTTATTTTATTATTTAAAATAGAGTTTGAGTCGGGTTAGAATTAGAATGAGTTTAGTATAAATAGTTGGTTAGAATTATTATATTTTGTGTGCTTTCTTTGTTAAATAATAAAAAGAGTCGAACGAGTTCAATCGTGTTTTTTTTTTTTTGTGTTTGATCAAGGGCTGATGTTCAACAAAAAAAAAAGAATAATAATAACAAATATTATTCAATTAAAAATGGATTGATATCACGGGTATGATGATGAGTAAGTGAAGAGCTAGAATATTATTTCGACTTATATGTAGATTTTAGCTAAAATATGAACAGGGATGAAGAACACGATTTGGATGCACTTACTACTGGATCACTCGGTCAAATCGGTTAAAAAAAGATATCATGATAGTAAATTTAATAGCTAAAATATGAATAGGGATGGAGAACACGATTGGATGCTCTTACTACTGGATCAGTCAGTCGAACCGGTTAAAAAAGGGATATAATGATAGTAAATTTAAAAAATATTTAACTATTACGCAAACATATATATATATATATATATATATATATATATATATATATATATATATATATATATATTAGTGTTACTTGTATCTGAAAGAATAAATAAAATATAACACCCAACATCTTCTACATTTGTTGCAGACAATTTTATGTGTATTAGAGGCCTCAAATCTAAATCTCATTATCTATAAACCAAAAAAAACATTAATACTGAATTTGTTGTTTAAATTTACTTCTAAGTAAAGACAATCTCCTTTGAAAAGGGGACTTGTGATCTTTAATCCCAAGTTTGTCCATGAAAAAAACAATCTTCTTGAGTGTTTCAACCACTTGTTCACTTTCATCACCAAATGCTTTCTCTTGTATGCTTAAATTCCTCTTCAGCAGATCCAATATTTCACCATCATCTCTTCCCATTCTTTTCTGAATGCATATTAAACAGTCCAGTGCCTCCCCTAAAATTACAAAAACGTCAAACGGGTCAAAGCAAATAAAATCTATGTTGTGACGGATTGTAATCAGCAAGTCTTTGGGCACGTTTTGTTGAAACGCTTAATCAAAACGTTTGGTGTTCAACCCAAACGAATTTTGCCCCGATTAAATTTTTTTAAGATTAAATCAATGTTGGTATACGGTAGGGCTGGGCAAAGTGCTTGGAAAATGCTCGCTCGATTTTCCGCTTGGTTGTAAATGAGCGGATCGGCTCGATTCGATTTGTAAACGAGCCAAGCACGAGCAAAGTTCCGCTCGGCTCTGCTCGAATATTTTTATTTATATATATATAATTTTGTATGCATAAATATATAATTATTTTTATACTTATCGCTTTATTGAATATTGGAATTGTAAGTGGATTTAGCCCAAATTATAAACTAATAGGTGACTGCGAGTACATTGACCACATATTTCATTTGTTTCCTGTTGCCTAACTTTTTTTATTATGTTATTATTTATTTTTTTTATTTTCGCAAATTACAGAAGGAAAAAAGAAGTAGAAGGCTTACCAACTGGTAAAGAAGCATCTCCAAACGCTTTCTCACGAACCCGCAAGACTTTAAGAGCCAGTTGCTCAGCTTCTTCATCACGATTCATGTTGTAAAGAGTTACAGCAAGCTGTAACATCACAAACGTAACTGAAGGATCATCAGGGCCCACGTTCCTTTCCATAATTTCTAAACTCGATCTTAAAAGCCGCTCAGCCTCTACATAATTCTTGGAACGTGAATATGACGTTGCAAGATTTGTAATGTGGGTTACGAAACTCGGATCTTCTTCTCCTTTGTATTTCTTGGTTATTGACAAACATTTTCCCAAAAGTTCCCGGCCCTCTTCTTCTCTGGAAAACAAGTGATACTAATAGGTGAAAACGGGCAGGTAGTACGGGTTAGATAACGGGTCAAAATGAGTTCACATTAAAACCAGTCGATTTTATGCGTGGGTCAAAATGGGTCACATAGGGTTGGGTTTGCACACAAACACTTTTCTGTATTTGTAGATAACTAACATTATCAAATGTAATTACAAAAACTAAAATTTCTTTGAATACATGTTTGGTGATTATTTTTTGTGTGTATTTTGTAAATACTTAGTGTATCAAATATGATTACAAACTCTAATATGATGATAATAACAATAAGATAATTTCTTTTAATAATGTGATTTAGATTACTGCTATTATTTGAATACATGTTTTTGGTGACTTTGAGCCTGTTCCAACTCTTGTATGGACCGTTTGACACGTTCCATTATTATCAATTTTTCCATATTTGACCTGAAATTTGACCCATAAGTGTGAAAAATCTATACAAATAGATCATACCTTCCTACAACATGAAGCAACTCTGCGAGGTCTATCCGTGTCTTCTCCAATATGCTGTCATCGATATTCATACTTTCTGAATGCTCGAGCACCTCAAGAACATTTTTATACAATTTGATGGCTGAATCTGCATCTCCTGTTATTAAAATTTCAAAAATAATAATTTGTTTTCAGAATAAATCTAGGAAACCAAGAACCAACTTTTTGTCTGTTGCCAAAATGCAATAAGTTTTCATGTATGCATACAAAAATAGAAACGAAAAAAACAGAATTTACCTTTTGCGCACTTTGCGTTAGCTAGAGAATACATGGCCATTCCAACTCTTTGATCGTTTTTTCCATATAGCTTGGTATATATGCCTACAATTCTAAGCTTAACCCAGAGACAAAATTAATAAAATAAAAATATATAGAGTAAACTTTCGTTTTGCTCCCTGTGGTTTGGTCACTTTAACGGTTTTGCTCCAAACCTTTAAAAATAGCCATTTTCCTCCAATAGTTTGCTATGGTTTTTCCATTTTGCTCCCCGCCTCTAACTCCATCCAAATTGTCTGTTTTTCTATTTTGCTCCCCGCAGGGAGCAAAATGGAAAGACCATAGCAAACTATTGGAGGAAAATGGCTATTTTTAAAGGTTTGGGGCAAAACCGTTAAAGTGACCAAACCACAGGGAGCAAAACGAAAGTTTACTCAAATATATATTTATAAAAAAAAGCAAAGAAATTAAGCAAATATATATTAAAAAAACCTCATAAAAGGATTTTCGGCATCTTCAGCTTTGCCTTGTTCTATTAAAAGATTGCCAAGCGCATTCAAAGGTACCGCCATCTCCTCACTTTCTGCTCCCAAATTTGACTCCAATATAGATATAATTCGATTATAAACGTCAACCGCCTTTGTTGCTCTGCCCGCAGAACCAAGAGCCTTGCCCATTCCCAATAACGGCATAACAAGCGAGGTACTATTATTCCCTAAATAAGTTATAACGAAACCCTAATCATCATTATGACAATGTTACATGTATATAATCATATGCTAAATATGATTGTAAAAAGCATACTTACCGTGGTATCGCTCCAAAATTTCAAGAGCTCTCTTGTACAAAAGCATTGACTTTTCAAACCTCCCTAAAGTTGACTGCATACTCCCCATGTGCGTCAATATCGAATCAAGAAGCGGCTCGTCATCTCCCAAATTACATACAATGTCATCCAACTGGATCAAAACAAAGATATACGTTATAATTTCGTCACACGTTATAATGAAACGGATTCTCAAGCAGCGAAAAACAATATGAATAAACGACAGACGTATGTAAAAAATCATTACCGTATTCAAGATAGATTTAACCATTTTAAAGTCTCCGATTGCCATGTAACCCAAGGCTACGACATCCAAAACAGCAGCTTCTTGTATGGTTTTATCTCCCGCAACTATTTGTTCTTTCATTGCTTCATAATTTGCTTCAAGTAGATCAAGAGCATCATCTTTATTTCCCATTTTTATCAGGCTTTTGATTTCAGAAAACAGTTCTTCTAACTTCATTTCAAGATCGTCTCCCAATAGTTTTCTTCAGAATCAAAGAACTTGTTAGATTGTTAGCATGTATGAATAGTAGCATAAAGTCTAAAATCAGTTTGTGCAAACAGTAAAAGTATAGACGTTTTAAGCCTTTTTTTCCTCGGTAACATGAACCACCAAACCCGTATCAGCAAAAACTAGAGGTGGGAGATGGGTGGAGTAAACGGGGCGGGTTATGGGTAAGGTGTACAAACTGGTTAATTTCCATAACCGGTTCGGTTAACTGGTTATGGCGGTTAATTTCACTTTTTTACTTTAACCTGTTATTGCTTTAACTGGTCCGGTTAATCACTTTAATTGGTCCCAGGGGCGAAGGTTAGAAAGGGCCGGAGGGGGCGCCCGACCCCCCGAACTTTTCGCTCAGTGTTATATATGTAGCTTTCATATAGAAATTTTTGGGTACATACATTTTCGACCCCCCGGTTCTATAGAAATTTTTGGGTATATACGTTTTATACCCCCCGTATAATATCTCAAGCTTCACCACTGACTGGTCCGGTTAATAACCGGTTTTTTTGCCCTTTTTCAGTTACCGGTTGATCAATTTTTTTTTTCACTTTTTTACTAAATATCTATAACCGGTTACTAACCGGCGGTTAAAATTAACCACTAATCGGTTAATGTTCTACCGGTTACGGTTCTGGTTAATTAACCGGATTTTTTGCCCATCTCTACATGGGCTCATACGCCTTTTTTGGCCATTTTAAAATTATTTTATATATATCAATGCTTGCATTATGATTATAAAAATTCTAGCATCAAACGAGAAGAGTCTAGTATCTTGATTCTTGAATAAAGCAATTTAACAGGTTGTATGCATAAAATTACACTTTTGACTTTCAACCCGTTTGACTCAGCTAAACAAACAGAGATTACTCGTTTAACCCGTTAGAGACAACAAACACATAACCAAACGGGCTGAAATTACGGTGTCTAGCGAGTACAGTTGCGGGAAAGTCAAAATCAAGGTCTTGTTCAAATTTCATGATATTAAAAAACCGGGCTCAAAACATGTCATGGGGTCATCTAATTAGGCTAGCTAATCGTTTATACGTGCGCACCTTTGAGATTTTTTTGACCCGCCAACAACAGAAGAAACTTGATTTCCATTAACCGGACCACCAACATGCAATGATTTGGCAGTAGCGTAACATCTAAAGACCGAGCACCAAGTAGATATCCCGTTGGGCACCGGATACAACCTCGTGTTACATTTTCCTTTTTGCGGTTGATTAAAAATTTTAACGATCCATTTCTGTAACAAGTCAGAGTGAATGCTTGGACACAAACTACTCATCCTGAAATTTTCCAATTTAAGAACATGAGGGAAACCAGAGTGCGAACTTCGCGATATGTATCTAATTCATAACAGGACTTTTCATATACAAGTGCTTAGATCATGGAACAACTACAAATGTTCAACAAAACAGTCTGCATGAATTAGTGTAGTGATATATATAGTAATACTCATTATGAATAGAAAGCATCATAATCCAACAATTATACATGCTGTACTTGGCTTTAAAGGGCGAGACGACGCCTCATGTACTTCTGGGTCAAAATTGGTCAAAACTTGCAAAAATAATGGTTTGTAGGAGGCTTATATGTAAAAAATAATCACACGGTTGAAAAAGTAATGAAATATTTACTTGATAAAAAGGTTGAACGTTATAGATGAGAGAGACGCAGCTTTCGGTTGTAAATAAAGTTTATTTGGTTGTACATTGAGCAACACCTCACATACGTGATGTGGGCGTCTCACCCCTCGGCTTTTGGGACCTAAATGCCTCGGAATGTGATACATACCCGTTATTGGGTTACCCAGAACCCGACCCAAATCCAAGCCAAACCGAACCCAACTACAGGTTCAATTAATTCAGAAAAATAGCGGGAACAATTTCACAAACAGTTTTCTAGCAGTTAATTAACTTCTGTTTCTTTTATGTTAAATAGGGCAGATTAGGTCATCTTTCTTTTTGTCAATGTTTATTATCTAATTTAGGGTTCTTACCTTAGAAATTGGAGACCCAATCCTTCTCGAATTGGATTACTTGCTGTTTAATCGAATATTTGGTTGAGTACTAATTCCAAATCCTATCAGAATGCCTTGCACTTTTTTAACCAAGGCTAATAATTTGTCTAACATTGTGTTATCCATTCGAAAGTAACAAACTCTCTACACAATCAACTTAACATCATAAAGATAAATCTCTCAAGTGATTGCTTTTCCAATCATAATAATCAACCTTCGTTGAAACTATCGAATGTTCTTAAAACTGCCAAAAGCCTACTTGCAGAATGAGCCTTTCCAGACAAGATGCAATAATACCAATACACAAAGGAAACCATAACAGCTTATTTGTTCATGATTACTCATTCTCATTTCTCAGTAAGTGCAACTGTTTTTCTGCATTTTCACAAGAATGGTGATGTTTTAGGTTTAACAACCAAAAGCTAAGTATAATTTTCCAACATTGTGAGAACAACTAAAATGTAGATCAAAATTGACATATCTAATTCATTACATCCACTTTCCATAGTCATTTCTTCGGTTCAAAGACGGACAAACAGTGGCGGAACCAGAACTTTTTAGTCAGGGTCATCATAATAAGGCTCACTCTCTACTAGTTAAAGTTAGGGGCCCAACTCATATTTTTGTTAAAAAAAACAACATACCTAGTAGAATCCTACTCATAACAAAGCTATCGGTGGGGTCTGGGTAGGGTGGGATGTAGGCAAGCCTTACCTCTACCCCAAGGGGCAGAGAGACTGCTTCCATTGAGACCCCTAGCTCGAAATTCATAACAAGACATAGAGAGCTAAAAAAGATCATCATCATCATCACACTCATAAATCCCACCCATAGTAAAGCTAAGGTAGGGTCAGAGGAGGGTAAGATGTAGACAGCCGTACCCCGTAGGAATAGAGAGGCTGCTTCCAATGAGACCCCCGGCTCGATAGTAGTTTTGCATCAAGCCTTGGACATAAGGCACATAACACTCAGCAACTAAGACAAAGACCGATTAGTGCATGTACTCCCTTGTCGTTCGGCTATCAAAGCCACCACATGATGCAAGATTAACCATCCCCCTCTTTAACCTTATTTTCACGAAATTAGTAAAATAACATTAAGATTAGTGCACTTTCACTTTTGACCCCCCCCCCCCCCCCCCCGAAGCGCCCACACATATATACATTATATCCTCATACCACAAGCGAGGCGAAAAAAGATGTATATATCAACTAGACACACAACAAGCGATAACATGCAAAGACCCCCAAGAAAAAACACTTAGAAACTAAGCCCGTAAGCTAGGAAGACATTTGCGAAAACGTATAATATGGCAAATACTACATCATATAGACACACAACAAGCGATAACATGCAAAGACCCGAAAAAATAGGGCTGGCAACAGGTAACCTGTATAAGACACGGTTAGACCTGTTTACTGAAAAGTACACCATGTGACTTTTTATTTTCTTTAAATAATTAAAATTATCCATCATTTATCCTTCTTCGTACATAAAACTTACATCTGTTTTATAAAACAGTGGATATAAAGTAGTTAAACGAGTCATATTCATGTTAAGAACTTATGTTATGCGCGTCGTCAGATACCTGTTAAACCTGTTAAGACACGATTTGCCAACCCTACGAAAAAACACTAAGAACTAAGCGTGTAAGCACGAAGCAAAAACAAACCCGTACTTTCCACCTAAAAGTCTTTAACCTTAATTTTACGCCTCCACGAGTGTAACAAGTCGTACCTAACTTTCATCTTCAAAATTTCCATTGATTTTGATGACGAAAATCAACACCTCTGAACTCCATGTTCTATTTCAGAAATTGAACACACATAGTAACATGAAATCACAAAATCAATATGCTTATCATATCAAAGAGGTAAAATTACAGTTTTTAATCAAATTAAATACATTAATAATTCAAAATTAGTTCAGTTTAGCAGTCAATTTCAGTCACATATGCATAAGAGTAGAAGAGATATACGTACGCTTATCTTCGGCGGCGATACTGGAGGAGAAAGTAGTTACGGTGGCGTAAGGCGGTTTTTGGCGTTCTCGTCGGTGGTCTCAAAGTGATTTCATGGGCCTGCTGATTTAGTCTATCAACTTGAAAACAGGCCCAAAGTGGTCCAATGGGCTCATCAAGTTGAAGAGTGATTAGCACCTGCATATGCTGTTGTAGTTTAGACTTGACTTTAGTGGTGCACAAATCAGTTTTTTTTTTGAAAAACCGGTTCCGGGTATAGAACCGGGTTTGGATAGGATCGTGTTTTACAAAATCGGGTTTTTTGAAAAACCGGGTCGGGTCCGGGTTTTAACCAAAAATGTATACTCTATATACCCGGGTTCTGGTAGGGTCCGGGTCGAGTTTTCTAAAACCCGGGTATAATAATACCCTATTTCCGGGTTCGGCTATGCATCGGGTTGGGAAAAAACTCGCACCGGGTATTCAACATAATCATGCTAAATTTGTTAAACTTTGATTCAAAACTATAATATAAA